>SKCR01030586.1:0-107379 GCA_019454045.1 Zanthoxylum bungeanum
ACCACATAACATGCATCAAATACATAATTACATTAAAACCTTATTAATCAGGGATTTTCCGCTAAGTGTCATACACCATAAATCTAACCAAATAGATTATAATAATCATGTATAAAGTCAAGAAAACATGATTAAACATTGATTCAATAAAGGCTAATCATTTTAGGGGGCCTAGAATCAGACTCGCTCTAATACCATTTTGTAGGGGTTTTTAGGGGATAAATCCGGTAACGCAGCGGAAGCGGTGGAAAATCAAATTTCCGATTTCAAAACTTTTTCTCTGGATTAATTAAATAAACATATTTATTTAATATCCAATAATCAAATTATGAAATAAAATTCAATAAAATCATATCATATTTAAGTGAATTTACCGAATTGCCCTTACACTTTGTATTTTGTCCATTTTAGTTCGAAATTGATCAAATCAATTTTGAATGATTCTAAATCATTTCTAAGATGAACTTAGCATGTTCAAAACATCAAAACACCAAAGCAACAAAATCCCCAAATTTCTCTCATTTGGCCGATGCAACATTAGGGTGCCAAATGGTGCACTTTGTGATTTCATGCTTCAAAACACATAAAGATGTAATCCAATCAACATTAAACTTTATATGCATCATATAAAAATCCTTATATACACAACATAAATGAAAATCCCCAAATTTGGACAAGTCTTAAACCCTATTTTTCAATTTCTTCAAAATTGGACAAATTAGACCAAATTGGTTAAATCAATTAGTTCAATCATGTTTCTTTCATCCAACCAAAGTCTCAACACAATGAAACAACTTAAGATTAAATCTAGGTCATTTAAGAGTGGGTCAAAAACTCTAGATTAGCAACAAAGTTTCCAAAACCTTAAAAGAATACTTATAACTACACTAGTCACAAGCTTCCATCGTTATACATGCTCAACACTTTCACCAAAACTTCCATCATCACCAAAACACAGAATAAAGAAAAGAATAACTTAAGAACATCACAAGATGTAGCCTAGATCCTAAGGAACATTTTCATTTCTAATAGTAAGTTGAGAAAACTTACTAAATCCAAGCTTTTTCTTTGTTTTTCCTTTTCTTCTTCTTCTCTAGCTTCTCTTGTTTCTTTTAATGGAGTTTTTGTAAAAGTGTATTAGGTTAGAAAGTGAAATGAAAATGAAAACAATATACTTGTTACATATTAGCCTTGGCCGAATTTGGCCAAGCAAATACAACAAAATTAATTTCAATTTCATTTGCAATTCAATTTAATCAACTTGATAAAATATCTAAAAACACTTTAAAGATATTTTAATTAAGTCAACAAAGGCAACTAAATCATTTAATCCAAATATCCAAATGTTAAGATATTCATATTTTAATTAATTTAATCATTTAATAATTAAATAATTAATTAATTAATTAAAATAAATATATTAAATAGATGTATTATATTTACATTAAATATCAAATACATATATTCATTTCGGATATTAGTCAAATATCTCAATTTGACTATTAATTAATGTGTATTTAAATTAATCAAGTATTAAATGTAAATACACAATAATTACGTAAATGACTATCGGGTCCCTTTAGCATGTATTTTGCGTTTAACCTTTAAACGACTTTATAAATAATCAATATTATTTATAAATGTTGCTCTAGTGCTCTAAGAGTATATTTCAATATTGAGACTCTCTAGATTCAGGTATATCCGTCACGAAATCAAATTTCGTGTCCATAATTTATCCACCCATAAATTATGACGATCACGGATAATCTCGCTGAATCATACAGGTCGAGGTCATGGCAAATGTATAATTCCTCCGTCACAGGTATCCGGATAATCCCAGAGATATAGATGTAAACGTCAAATCTCTATAGGGATTATCCAGTCTACTATTCTATTAGAAATCTCAAAAGAATGTTTAGAACTAGCTTCTAAACTTTACCACGGCCCATGGTTTTATCTGATTGCTAATCATATGGACTACATATGCTCTGGTACACAGAACTGACGGATCCTATCTTGATACACATAAGACACCCTGAGGATCTATCTACACCCAACGAACAGGCGGAGGTCTGATCTAAATAGATCGGTGACGTGACTGCCATCTAAGTGTAGAAGATGTCTCATGTGCTGACAATGGCATCTCAAGTCTAAGAATCACAAGTGATACTCAACCCGAGAAGATTCTTATTGACGTTGGTGTACCATCCATTATGAATCTTCGGTGAGTCGTTCAATGTTTATCCGCTATAAACACCCACACGTCTATACTAGTCTCCAAGACTAATGGTTCATTTAGAAACCATTGGAATCATATATTCAGTATACGACATGTACCGGTCTCAACGGGTTTACTATACTGACCAAGTAGTGTAAACCTTGACCAGGAACAGTCTGAGAATGACAACATCATGATACTACTCAATGTCAGTTGCGACGCTTTTGCAACAGTACCATGACTAATCATTCTAAGGTCATTACGTCTTTACCATATAAAAAAATACATTATATTATAGAAACTGCATATATTATTCATAATAATAATGTTTTACAGAAGTATTCAAAAGAAATACAACCGGGAATTGGCGCTCTGAGCACCAACCCCAATATTTTGTCGTACTAAAACAAGCAAACAAGGTTTGCAAGTTAATTCGATCCATTTATGGATTGAAGCAAGTATTACGTTCTTGGAACTATAGTTTTGATGTAATCATAATGGTATATGATTTAATTCAAAACGAAAAATGATTCTATATAAGGAGGTTAGTGGGAGCTCACTGACAATGACTGTCCTAAATAATGATGATATGTCATTTCTTGGAAATGATATTCCCATAATATAATCAGTGAAAGCTTGACTTTCATGAAAATTCTCAGTAGAATTCTTGGGAGAGACAACTTTTATTCTAGAAATAAGGATATACTAGGATAGATCTAAAAGTTGTTGGCACTCTCTGAGAACTCGTACATTGAAATAAATGTATGCGACCTAGTGTCTCATATGCTTTGAGCATATGGAGTCACGATCAGGCCAATCCATGTGATGGTCACTGGATTGATGTTAAGAACATCCTTGAGTATCTTAGATGAACTAAGGATGCTTTCTTAAATTATGGAGAATGAGAACTTGAAGTGACTGGGTTCACTGCTGCAAGTTTCCAAACCGACAAAAATGACTATAAGTCATTATAGCGGTACTATACAGTTTGAATACCGGAACAGTGAGCTAGAAATCTTCAAAGCAAGATACTATTGCAAAATAAACAACAAAAGTGGAATATTGCTACAGTTGAGGCAGCAATAGAAACACTTTGGATCTTAATAATCCTAATAGGATTATGTGTAGTTCTCTTAGCAGCTGAGCTAGGCTACAACACAGGCTAAAGAATTAATGGTCTCATCAACGATCCAAGTATATATACTTCAACTATTCATCTGATTCGTTCGGATCATACATCGTGGCGATGTGATGATCGAATAAATCACATCAGATGATAACATTACAAATCCGCTGACGAAAGCATTTTTCTCAACATAAGTTTGAGTGACCGTACATAGTTCAAGTGTAGGACACTTGAGTGATTGGTTATAGGCCAAGTGGGAGATTGTTGGACAATTATGACCCATAGCATCACTATTTGTATAGAACATGGTGTTGTTGTACAAATTAACTATGTGACAAAGGAAATTGCTCTTTTATCATTTGTAATTAGATTACCGGGATATATAAATGATAGAAGTCCATATGATTAGTTTCGGATTGATAAGATATGAGACAGTATCAATCCATGAAGGTTTAATCATTAAAACATCCCTAGTCGGAGTATTATCGAGATTGGACATCGATAATACGGAATAGACTAGTATTGCACTTGTGCGCGTTGTGGGAGCATAACGGCATAGTTCTCATATATTTGGGTATTGGATACTCATGCAAGTGTAATAGGAGGTTGTGTTTACCGATGGTACGGTAACAGCTTCGCTCTGGATAGACCCCTCAGAATTCCATTGGTAGTATGACTATGTGTCTATGGAAGTCCGAATCAGGGTAGGTGTATTTGGTCTTAACTTGAGACTTGCACCGCTAATACTTGCGACAATCAATATACTTTGGTTTTGGTCGTCCAGGGCTTTAAACCGGTTCTGTGTACGCCTCTTCTGAGTATATTGAGAATCGCAGTGTATTGGGTGTGATGTCAAGATGGAAGTATCACTCCAGTCATATGGAGATGATGGTCACGTAGGATACAAAACTAGTACTATTATGTACTGCAATCATCGGGATAATATGACTAGGTCATGATTATCCGATTATAGAGACTAGTTACCAGAGATCTGATATGTGCTTCGTACGGGGCTGACACAATTCCAGCCCCAGGCCTAGCACGTGACATCCGATACTGAATCGCAATACGCAATACTACATATACTACGCCTGATATAGATTACATATTCCTTTAAGAATATTTCTGGAGAATTGGGGTAGGCACGGTGCTTTGCTAGAAGCCAACCATGTCTTGTAAATCGGTAAAAACGTAGTACTAGGTACGTACGTGTTCGGATAGTCCGACGACCGGATTTACTGCCAACATATCCGGGGATCTCATAGGTCGCTTCCCGAAGATTCACCGATGACGTATGACTCGCACATAATTAATCTGGGATTAATTATAAGAGAGATAAAATTAATCTAGGATTAATTAGTGATATTTTATCTGGGATAAAATAATATTTAAAGAGAGAGAATGATTAATTTGGAATTAATCTATAAAATAATATATTCGATATATTAAACGAAATTAGATTTCGACGCATAATTAAAATTAGATTTTAATTCGAGCGAACGAGTTAATTTAGAATTAATTCGCTAGCGACGTGAATATTAATTTTGCTAGGCATAATTATTTAATTAAATTTGATTTAATTACGTCGCAACTGAAAATTTGTTAATTCGGAATTAGCGAACCCGAGCCCGGGCACTCACATTTTGAATCAAAGTGCGGCCCACAAGTCACATCACACGTCACATCATTAGTCATTCTTGTGATATAAGTCACATCAACTTTGAGTGAAGTGATGCATGTCACTTTTGTGATTGATGGGGGTTGTTGGAAGGCTTTAATGCCTTGTACCAATTTTTGGAAAATGGTAAATGGTATTTGATTTTTTGAAAATCAAATATACAACACAATTTCTTTTTCTTCTCTCTCTCTCAAGAACCGAAAATGGCTCTCTCCTTCTCAATCTCTTGCTTGGCCGAGAGATACAACAAATGATAGGGAAATTTTGTGGCAAAATTTCCAAGGTGCTAGCACACTAAAGGGGTCACACAAAGGTGATAGGGAAACTCATTCATGAGCATGAAATCACAAACCAAAGCTTGGAGCTTGGAAGACATCCATGGAGGAGCTTGGCCGAATCTTGGAGGAGCACAAAAAGGGCTAGGCCGAATGCTACAAGGTGATTTTTTGTTGTTCTTCGCATCGCAAAAGCCGATCAAAGTGAGTATTCCGCAACTTTACTTTGATGAATTCACATGTTTTCATTACTTAATTGATCTTGGGAAGACTTAGAAAACCCAACATTACGTCACAACTATTCATTCTAAGGTCATTTTACGTCTTAACCATGTAAAAGATTATATTGATGAAAAATACTAAATTTTATTCATAATAAAATATAAATGTATATCGTATTTATAATAAGTATAACAAAAATTGGCGCGCCGAACACCAACTCTTACATATTGGATAAGATTCATGCAATTAACTTATTTTTTACTTACCAAGTCTTGTATCATTCCGACATACCCTCTCATTCTTAGACGGTGATTGAACTTATTCATCTCTCTTTTCTTTTTATTGATGCCACTAAGTTTCTATATAAAAGAATCAATTTAACTTGTTCTGTATATAATTTATAATATTATTTGTACAAATAATGAATTGGAATATACTTACTGTAAAGCTTTTAGATAATCATTAATTCACAAACTTGGCCCATGTTGACTTGTTGATATGGACCTCTATGCAGCTTTTTACGATCATGAACAAATGGTAGAATGTTTTTTCTTGTAAGCATATACTTGATGTTTCGAAAAGCTACTCCAATTGATTGTAGTACTTGTTTCTCGCTTGTAGGATGAACAATAAAATGAACTTACAGTAGACAATGTAAATATTTTCTTAACCAAATCATATAGGTGGTTTTTAATTTAATAATTATAGTAGGCAACCTTAACGGACGACTCCCACAATCGGTCTCTCATCTCTTATGAAACTAAATGCCAGTCTGAATAGAGGATCGAAATAAATGTACGGGCTAATACCCCAACATAACTAGCCAACTGCTCGGCTTCTTCCCTATATGGAACACCCATCTTCTTTTGATTAGTGCCAATTGTCGCACCTAGCTAGACTTCTGTTACTACTCTCTTATTGATCCTCGATCAACATATTCTTCATCTTCAAAAATAAACAAGGCACAATAATCTCTTGGTTTCCAGAGGCAATGCCTTCTCTCAGCAGGGCATCAGGACTTGCATTTTCTGATGAATATGTATCCTCATCATTAACATCGTCATCAGTTGTGTGCTCGGATAAGTCATCTTCAACAATAGTTTTACCCTTATAAGCCATAACTCACCTGTAATAACAATAAAAACACAAAATCAGAAACATGACAAATATTAATTAGTAATAGACAAACAAAATATCATATTAACACGTCAAAATTAACAAACAATTATAAAAATTAAAAAAACAAAACAAAACAAAACAAATCACTTACAGTCGTGTCTATTGAAAAATTAAAATCATATGGCAATCCAAATACCCTCATTGTTATCTCGTGCATATACTACATTATCACCATCAATAGCATATTATAAATTTATACTTGGAAGTTCTTGAATGATTACAGGGATTTCCATCATATTATCTACCTATCCATACTGATTTAATTGCTAAATCCTCTATTAAGCATATGTCTTACTACTGACCACTTTACATCACTTGGATCAGTTACAAAAAAAAAAAAATAATAAAAAAAAATAAAAAACCTATTTGGCTTGAGAAGCCAATATGAAAGTATCAGATTTGTGGCCTAACTGTTTTAAGTCTACTAATGTAAATTAATTCAAGTCGATCCTTCTTCACATCACCCCTATTTTTAGCCAAATTATACTTCATTATCGGGATCCTAAACACATGGTAGTCAAGATCCCAAATATTTCTATATAACTCCATAAAACATCATATATTTAAAGTTATCAGATTCTTGTCTTTTGCAGTAGCAACTTGCATGGCTTCAACAACTAAAGTAACTCCACTATTTTGAGTTACTCGATTTCAGTCCCGCTCTTGTGTAAGAAAGTGAACACATCTAAGACAATTTTACCGGCATTTATCAATCCATAAACCTAATCGTAAAATATGACATGTATTATTCTGTTTAGATGTATACAAAATTTAATTAGAAATAAAAATATTCAAACCATAAATCGTATTCTTTATCCACTCTGGAAATGTACGTTTGTGTTCATCTTGTAACCATTTTTCATCGTTATAATAAGGTAGATGCAAATCTCTTAGATATTCCATGTGCTCACTAAAAGAAATACAACACAAACATATTTAGTTTGATTAATTATGAAAAATTAACTAAAAAATTTTAGAGTTACAAAGTTAAATACCTTATGAACGGATCAACTTCTGCTGTGTTATGCAAGACATACAAGTATGCTTGATCAAATGAAGCATCATCAACTTGCACCAACTCTCCACCGTCTAGGGAATTCTCAACGGATAAGTTTTGTATATATACATGTGAAACCCTAATTGTATGCATGTTTGACATGTATTCTGCACAAAATTCTAAGGCTTCCTCCGTCATATAACTCTCTGTTATACAACCCTCAGGAAAATTACAATTTCGAACATAACCTTTTAGAGTTTTCATATATCTCTCTGTTACACTCGTCAGAGGCAGAATGCTACGGACAGGAGACACGATTGACCCATCTCTATAAGCCTCTAAATTTACAAAAAATTCGGCTTGATGTATCTTAAAACCGGACAATCTGGATCTCAGTCCAGCACCAAAGCGATTATAAAATAAACATCATATATCAAAATGGACCTCAGGTCCACACCAACACATCAAAAATATTACATAAGGGCTTTGTGCCCATATCATCTATCAACACTAAAGGGCTCTACCCACAACATCATAAACAATTAAAACTTTAACTTATTAAATACAGTTCACGTGCTCAGCACGAAAACAACAAAACATCAATCACAACCTTAGGCCTCTAAACCCTTTCCAGGACACTTGCGAGGGTGACTGCCGCTTGGATAATCCACGTCTCGAGCATGACTTCCAAAGCTGTAGTGGTTGACCAATTTAGGAGCCAACCTGCAAAACTAGCAACTGGTTTGGTGTGAGTTATAAAAACTCAGTAAGTAACCATGCTAGTATAATAACAAACAAGTCAAGTTTAAACTTCAAACAATCAAACAAATCAAACTTATCAGCAGTTTATCGGGATTACTAAATTGTTAAAGGTTCAAATTTTATTTTCTTGTTATTATTCCTTATACTTAACCCATATCAAGCTTTCATATTCACATATCTACATATGAGCTAATCTAATAGCTAACATCCAAAGCATACAAAGAAAAATATAAATACCATAGAGTACATCATTTAATATCAAATACATTTCAATCACATGATACATGAAGTCATACATATATACTTATATCACAACTATCCACTTTTGAAATATCATCAAATCGACAACTCAAACAAGTTATCTTCTATTCGGATACAACTATTTTCAATACCAAAACAAACTTACTTTAACTCTTGATAAACTTTCTTTAATACCAAAAATCTTATGATAATTTAACATTCGTATCTCTTTCGCAATATACGTATATACAATACAAACTTAGCACATACATTCTATAACATCTTATGGTCACACTGATTCATATGTCATTCTTTCATTCCAAGCACACATACACCCTCCATACATTTCATAGGATCTACCATACATACACATATACTCAAGCATGCACAACACTCAAGGCATCCAGGAACACACAATCAAGACAACACATATTAATGAGCTGGTCCACACATACAATGCTCGTACGTGACTCATTGCCTATTTTAGAATAGGTATGAGATGAATACCGTCCGAACGAATTCCTAACCAACTCGACTGCTATACTATGAAACAATAAACCAATTAAACATACATGTATGAGCACATATCATAAATCATAACTCACATCATGATTTCTCATACACAAACATATACATGACAAATGTTGCTTTATCATTTAGAATTGCCATACACATACGTATACATATACATCAACATATGAACACACTCGTTACTTCGAATTCTGATACCATGACCTTTACATTCCTCACATTCTTTACTTATCAATAAAAAAACTTGTCCCAATGACGCACATGTACACATGCTAATGCAAATTCAGAAATCACGACTTATTCTCTTTACCGTTATATATGTTGGGTTTCTATTAAGTCCCAAGATCTATTTCAAGCAAGAAACACATGTGAATACAACAATGAAGAATGGCAGAATCATACTTACATTGATCAGATTTGGCGATGCGAGGAACAACAAAAATTTCTCCAAGCTCCATTGAAGTTCTCGGCTTTGGCCACCTTTTGTGCTCCTCCATTTTCGGTCAACTCCATGGATGAATCTCCAAGCTCCAAACTTTATTTGATGATTCCATGCTCATGAAATTAGTTCCCTATCACCTTAGGATGACCCTTCATGTGCTAGCATTGGAAAACTTGCCACAAATTTTCCATTCCATTACTTATAATTTTCGGGCTTGCCAAAAATTGGGAGAGAAGGATTTTTGGCCCTTGGCCGTGAGAGAGAGAGACGAAGTGAGGAAGATGTAATTAAATTGTGTATTTGGTTTTCCAAAAACCTAATACCAAAATTCAAATTCCAAAAGTACAAGCATTAAAGCCATACAACCATTTACATCAATCAATGAATAGTGACTGGTTGTCAATCACTCAAAGTGACAAGACATCCATCATTTGAATGACGAGTGATGTGACGCTTGATGTGATTTGTGGGCCACACTTAAATTCGCAATGCGAGTGCGCCCGCAAACACTCCCAGGCTCGTGTTCGCTAATTCCAAATTAACGAATTTTCCGTTGCGACGTAATTAAATCTAATTTAATTAAATAACTTTGCCTAGTGAAATTACTATTCACGTCGCTAACGAATTAATTCTAAATTAACTCGTTCGCCCGAATTAAAATCTAATTTTAATTCCGCGTCGAAATCCAATTTCGTATAATATATCGAATATATTATTTTATCGATTAATTTCAAATTAATCATTCTCTCTCTTTTAAAAAAAAATTTATCCCAGATAAAATATCTCCGTAATTAATCCTAGATTAATAAAGTGCGAGTCATACGTCATCGGTGAATCTTCGGGAAGCGACCCATGAGATCCCCGGATATGTTGGCAGTAAATCCGATCGTCGGACTATCCGAACACGTACGTACCTAGTACTACGTTTTTACCGATTTACAAGACATGGTTGGCTTCTAGCAAATCACCGTGCCTACCCAATTCTCCAGAAATATTCTTACTGGAATATGTGATATATATCAGGCGTAGTATACGTAGTATTGTGTATTTCGATCCAGCATCAGATGTCACGTGCAAGGCCTGGGGCTGGAAATGTGTCTGCCCCGTACGAAGCACATATCGGATCTCTGGTAACTAGTCTCTATAATCGGATAAACATGACCTAATCATAATATCCCGATAGCTGCAGTATATAAGAGAACGAGTTCCGTATCCAACGTGATCATCTTCTCCACTATGACTGCAGTGATACTTCCATCTCGACATCACACCCAATACACTACGATTCTTAATATACCCAGGAGAGGCGTACTCAGAACCGGTTAAAGCCCTGGACGACCAAAACCAAAGTATGTTGATTGTCGCAAGTATTAGCGGTGCAAGTCTCAGGTTAAGACCAAATACACCTACCCTGATTCGGACTTCCATAGACACATAGTCATACTACCAATGGAATTTCGAGGGGTCTATCCAGAGCGAAGCTGTTTCCCGTACCATCGGTAAACACAACCTTCTATTACACTTGCATGAGTATCCTATACCCAAATATATGAGAACTATGCCGTTATGCTCCCACAACGCGCACAAGTGTAATACTAGTCTATTCCGCATTATCGATGTCCAATCTCGATAATACTACGATTAAGGATATTTAATGATTAAACCTTTATGGATTGATACTGTCTCATATCTTATCAATCCGGAACTAATCATATGGACCTTCTATCATTTATACATCTTGGTAATCTAATTACAAATGATAAAAGAGCAATTTCCTTTGTCACATAGTTTATTTGTACAAAAACACCATGATCTGTACAAATAGTGATGCTATGGGTCATAACTGTCCAACAATATACCCAAATTGTCCATAGTTTATCACCATTTACATATTCAAATTCATGTACCGATGCTTATTCATATCCCTATTCATTTACATATACAAACATATTATTACATATGCATACTCATTTATATATACCTATGCATACCATTTCAAATTCATAAATGAAAACATACTTATAGACATTAACCTCATCTTACTTCGTATCAAAACAATACATAAACATCCATACATGTGGAGGTCAATTACCTTAACCATATGTAATCTCGAACTCGTTACTCCAAAATCAATTTTTAACTATCTTCTTTCATCCCTTAAAATTTCAATTATATTATATATATATAACATTAATTCACCAACTCGAGTTATCATTGCATGGGTTACTTACCTGGCTTCGCGAGCACTCCAGGTTCTAGTCACATATGTCAAAATAAATGGCGAAATATCGTCAGAAACATGTCTTACGGAGTTCTCGACTAAACTATGATAAAATTCTGAATCTTTCATAGACAACCAAATCAAGTCCGATTTCAACACTTTTAGTTTCAGTATTCCTAAAATACCATTACAAACTATTCCAAGCCACTAGTTTACCTAAATTCTCGGTTTACGCGTTTTTGGAAAATCTTCCTAAAAAATTTCCGTAAACGCTACGGAAGGATTCCGAACCCTCTGAACCTACCCAGATTTATCTAAATGCTATCTTATCATCACATATGACTCATATCTATCATTACGATCGAAATATATTAATATACGAAAAATCCACTTTTATAAAAAACTGACATAATCTATCGGATCGATCTAATTCGTTATGATTTCACTCGGATTCTACCAAATGTTCATATTCAATATACTAATACATAAACAATTCATTTTATATCATTCCGCTACACTACGAAACTACTGGATGCATCCGAATAATTAACGGAAAACTTGACCCCTCTGCCTATCGCGCCGGCCGGCGTTGGTCAGTAGGCCACCGGCACGACCAGGTTTCGCCATACACGTTTGGGATGGGGGGTCGTGAGTTATAAAGAAGAATATATGATTTTTTTGCAATTTCTAGAAACTTCTTGGGTTGTATAGAAAAGTTTCAAAAATTACCAATAGGCCCCCATGAATTTTCACTTTGGTTCTTCTTTATGGATCATTTCAGAAATTCTCAAAATGGAGGCCCTTCAGGTAAGAATTTCAAAACGTGTTCAAGATAAAAGTTGTTCGTCTCGGAAAAATGAGTTAGATAGTTCAAGAATTAACTCAATCGGAGTTCGTTTGATATCTTTATAGCTGATATAAAAACTTTTACGAGTATAACTATAAAATCAGAAATCGCGTAACCTGTTCTAGAAACCACACGTTTTCCAACGCGACGAACCTTCACTTTAGAATATTCCAACCTATTTCCCAACACATATTCTCTGATTTTTCGATTACCATCGCGTTCCAAATCCTTAACTTTAATTCGAAAACTTTCCCAAACTGTTCTGACAAACCCGGGATATTACACTCTCAAAAGGATACATCCATCAAAGAAACACTGGACCACTTAGTCAAACCTCATTCACTAAATGAACATAAGATGGATCATAATGTTAAAAAAAGATGGAGGAAAACACTTCTCAAGCATGCACAAATTCACTACAAGGTCCATCTATAATTTATCCAATGTTGTCACATCAATCACCACTGCACATAAGGTGAAACGAAATTGGATACGAAAAAGATGAAACACGATCCAAGATCCCGTAGACCACCAAAGAACCTGTCCTTGAAAGCCCTTGGAGATAACCTCGGATGAATTTTGCCAGCAAAATGGACACCACAAAGGATGCCAACCCTTTGATAAGTCTTTGTTCAATCACTGAACTTTGATAAATTTTCTTAATCTCAAAGAAAGTTACTATTCACGCTCAAAATATTGGGTGGTTCATTAAGAGTTGTTTTTGAGTTTAAATAGTGACAAGCTCAAACCCTAAAAGAGCCAAAAAGTCTAAAATAGCCTTAAACTACCCATTACTAACTAAAAGCCCATAACTCCTAATTTCTAGCCCATTTTGAACCCAGAATTAAATAAAATAAACTAACCCAAATAATAAATAAAAACGATCATCCACGTTGGTTCCATCCATACAAATAAATAATAATATGATGAAAATAAGTCTAACTAACTGAAAAGGATCCATGTTGCTCCTCGATGACTTGGGTCAAGTGTATAACTCTTGAACCCTCTTCCTTGAAGTTTAATTGGTCTTGAACATGCTTGTTCAATTTAGATACATGACGTTGGGCCAGGCCTGCCATAACGTCCTTGATCTTCTGAATGTCTTGTAATTGGTCTAACTGGTACATGGATTGGATCAATTATGGTCTGGACCGAACCAGATGCTGCTAGGATCACATCATCCCCTCCCTCATGAAAAGGATTCGATCTCGAATCGACACCTGCATTAAAATGGGACAATCAGAAATATTAAATGAAGCAGAAACATTATACTAACAAGGTAGGTTAAGCTTATATGCATTATCATTGGTCCTTTCGACGACTTGAAAATGACCATCTCCCCAAAGTTGAAGTTTGGATCTTCGTTGAGCCGGAAACCTTTCCTTACGCATGTGTAGCCAAACCCAATCACTAGGCTCAAACACCACGTGTTTACGGACTTTATTCGCATGAGAAGCGTACTGCTCATTTTTCCGTAATGTTCACGTGCTTTCTTATGTATTTATTTCACCAATTCTGCTTTCTTTTTCCCTTCTAAACCTACTCTTTCCTCAATAGGCAAAGGCAATAAATCCAATGGCGTTAGTGGGTTAAATCCATATACAATTTCAAAAGGTGAATATGAAGTAGAAGAATGAATGCACCTATTGTATGCAAACTCTATAAATGGCAAACATTCTTCCCATGATTTTAATTTCTTAGTGACTATGGTACGAAGCAATTGAGTCAAGGTCATATTGACCACTTCTGTTTGTCCATCTGTTTGGGGGTGACATGTGGTAGAATAAAGTAGTTTGGTCCCTAGCTTACCCCACAAAACCTTCCAGAAATGACTCAAGAACTTGACATCTCTATCAGAAACTATACTCCTAGGAATTCCGTGCAACCGTACTACCTCTCTAAAGAATAAGTCTGCTACGTTAGTGGCATCATCAGTTTTATGGCATGCAATGAAATGTGCCATCTTGCTAAATCTATCAACCACTACAAAAATCGAATCCTTACCTCATTTAGTCCTAGGTAAACCCAACACAAAATCTATCGAAATATCTACCCATGGTTCACTAGGTACAGGTAATAAAGTATATAATCCATGAGGCTTCACTATAAATTTGGCCTTTCTACAAGTGAGACACCGATCACAAATTCGCTCTATATCGCGCTTCATCCTAGGCCAGTAAAAATGTCCTTTAAGGTTTCTATGGTCTTACTAATTCCAAAATGTCCCATTAGTCCGCCTCCATGAGCCTCTCTCACTAATAGCTCATGCATACTACAAGAAGGAATGCATAACGTATTTTCTCTAAACAGAAATCCCTCATTCTGGTAGAATTTACTAAATGCAGATTTAATACATGCAACATATAAATCACACAAATCCACATTATATGCATAAAGCTCTTTAATAAATTCAAATCCTAACATTTTAGCACCTAAAGAAGTAAATAAAATATACATGCGCAATAAGGCATCTGCAACTACATTTTCCTTACCCTGTTTATAGCGAATGACGTAAGGGAATGTCTCTACAAACTTCATCCATCTAGGATGCCTCTTATTCAGTTTTCCTTGCCCTTTAAGGTGTTTCAAACTCTCATGATCTGTGTGTATCACGAACTCATTGGGCTATAGGTAATGCTGCCAAGTCTCCAATGCTCGCACAAGTGCATACAGCTCCTTATCGTACGTGGGATATCTCAGAGCTGCTCCATTCAACTTCTCACTAAAGTACGCAATATGTCTTTTCTCTTGCATCAATACTGCCCCAATACCTATGCCACTTGCGTCACACTCTATCTCAAATATGCTCTCAAAATTAGGTAGTGCGAGGACAGATGCACTGTATAACCTTTCCTTGAGAGTCTGAAAAGCACTCCCTTTAGCCTCACCCCATTGAAATCCCATCGTCTTCTTGACTACCTCAATCAAGGGTGCGGCTATTCTACTGAAATCCTTCACAAAGCGCCTATAGAAACTCGCCAATCAATGAAAGCTTCTAACCTCAGACACTGTAGTCGGTGTTGGCCAATCCCTAATTGCTTTAACATTCTCTTCGTCTATCTCTATGCCATCTACAGTCACTACAAAACCAAGAAAAATGACTCTATCCATGCAAAATGTGCATTTTTTATAATTAGCAAATAATTTTTCTTTTCTTAAAATATCAAGCACACCTTTCAAATGACCTACATGCTCGTCTAAAGATTTACTGTATACTAATATGTCATCAAAGTAGACCACTACAAACTTCCCTATATATGCACGCAATACATGGTTCATAAGTCTCATAAAAGTGCTAGGGGAGTTTGTTAAACCAAAAGGCATTACTAACCACTCATATAGCCTATACTTAGTTTTAAAAGCGGTTTTCCACTCGTCACCCTCTCTCATACGAATATGGTGATATCCACTTTTAAGGTCTTACTAAAAATCTTAGATCCATGCATTTCATCTAACATATCATATAGCCTAGGAATGAGATGTCGATACTTTACCGTGATATTATTGATGGCACGACAATCCACGCACATATGCCACGTCTCATCCTTCTTAGGCACTAATAACACCGGTACTGCATACGGGCTCATACTTTCTCGTATGTAACCCTTCTCCATCAGCTCCTCAACTTGCCTCTGAAGTTCCTTGGTCTCCTCAAGATTACTCATATATGTGGGTCTATTAGGAATGACAGCTTCAGGTACGAAATCAATATGATGTTTTATCCCTCGAATGGGTGGGAGCCCATTAGGGATGTCCTCTGTGAGAACGTCTTCAAATTCATGTAAAAGAGAAGAAATAGAAACAGGAAGTGAACTGTTAGTGTTAGTAAGTAAAGAAAAATGTGGTATGTCTTTATACACTAGCAGCAACATGAGTTTGCTAGCTTTGTAGGCTCTCCTCACTTCTTCCTCACCTAGATAAAAACTCTTTTTCACTCTCCATTTTCTTCTCACTCTCTCCCTCAGTCCCATTTCCCTTGGGTTTACTCTCGGTTCTAATCCCAGTGTTTCCCCCACTCTCGGGTTTAGATCCCATTTTTCTTACTATTATCACTCTTGCCCCCCAAGGATGTGGCTTCTCTCTCTCTCTTTTTTTCTTTTTCCAACTGTAATTTGACTTGATCATCATGGACCTGTCTTGGTGTCAAAGGGTATAATGTAATGGGCTTGCCTTTATGCTGGAATGAATATTTATTTCGAAACCTTTGACGTATCATCTTCCTATCGAACTGCCACGGCCTCCCCAAAAGTATGTGGCCTGCCTGCATAGGTACAACATCACACAACACCTCATCCGTATAAGGTCCAATGGTAAAAGTCAACAATACCTGCTTGGTCACTCTGACCTCACCACACTCATTAAGCCATTGTAGCCTATATGGCTTAGGATGTGGTAAACATGACAATCCCAATCTTGCCACCAATATTGTGCTAGCCACGTTGGTGCAACTACCCCCATCTATGATCATACTACATGACTTCCCATTCATGCTACACCTAGTATGAAAAATATTCTCTCTCTGCTGCTCGGTCTCCTCCTTGACTATCTGTGTTGTCAATGCTCTCCTAGACACAAGCGACAAGTTATCTAGTGGGTATGCTGCTCCCTCATCATCATTAGCATCCTCTAACGCATGCATATCATCTTCCACCTCCCCATCTGTGGAATCGATATTACCATCATCCTTTATTATTAGTGTTCGCTTGTTGGGGCACTGTGATGCATAATGTCCCATACCTAAGCACTTAAAACACTTTACCTCCTTGGATTTTGGAATTACCACTTCAGACTTAATCTTAACTCTACATGTCTCCACTTATTTTCCCTTACCACCATCAGCCTTGGGCTTATTTAAACCCTCATCTCTCTGCTCATTACTAGGCCACTTCCCCTTCCAAGTAGAAGTTCCTTGTGCAGTGTATCTAGATACAGATTTCTTCCTCAAATGTTTTTCTACCTTGATCGCCATATAATGATGCAACTCCACATAATGATGCAACTCAAGTACACTCGCAATCTCCTTATTTAACCTTCCTAAAAATCGAGCCATCGTGGCTTCTATATCCTCCACCTTATTCGCCCTAATCATTGCTACCTCCATCTCTGTATGATAGTCCTCAACACTCTTCGACCCCTGATACAAATATTGTAGCTTCTGATATAACTCTCTGTAATAGTGGCTTGGAATGAACCTCTTACGCATGAGAGCCTTTAACTCTTCCCAAGTCTCAACTGGCCTCTCATGGTTTCTCCTCCTATTAGTTACTAATTGATCCCACCAAATCACTGCATAGTCTGTAAACTCAATTGCAGCCAACTTCACCTTCTTCTCATCAGAATACCTATGACAATTAAAGATCAGCTCGATCTTTCTCTCCCAATCCAAGTACGCCTCTAGATCATTTCTGTTGTGGAAAGATGGGATTTTCATCTTGATACTGCCTAGGTCACCATCAATATCCTCTCTCCTACCATGATCTCTCCTGTCAGGCTCCCTCCGATAGTCATAATTATGCTCATCATATGCATCTATCCCATATCTATCTCCAAATCTGTCACCAAATCTATCACCAAATCATCTATTTTCTCCCCCATAGGCCCTTCTATCTCCTCTCTGAAAACCTCTTCGCTCATCAAACCTCCTATCCCACGGTCTGTACCTATCTTCCTCATCTTCGAACTCATCCAAGTCTTCCATATCATCCAAATTATTCTCTGCCTCAACCTCATGTATAGGTACCCTATGTGGTTGTTGTTCTGCCTATTCCGGCCTAGAGTGTTGTGGCCCTTCAACCTCCATCTGAACACTAGAGAATTGGAGACTAGTAACCTCCCTCGATAACCTCTCTATTGCCGCATTCATAGTTCCAAACATCTCCCGGAACTCAGCCATATTATTCTCCATGGTATTAAACCTCTCATCAACGTCCATATCTTTCTCTGCCATCTTACTTAACAAACAGATTAGTAATAACAAGAAAGAATTAAATTAATTAAATAAATGAAACCTCACAAGCTCTCATGTTTCACTCTCTCTCAAACACTCCCCTCGAATGATTACCTCCGTTCAATGTCGAACGCTAACCACCAATGGATTGCACAATCCGTGTGTAGTCCAAAAGTCAGCAAAATCCACAATGAATCAAAGGAATAAGGGTATCAAGAAAAAGAATAAGACGTGATTCGAGAAGTAACGACGATACTCGATCAATAAAACCTAAAACTAGAGTGCAAAAGGAATTAAGAAAATAAACAAGTGGATCAAATATATTGTGCACTATGCAGTAATAAGTCTATATATATATATATTTTTTTATATTATGACGACCTTATGAGGATTGCGCTAGCCAAATAAAATTATCACAACAGTCAATGATATGCGGTCACGCAAGCCAAGCACAATTTCACCTTCAATTTGCTTCAACTCCCACTGCAGACGTAGGCCTGACACTTCACTTCCTTCACTCTTTTCCTTCTTTTTTTTTTTTTTTTTTTGTCACAAATCTATTAATAATTTTCAAAACTCCAAGTTAACAAAACACACTGTCAGGCGTGGAATTTTTTTTTCGATCACAGCAATGTAGTGTTTTTTGTTTTTTTTTGTTTTTTTTGGGTTCACATGCGTGAACTCTTTCTTTGTTTTTATTTTTGGGTTCAAAGGGGTGAACTCTTTCTTTTTTTTTTTTTTTTTTGAATCAACAGCAGGCTATTATTCTAATTCACATGCAAAAGGGAAAAAAACAACAAATACCTATGGATCTTTCTACGCAAGAAAGGCAGAAAATTATGGAAGGACAAAATAATAAAAATAATAAAAATAATGAGAAAATCGAGACCTGTTCAGATTTGTTTTTTTTTTTTTTTTGACAGACATAAGAAATTAATGAGAAATTGACAATGAGACAAACCGAAGGAATAAAAAAAACAAAAAAATTGAAAGATAAGAGGGATAAAATTAGACCTGAAAATCTGGCTTGATAACCAATTGATACGAAATCGGATACAAAAAAGACAAAACATGATCCAAGATCCCGTAGACCCCCAAAGAATCTGTCCTTGAAAACCCTTGGAGATAGCTTCGGATGAATTTTGCCAGCGAAATGGACGCCACAAAGGATGCCAACTCTTTGATAAGTCTTTGTTCAATCACTGAACTTTGATAAATTTTTATTAATCTCAAAGAAAGTTACTATTCACGCTCAAAATATTAGGTGGTTCATTAAGAGTTGTTTTTGAGTTTAAATAGTGACATGCTCAAACTCTAAGAGAGCCGAAAAGTCTAAAATAGCCTTAAACTACCAATTACAAACTAAAAGCCCATAACTCCTAATTTATAGCCCATTTTGAACCCACAATTAAATAAAATAAACTAACCCAAATAATAAATAAAAACGATCATCCACGTTGGTTCCATCCATACAAATAAATAATAAAATGATGAAAATAAGTCTAAATAACTGAAAACGATCGATGCTGCTCCTCGATGACTTGGGTCAAGTGTATAACTCTTGAACCCACTTTCTTGAAGTCCAATTGGTCTTGAACATGCTTGTTCAATTCAGCTACATGACGTTGGTCAAGGCCTGCCATAGCGTCATTGATCTTCTGAGCTCTGTGTCTTGTAATTGGTCCAACTGGTACATGAATTGGATCAATTATGGTCTGGACTGAACCAGGTGATGCTAGGATCACATCATAAGGAATTAAAGAAGAAACATAGATAAATAATAGCATCTCTAACATGATCTGGCAATACATACCTTAAGACAATGGATAAAAATTATTGCATAAGAACATGACAATCATATGACTTAAGACCCTGAATTTTCAAGCCTTTTGTTGAGACAAGATTATTGAAGCTTGAAGAATAACCATCAAGAACCTTAATACTCTTCAAAGCTTTACAAAACCTTCATTTTTCATCCTTAGTTAAGGTGTAACAAGCTGGTGGTAGAAAGGTACGCTTGTTTTTTTTTGACAGGTTGGTGCTAATTTGTCCCTAATTTTCATTGCCACAAGAAACATCCTCACTTTTAGTCCATCTTTTGTCTTTCCTTGAATATGGAGCAATGCTCCATATATGCTCTCACACATATTTTTTTCAATATGCATGACATCTGACCGGTGTTGTCACAAGCGTATAACGCAAGCGCACGTATCGTTCAAGTAATATAAAAAGTATCGATCCCATAAGGACTTAATATCTAAGCTATTAATTTATGAAGCAAAATGTTTACAAGTATCTAACGGATTGGTTGTTTTGATTGGGTGGTGACTTTAAATTTAAAACTAGTAAGTAAAATTATACGAAAGAAGATTGAGGAAAATTCAAGATTTAGAAATTATCCAGGGTTGTGAATCTTTCCAATATCTTTTTAAAGATGAAGTGGTTATTTTACGTTTGTGTAATATATCAGTTTATTAACTTGTAACACGAAATTATGCAAAAGCCTCTTCCGATGGTCAGATACAAATACCCAGTGTAACTTAATTAATCATATTCCTATATCAACCAAGTCACCTGAATTTATTAAGATTAAGTTCCAATTATGGCTACCCCCGCCCGACAGGTATATTCCTATCCTGTAAGGAAATCTATTAAAGGGTTATCTATCCTCAAGGAAGATCGTGAGCTATTGAGTCTAGTGTTTAAACCTAAAATCCCTTTTCCAAGTTCATTTTAAATTTACCAAATCAATCTTATTAATGGCCAGTTAACAAGAAGCATTAAGCTTAAGACTCAATAAATAAACCTTTATATTACCCAAACTGTAAATTAACCCCTTATAAACCGGTGATATTGGAATTCATCACAACCCCAGATAATGGGCTTAGTTACGACACATATCTAAGGCTAAGAAAATCTTAAATAAAATAAAAGACATAAAGTAAATGCGGAAAAGTAAATACTGAAAATTAAATGATGAAAAGTAAAAACTGGAAAGTAAATAAAGTAAAAGTAAAATAAAATAAAATGCTGAGGTAAAGGATCAACTTTTATTACTTCTATTTTAGATATCTCCCTTAATATAATATATTAACTTTGCATGATAATTACCAACCAGCTGTTGGGTTTTCTAGGTCAAACCAAGATCAAATTAAGCAAGAAATCATGTGAATACGCAAAGTAAAGTAGCGGAAAATACTTACTTTGATCGGCTAAGTGGATGTGTAGAGTTCAAAACTTTTGCCTCCATGGAAATTGCTCCAAGCTTCTCCTTTGATGTATGTTGAGCTTCCAAGCTTGTCCTTGAATTCCAAACTCATGGATAAGTGTCCCTAACACCTTAGAATGACTCCTTGGATGTGCTAGCACCATTGATTTTGAAGCAAAATCAAGAAGCAAGAACCCTAGGTTCACGCCAAAATGGAGAAAAAAAGAGAGGGCCATTTTCGGCCTTAGAGAGAAGAAAGAGAACTGTTTATTTTTCAAGTTGTGTAATTGATTTCTAAAATCAATTATGCCATATACCAAATCAAAGTTGGTATTAGTCATTCACAAATCAAATTAAAATAATGCTTGTGTGTTTTACAAGCTTCCACCATCCACCAACTTCCATCAACCAAAAAGGTAAACAAAGTTGACTAGTGATGTGACTTATGGGCCCCACTTAAATTCAAAATCTGAGTGGGCCCGCAAACACGTTCCGGGCTCGGGTTCGCTAATTACGAATTAACGAATTTCCGTTGCGACGTAATTAAATCAAATTTAATTAAATAATTATGCCTAGCAAAATTACTATTCACGTCGCTAGCGAATTAATTCTAAATTAACTCATTCGCCCGAATTAAAATCTAATTTTAATTCTGTTATGAAATCTAATTTCATTTAATATATCGAATATATTATTTTAATCGATTAATTCCAAATTAATCATTCTCTCTCTCTTTAAATAGTATTTTATCCCAGATAAAATATCTCCGTAATTAATCCTAGATTAATTTTCTCTATTTACTAATTAATCCCATATTAATTATGTTCGAGTCATACTTCATCGGTGAATCTTCGGGAAGCGACCCATGAGATCCCTGGATATGTTGGTAGTAAATCCGGTCATCGGAATATCCGAATACGTGCGTACCTAGTTCCACGTTCTTACCGATTTAAAAGACATGGTTGGCTTCTAGCAAAACACCGTGACTACCCAATTCTCCGGAATATTCTTTTAAGGAATATGTAATCTATGTCAGGCGTAGTATACGTATTATTGTGTATTGCGATCCAGTATCAGATGTCATATGCTAGGCCTGTGGCTGGAATTGTGTCTGCCCCGTACGAAGCATATATCGGATCTCTGGTAACTAGTCTCTATAATCGAATAATCATGACCCAGTCATATTATCCCGATGACTGCAGTACATAAGAGTACTAGTTCCGTATCCTACGTGATCATCATCTTCATATGACTGAAGTGATACTTCCATCTTGATATCACACCCAATACACTACAATTCTCAGTATACCTAGAAGAGGCGTACACAGAACCTGTTAAAGCCCCGGACGACCAAAACCAAAGTATACTGATTGTCGCAAGTATTAGCGATGCAAGTCTCAGGTTAAGACCAAATACACCTACCCTGATTCGGACATCCATAGACACATAGTCATACTACCAATGAAATTCTGAGGGGTCTATCCAGAGCGAAGCTATTTTCGTACCATCGGTAAACACAACCTCCTATCACACTTGCATAAGTATCCAATACTTAAATATATGAGAACTATGTCGTTATGCTCCCATAACACGCACAAGTGCAATACTAGTATATTCCGCATTATCGATGGCCAATCTCGATAATACTACGACTATGGATATTTTAATGATTAAACCTTGGTGGATTGATACTGTCTCATATCATCTCAATCTGGAACTAATCATAAGGACTTTTATCATTTATATATCTTGGTAATCTAATTACAAATGATAAAAGAACAATTTCCTTTGTCACATAGTTAATTTGTACAACAACACCATGTTCTGTACAAATAGTGATGCTATGGGTCATAATTGTCCAACACCACCATATAGGCGGTATCCAGATTAAGTCAAATTAATAATTAATTACCAACCGACCAATTAGGCGGTATCCAGTTTAGTCAGGTTAAAACCAATTTCAATAATTACCAACCGGCCAATATAGCGGTATACTTATTAAGTTAGGTTTTAAATAGTTATTATATTATAATTAAGGGAGATTAATCTAAATATTAGTAATAAAAGTTTTAACTTTTACCCCAGCAAAGGGGAGTTACCTCCTCATTTCTGAAAAGTAAATTGCTGAAAAGTAAAGAAAGAAGAGTATTGTGCGTAAAAGTAAATTGCAGAAAGTAAAGACTGAAAAGTAAAGAAAAGAAAGTACGTTTGCGTAAAAGTAAAATAAATTAATTACAGAACTGAAAATAAACAAACAAGATACAAACTTTTTAAAATCCTTAAGAAAGAATTCGGAAGAGAGTATGATTTGAATCAGAAAATTCGGCTCAATTTATAGACATCACCAACCTTTGTGCGTCGCGACGCACCACGTGGCATGCGCTGATTGGTTGCTTCGATTCTCTTATCTGCTGATGTGGCTTTTTGGATGATTAACTCAATAATTGTGCTGACGTGGCGATATGGATTATCAACAGCATGTGATGGTGACACGTTAGCGGCGCACGTTAGCAAAATCGGCGCACGTTAGCAAGATCGGCATACATTAGCAAGATCGGCGCACGTTAGCAAGATCAAAATTCTCAGATTATGACACGTGTTCCGGTGCATGTTAGCAGGTTCTGGCGCACGTTAGTGGTTGCAACGCGCCATTCGTGTCGCGACGCTAAAATTACAGTTTTGACCTTTTTGTCTGTTTTTCACTGTTTTGGCCCCAAATCACCTCCAAAGAGTCCTGAAACTTTATTTATCTACAAAATAACACAAAACACATAAAAATATTCACAAAACTCAAGAATCTATACAAAATATTAGGTCAAAGCAGTGGGAAATAGTGATATATTTACCATTCATCACACCCCCAAACCTAACATTTTGCTAGTCCTCGAGCAAAACATCAAAATAAAATAACATAAACATCTTTAAAATAAAAATTAAACTAAGCCACTTTCGTAGGGATCACGATTGCATTTAGCGTATGCAACAAGCCTTTAAACCCCTAGGTGTCGCTAGTGGACGAGTTGTAGTCTCGTGAGGGCTTACAGCAATGATACCCACAAATATTTGTAAAAGTAAAAAAAAAAGTAAAACTAATGCACACAAAAGCAAAAAGACAAGAGAAAAGATAATAAAGAAGTTAGTGACTAAACATGTGAAACTTCTAATCCAAGTTAATAGTTGTTTTGTTTCTTTCTAAATTACCGAATAAGTAAATTCTCCGATTATTTTTACCATTCTCCATTACACAACTAACAAAAGTTTAATCAACTCATTTTGCCCACAATAGTCACAAGTACAGTTGAAAAGAGAGTAATATTTTTGTCCTAAAGTTATTTCTGAATTCACACTTTTTTTTAAGCAATAGAATATTTTTTTGATTTTTCTGAATTTTTTTTATTTATATACAATATCTTCCATACATGTAGCGAGTTTTAGGCCAGTGACTCCCAAACCAGTTGGCTTTAGGGCACTAGGTGTTAAGACACCCTTACAGGCTTAATTACCCGGATTTCAGATATATATATAAATTTTTTTTTCTATCATCTTTGATCCATGTAGTGAGCTTTGGTCAGTGACTCCCAAACCAGTTGGTTTTAGGGCACTATGTTTTAAAACACCCCTACATACTTAATAACTCGGATCTCAGACTTTTTTCTTTTTCTCACTTTTTTTATCCCATCGTTTTTTTAGATGCTTCCTCCAATTAAACTAGAGCACTAAATATTACAAACTTTTCAATTACATCTCATGTCCGTATGTTACCATGTATGTTGATAATACCTGACAACTGAGCATATGAAGATCCATTTTAGTCAATATTATGGAGAATTTACAAATTAAATAATTCAAAAGGAAATAAAAAAAAATTAACTTGTTCCGAAATAGGTTGAGATATGTCTCAGGAGTGGAAATTTCTTACTCGGCTATCTATTACACCAATTTCACACGATTAGTCAAGTTAAAAATATAAAAACATAAAATAATTTTTTAATTTTTGTAACATTTTTTAATTTTTTTTGAATTTTTCAAAAATTTTGGACTAAAAATAAAAACAACATAAAAATAAAATACTACAACTATTCCCCTCCCCCAAACTTAAATGAGACATTGTCCCCAATGTCTTAAAAAGTAGAGAATAGTTTAGAAAATAATATCTGGTTAGCTGAAATTATACATCTAAATGGGAAATTAAAGGTTAAGATCCAGATTAATCCGACGCTTCTTACCACAATCGTTATCAGACCAGTTAATCTTGGAAATGATAGGGTCAATTTGTGGTTCAAAGGCTATGATTTGGTCAATTAGATCTGGGACAGTTCTGGCAGTGAAGAGGAGTTCTTTTAAAGGTTTTGACATGAACCCATTTCTCCGGGCATCATCAAGAAACACACAAAGAAAATCATAACATCCATCAGCGTTAAATATTCCAATTGGTTTCTGGTGTATGTTCAAGTTCGCCCAAGATAGTACTTTAAAGATTTCCTTCATTGTGCCCAAGCCACCTGGTAAAGCAATAAAAACATCATCATGATTAATCATTTCTACCAGTCGTTCGGACATACCTGGCACAATTAGTTCCTCTTCGTTTGATGGTCCTATCAGATTCGCCTCCGCCAAAGGTTTTGGGATGATTCCCAAGACTTGACTGCCTCCATCCTGTACGGAATTTGAAACAATCCCCATTAGTCCAAGATTGCCACCGCTATATACTAAGTGCATATTCCTTTCAGCTAAGACTCGACCCAATTCATGTGCTGCTTTTATGTATTGTGGCTTAGTACCAACACTAGTATCGCAAAACACACAGATGTTTTAAACTATTCTTTTTGAAGTAGCTTCCATTTTTATGTATTTCTTTCTCAGCTCTGGATGTCTTCAAGAGTGCAATTATGAGTCGAATTTATAGAACCTGAAAAAAAAGGTGAGTAATAATAGCACTAGTGACCAAAGGAAGATTAGTAGCAAAACAATAAATCGTGAAAGGTTAAAAAGGTATAGATCTTGTCGGAGAAAATAAAAGAAAACAACAAAACAAATCACAATTATTAGGAAAAGACAAAGAGATTTAATATTTACAGGAAATAACGGCTTGAATGACATCTATGCGTCAGGGACAAGCTTCCAATCCAATTTTCTTATAAATTGGCAAACAAGGTCTTTTAGAGTCAGATTCCTGAGACTATACTGTTGTCTTTCTTTTCGGAATTGTGTATATAACATGTGAATTGTGTGATGCACATTTCCACTGGGATGCGTCTCAAGAGTCTTAGATATGTCATCCAAAGACTCCTTACTCAAGCCATCCCTAATGAATTTAATCTTATCTTCACGGTTATCAGACACCATTCCTAAAGAACGACAACGAGTATTACATGTCATACGAGCACATTTATAGAAAACACCCATTCTTTTAGCTTTTCTCTTTTTAGCAAATGTACTTCTTCCTAAACCAGACATATGCGAAATAAAAGAGTCAGAGGACTCACCTGCCAATCAGACTCGTGCTTCAATAATCCAATGAATGTCATTAGGAATACCTTTAATCATCAGTAGTCTCATCCGTTCCAAGCGAGCTTTGTAAACTTTCATCAGAGAGTTTTGAGGGACAAAAGAAATTGCTTGTGAAGACTTGTGAGAACTTCTTCCATTCTGAAATGAGTTTACCTACATAAATGAAACACACAAAAAAATAAAACACACCAAATCACAATATATACAAAAATTACATTGGTTGCCTCCATGCTGGCGCTAAGTTTAAATTCGTCAGCTAGACATGATTTCTCGAACGTTAGGCTGGATCTGAAAGTATGACACTTTCTTTTTATCGCTCAATTGATTCTCCCCAGTAGTGCTTGACACACTGGCTGTTAACCCTGAATGTGTTGTTCGACTTGGGATTGTATATCTCAATAACTCCGTATGGTAACACCTGAGTAATCAAAAATGGACATGACCACTTGGATTTCAGTTTTCCAGGAAATATTTTCAACCGTGAATCGTATAACAACACTGTTGCCCTGGCTCCAGTTGTCTGCGCACTATTTTTTGATCATGTCATTTCTTTGTCTTTTCTTTGTACAGTTTGGCATTCACATATGTATGTAGGCGAAATTCCTCCAATTCTTTGAGTTGATGAAGTATTTTCTCTCCTACTACTTGTAGATCAAGATTCAACTTCTTCAGTGCCCAGTACGCGTTGTGTTCAAGCTCAACTGGCAGATGGCATGCTTTCCCAAATACCATTCGATATGGGGACATACCAATAGATGTCTTGTAAGCTGTTCGGTAGGCCCATAGTGCGTCATCCAGTTTCTCAGACCAGTCATTACTGGTTGATCCAACGGTTATTTCCAAGATTATTTTGATCTCCCTGTTTGAAACTTCGACTTGTCCATTTGATTGTGGATGGTAGGCAGTGGCAACTTTGTGAGTAACTCCGTGTTTGGATAAGAGTGCATCAAAGTATCTGTTGCAGAAATATGTGCCACCATCGTTGATAATTGCCCGAGGTGTTCCGAAGCGAGTGAAAATATTTTTTTAAGGAATTTAATCACTACTTTAGAATCATTGGATGGCAGTGCAATTACTTCAACCCATTTGGAGACGTAGTCGACTGTAACCAGTATATACAGGTTTCCGAATGATGGAATAAATGGTCCCATAAAATCAATCCCTCATACATCAAATATCTCCACTTCCAGAATGTTTTACAGAGGTCCTTCATTTCTCCTTGAAATATTCCTCGTTCTCTGGCACCTGTCACATTGAAGAGCAAACAGATAAGCATCTTTAAAAAGAATGGGCCAGAACAAACCTGATTGTAAGACTTTGGTTGTAGTTTTATTCCTGCTGAATTGTCCACCGTATGGTGATGAATCACAGTGCTGCAAAACACTATTGACCTCCTCATGTGGAACACAACGTCTCAGTAATTGATCTGCACAACGTTTGAACAGGTACAGCTCATCCCAGACATAGTGTTTGACTTCTTTGAAGAACTTCTTCCGTTGCTGAGTTGTCCATTCCAATGGCCATTTTCTTGATACTATGTAGTTGACATAGTCAGCATACCAAGGGACATCATGCTGTTTCATGGCAAACAACTGTTCATCTGGAAAAGTTTCTTTGATTGTCAGTTCTTTGCCAGCTATTTCTCCATTCTCGAGCCTCGATAAATGATCTGCCACTTGGTTTTCTCTCACTTTCTTGTCTTGAATCTCCATGTCAAATTCTTGCAGTAGAAGTATCCAACGGATCAATCTGGGTTTGGCATCTTTCTTCGTGATCAGGTATTTGATTGCTGAATGATATGTGTAGATCACCACTTCTGGACCCAGCAGATAGGAATGAAATTTAAACACAACTGCAAGAAACTCCTTTTCAATGGTTGTGTAGTTGAGTTGAGCTTCATTCAGAGTTCTGCTGGAGTAGTAAATGGTATGGAAAATCTTTGCCTTGCGTTGTCCAAAAACTGCACCTACATCAAAATCACTAGCATTGCACATCACCTCAAATAGAAGGGTCCAATCTGGTGCTACAATGATGGGCGCAGAAACCAGCTTATGTTTTAGGATCTCAAAAGCTTCTTGGCATTCTTTGGTGAAGTTGAAAGACACATCATTCTCCAGAAGATTGCACGGAGGTTTTTGAGAAGTCTTTGATAAATCTCCTGTGTAGATACAGTAGTTAAGGGTAATAAAAGAAAGGAATAGCAGTAGTTACTTAGGATCAGGAGTTGCTGTAGAATTATCCTGGGGTAATGGGAAAATGACTAAGTAAACTTACTTACTGGAATAACTAATTATGTGAAGTCGCAAATGAGTTTCGGGTAACGTAAGTAATTGAACGAATGATTTTTCGTATAGAATAATTGAAGTTTGGATTCTATTTTTGTCTTTATACTTGAGTTTGATTTTGTAAAAAAAAAAAGGGTTAGTAAAGGTATAAAGTAAATTTTAGCAGTGGGCATATAATTTTGTAATTTAAGTTTGAAAAGAAAGTGAAGATTGTAAGTTTATAGTTTTTGGAATTAATTCATATCTGCCCTTGATTAGCTTTAGAATGATTTTAATGAACTCCTGCAATTTATAAACTAAAAGTAAATGATTTATGAGTGTATTAGTGTGTTAGCATAAGCATATGGTGTTTAAAGATAAGCAAGCATTAGTATAATAAAAATGAACAAAAGCATGATGCAAACCAGATTGTATGTACTTACAAAGTGGTGACAACTTGCAATGCAAATAAACAGGGATTCAGTGATTAGTGTCTATAAATGTAAGCTTTAGTAGTTTTTAGTGCATATTAAACTGAGCGTGAATATATTTATGTATGTGTAGGTAATTAACGAATTGATGATAAGCAGGTGCTGGTATAAATACATATGGTTATTAGCTAGGATCGTCATGGATCCTATTATTGAAAATCAAATAACTTATTTGCCTCATTTTTGAAGAATCTAATATGAAAATTTGCTTGCCTTGACCAGTATTGATTTGTATATATTTGCATGATAACTCTCTATAATCTAAAGAGGTGTATGGTTTCTTTTTCATTTGTTTACTAGAAAATGAATTGCATAAGGATTGTGTCTCTTTAGTTTGAGATGGTTAAGTGTGACATTATAAAGCTTGTGAATTAATAAAGTCAGTTGCCTACTTGACATTGATATTGCTTTTACTCTGCAGTCAATATTATTTGAGGCATGTTACGTTACTGATTTAGGGAGTTTGATTCTTTTGACATTTTAAATACTTCTCTCACATGACAAAATTATAGCTTGAGCATAAGATAAAAATATAGTTTATCTTGTATTATATATAATTAAACATGTTGCCCCCCAGTATGTGAAGATAATGTAAAGCAAACTATTTCAATTTCAGCTTAGTTGTTTATAGCTTTACATGTTTTTGGAGTTCTTCTGATTGAGCAAGTTGATATGTATATGTAAGTAGATATATAAGTATGACTATATAAAGGTAAGTTTTGTATATGTATTGAGCATATATGTATATAAACAATTTCAATGTACCATAGATATGCATGAAAGAATGTATGTACATATATGATAGTATAAAGAAAGGCATATGCATATATACATGTTATGATTTTCAGAATTGAGCTAAAGCTAAGATTTGTTTTTGAAATTCAAAGTATTTTAAAAAAGAAAAGTTCATATGCTTTTGACAGAAAAGTTTTCAGAAAAGGTTTCTTACAGTTTTGAGATACAAAGTATGGTTTTATGTTTTCGGGGCATGAGGTAAAAACTCACCCCAGTATGTAACTTGAGATTCAGTTGGAATTGATGGATATCATATGGATTCAGGATTTGGGATTTGACCCATCCCAGCTGTACACTAATTGGAATTGACGGATTTAGACACATGTGCACATGTGGAGGACGGGGGGGGGACGCTCCTAGATCCTCAGCGCTCAGATGGTACATTCCTGGGCGGAGATGCGCCTACGGGCGGAGATGCGCCTTCTGGCGGAGATGCGCCTACAGGCGGAGATGCGCCTTCGGGCGGAGATGCGCCTTCGGGCGGAGATGCCCCTACGGGCGAAGATTTGGTTTTCAGAAAAATGATTTCAGATTTCAGTTTTCAGAAAAGAATTTAGAAAAACGGTTTTAGAAAGAAGTACAAGAAAAAGAAAGATTTTCAGAAAGAGTTTTCAGTTTTCAGATTCCCAGTAAACAGTTTTCAGAAACAAGATTTTAGAAATAGTTTCCAGAAATCAGAGATTCAAAGCATGATTTTAGAAAGATAAGTTTTATTAAGAGATTTTCAAACAGAGTTTCAGAAAGAATTTTCAGAAAGCAGTTTTTCAGAAAAGATTTCCAAAAAGTATTTTTCTAAAAGCATGACATGCGAGAGTAGAGTATAAATTACTATTATGCATATAGTTTGGCATAAATGTATAATGGCATGATTGCATTAATATGTATATATGGTTAATATCTGTGTGAGGCATATTCATATAGAAGTAACATTGTGTTAAATACTAGTGCATGATAGCATGATTTTAGTTAAATGCATATACATTATTGATGATTGTATGAGTTGTATGCTCACTTTGAAAGAACATATTGTAAAGATGTTATAACATGATGATTTAATAACATATGCATGTTTACATGGTTGGTGGTAGTGGATTAAATGTTTGACAGAAATAATGTTTTAATATAACCGATTTGATGATATTTCAAGATAGAAAGAGTAAGGAAGTTATTATAATTGCCTAATCTAGATTAACACATAGTATACAGGAAGGTAAAGAGAAAAATCAGAGTAGCGCTGCAGAAGTGTGATGGATTTCGATATATAGTTAGTAAAATAGAAACTTGATGTCTGTTATGGATGTTGAAGATGTAAATAAGAAACATGATTTAAAGTATGTGTGTAGTCAGATATAGAGGATTAGTGATAAAGTAACAATCATGTTAAATGGATTGGAATCAATATTGAGATTAAACTTAATTTATATTTGCATGATCATATAGACATCGCAGGTTAATACAGAAACATGACCCAGACTTTGCATGTGCTTGACGCTCAAGGAATGAGCATAGTTACTTACTGAGTCTTATGACTCACACCACAACAGTGTTTGAGTTTTGCAGGTTGGTGACCTGATCGGTCAACCACAGACACCAGAGCTTGAGGAGCCGGATAACAGCGTTGCAGTCAGCCAGTCACCAGATCTTGGGAGTATAAGGGTTTTTGGTTGTTAAGAAATTGAGTTGTATGAGTTAATTGTAAAAGTTTTTGTTTATACGTAATTTCAGGCATGGAGCCCAATCATGTTATGTCTTGAGTTTATTGATTTAGTGTATATTATTAGTGTCGGGCCCTGTAGGTTGTCTGAGGTGCTGGACTTTGATCCAGGTTGCATGACTTTTAACAGAAGTCATGCCGAAATTTCGTCAAAGTCAGAGGCTTATGGAGATGAGTTTAGCCTGTCTCCAGCCGGTAACATCGATGCTAAGGCGGGATGTTACAGAGATGGTACATAATAAAAGTAAAGTAAAATTAATTTACTTCTATTACGGAGATCAAGAATAAATGTTCCTATGACTTTGACATCCAATGTCTCGCTATTTTCAACTCTAAGTTAGATCTACCCTTTGTTTAGTCTTCTTTTAACTCCCATTGCTTGGACGGAGTTACAACTATGAATAGGACTACCGGAGTCTAACACCTAATCACTATTTGCATCCAAGGCTAATGAGATGTCAATAATAGGAAAAATACAAAGCGTACATGGGTTTCTGCTTTTCCTTTTAGCTCTGGACAATCTTTCTTCCAGTGTCCAGACTTCTTGCAGTGTAGACATGCTTCACAAGCTACATGCGGTCTTGTAATTTGTTTCTTGGAATCTTTCTTCTTATTTCCCATTTTAATCTTCTTAGACTTCCTAGAAGTCTTTGAAGCGCTTGCTCCACCATAGAGGTACAAAGTGAGATTCCCTTTCTTCAAATCATGTTCCGCCGAGCGTAAAATTTTGCGAAGCTCTTCATATGTAGCTTGCATCGAATGCATCACAAAGCCATCATATGTATCGGGTAAAGAAGACATAATCAGATTTTGGCCTAACCTTTCATATATCATAATGTCATGTAGTTCCAAATAACAGATCTGGTCTATCATGTTTAAAACATGAATGCTAACCTCTCCATTATCCTTGAGCGTAGCATGGAACAATTCCTTAGACCTTCGATATATCTCATTTTCTTGATTTACTTTGAACACCTCCTTGAGTGTTCTCATAATGCTCCAAGTATTTGGTACATCTATGTACTGTCTGATTAAATTAGGAATAATTTCGACGTACATTGGATTAAGCGTAACATACTTCAATCGCTCTGACTCCAAGACAAGGTGGATGTTCATTTCCCATTCAAAATAGTTCTCGGCTCCTTTCAATTTATTAGAATCCAAAATTCATGCTAATGAATTTACGGCAGCCATCTACAAGGCAACAATTAAACACTAGCAGAATATTTTTCATTTCAATATAAAAATACTAATACTATTATGGATTTTAAATCTATTAGTGCCCTCCCACTATTTACGTAATTCCGTAATCTCCTTTAAAGGAAAAATAGAAATTTGACAATCAAAATTTCATAGTGGGAAGTGGATCTCATGACATTTACTCCAGTCTCACACTAATGACGGTCTTAGCCATCATAAACTCATTAAAAAGACCTTAAAAGTCAATCACATCCACATGACTCCTTGTTTGGTATTGAATTGTTTCTTATCCTCACACTAATGACGATATTGGATTAAGACAAGTTCCATGTGTATACTTGTTAATGTGCACTAATGAGCTTCGTAAGTACACCCTCACAATAATGACGATATTGGGTGACTACGTTAACTCATCACGCTACATTTAATAATTTACCAAAGTGACCTAAGTTCTGAGCACTTATACTCTAACACTAATGACAATCTTGGAAAAAATAATAAGAACTCATTCATCTCCGTATTGAGGACCATCAAATAATGCTCCAACATTATTAATACTAATATTTTTTTGGAAAATTACGATATATTCCAAAAGATGATTTTAGTACAAGAGTGGGCATCCCCCAGGAAAGCGCACAGAGCAACAAAGCCACAAACAAAGACGGCTAAATACACAGCCCAATGAACGAAATGAGGAAACAAGCAGAAAGGAAAGCTAGGCCTGATATGATGTGATCAGGCCCAAACTAAACCCGCCCAAACAGCTACTGCAGACCAAAATCAAGCACAGCAGCCCGAAAGAAGAAACAGTCCAAAACGAAACCGGAAACGGAAGGCAAACAGCACCAATCAGCCCGCAAGAAAAAAGCCGAAGAACCCAGCCAGCCTTAGAGGGCCCAGAACGAGACCAAGAGGAAGCCGGACTACAAACAAACCCAGCACAGCAGCTTCAAGCCTCACAAAATCTGAAACCCAAACCGAGACATGCCCAACAAAAGAAATAGAGCCCAAATCAACCATTCAGATTGACGCAACACACAAGCCGAGCAATTATTGAACGATCAAACAAGAGACAAGCAATGAGTCCCATATCGTCTGTTGCAAGGGGAGCTAAAAAAAGAGAACCAAAACTACAATCCCACATCGGTCATCAAGACGGATTCCAAGTTCAGGAAATCAAAAACCGAGAAACCCTTTCTTCAACCAGAAGCCCCATGATCACAACTAATCCAAACCCCAAACCCGCTTCATTTGGCTTGTGAGAGGAACATGACTATTCAAAAAGGAAAGTCTACAACGAACAGCTTCATAAATTTCCCCCACCACAAAATCAATTGAGGCCTAGCAATTATTGAACACCTTCATGTTTCGCTCATACCAGAGATAATATACTGAAGCAGCCAAAAGGATTCTGGCTACCATGCAGTTAGGGTCCCCTGCTCTTTTGAGCTTAATAGCAGCCCATCTAATGAGTTGGGGCCAAGTCAGAGTCGGCCATGGAACCAGAGCTTTAGCTGAAACTAGGAGCCAAACATTTTTTGAAAAATCACATTCAAAAAATAAATGTTGATGTGATTCTGTGAATGAAGAGCACAGGACGCATGAGGCCCTTTGTAGGATTCCAAATCTTTCTAGTCTGTCCATTGTGTGTAATCTCCCCAGAGTAGCTAGCTATAGCCTAAAAGCGTGCCTGGGGATATGGCCTTGAAACCAAAGGAGATGGTGGATTGTATTGGTATCACGCCTGCATCTCAAGATTTCCCAAGCCTTTTCAATGGTGAGACACCCTGCACTGCTACCACTCTAAATATACCCATCATCTTTCTCCATGGATGGTAAGAAATTTATGGAGTTCCAGACTTCTGTAAGAGCTGACCAACTATGTGGAAAATTCCAGTGGCCATTTAGAATTATTTCTGTAACTTTAGCTTCAGAACCCAGGCCTGTCTGCCCCAGTATCCTAAAGCAAAATTGGTTGCAAATAGGGCCAGAAGGGAGCCAGTAGTCTCTCCAAAGAAAATCAGAAAACCCATTGCCAATACGGACTCGAAATAAATCTCTACACCAATCTCTACTTTTGAGAATTTTCTTCAAGAGCCAGGAAGAAGTGGAAGTGGGAGTCAAGTACCAGAAGGAACGACCCTTTATTAAATTGTCATGAGCCCAGGTTGTCCAGACATAATCCTTCACCGTGAGAATCCTCCAAGTGTGTTTGACAATAGCTGCCCTATTCCAGTCTTTGATCCTTTTAATTCCCAAACCTCCCTCATTCTTAGGAAAAATATAGAGCAGCCCAAGCCACTTTGGCCGAAGCTGAAGGCACAAGGCATTTCTAGAGAAAGGAGGACAAAATACTCTCAATACGCCTAACAACAGATTGCGGAAGCAGAAAAATAGAGCCTCAATATACTTGAATAGAAAACAAAACCGATTTAATCAACTGCATCCTCCCTGCATAGGAAATGGCTGCAGAAGTCCAGAGATGAATACGGCCAAGAATTCTATCTAGCAACCCCTGGCAATCGCAGTGTTTCAATCGCGAAGTGAGAAGAGGGACTCCCAAATATCGAATAGGTATTTCCCCAATCTGAAAGCCAATAATATTCTGCAATCTACAAACCATTTCCCTTGGCTGTTTAGAGACAAAAATTCTGCTCTTGCTACTATTAGCCACCAAACCCGAAAGCTTAGAAAACTCTTGCAAAGCATCTCTATAAATCCTCAGGGACTTCTCATCTCCTTTACAAAACATCAACAGGTCATCCGCAAAACACAAATGAGTGATCTTGCCCTTCCCACATCTCCAATGGTATTGAAAGTTCGTCCCAACTGTCAGCTTGTGAAGAATACCATGAAGACCTTCCATTGCTAAAACAAAGAGATACGGAGACAAAAGGTCTCCCTGCCTAACTCCTCTCGAAGCCTTAAAAAACCAAATAGCTCCCCATTTAAACCCACAGAAAAGTAGGGAGAAGTTAAACAGGCCTTGATCCATTTGATCATTCTGATGGGAATACCAACCGCCTTTAACCCCAGCAAAATGAATTCCCAGCTGACCGTGTCAAAAGCCTTACGAATGTCAACTTTCAAAGCAACTCGGGCAGCTCTATTTAAATGGTAGTTCCTCATTAATTCTTGAGATAACAGTATATTATCTATAATTTGCCGACCCGGGACAAAAGCCGACTGAGTGGGGCTGATAATAGAAGGCAGAAGTCTTTTAAATCTGCTAGCAATCACTTTGGAAATACATTTTTAAAGAACATTGCAGCAAGAGATGGGCCTAAAGTCACTCATCATTCTCGGGCGTTCAGTTTTCGGCACCCAAGTGATTCTCGTGGCATTTACACATTTTGGCATGTGATTAGAAGAAAAAAAAAACTGAACTACATCAATTAAATCATGGCCTATTATGTCCCAACATCTCTTAAAGAAAATAGCCGAATAGCCATCCGGCCCCGGAGCCTTATCATCAGAAATATTAAAAACATCATTCTTAATCTCATCGTCTTGAATATCTGCATCCAGTATTCTGATATCCGCCACATGAACCTGATTCAGAAAATATTGTTCTGCCTCTGCTAAATTGGCAGCCTCTGGAGCCGTGAACAAGTCAGAAAAGTAGGCTACGGCATGGCTTCCCATTTCCTCCCTCGTGGCAAGTTTTGTTCCGTCATCTGTTTCCAAAGAAAAGATGCGATTTTTGGCCTGTTTATGGACCAGAGTTTTATGGAAAAATTTTGTATTTTGGTCTCCCAAATTTAGCCATTTCACTCTCGTTTTTTGCTTGTAGAAGGATTCTTCCTCTTTGCAAAGCCGAAAGTAGGACTTAGAGTAGGCTCGCTCCTCACTGAGACAAGATAGATCATTTGGATTCGCATCTAATTTCATTTGGCTATCAATCCAGTCCCTTCTAGCTGTTTTAACTCTGACAGAAATCTCACTAAAATTGGCTTTGTGAAGAACGAGGAGTTCCTTCTTAAGCCATTATTAATACTACTAATTAAATAAAGCAATCACCTAATCACATGAGACTTATGACAATCAAGTAATTAACATTCTTGGATCAAAATAAAATTTTAATTTAAAACATGCAATGTATATCCAATATGACATATGCATAATTAAATTAAAATTATAGAGGCATAGATTCAAAAACATGTCAAACATGCCACACATGTTGTCAGGTTCAGACCTGCTCTGATACCATTCAGTTGAGGCGGTTGTGGGACCCCTAGGGTCGGATTGGTGCCCCGCGCTGCAGAATTGGGTCTAACCCATGGATATCAAGTATAGTGTATTTTTAAATTATTTTAATGAAAATTATATTCCATTACGAGTCTGTAGGGAAAAACAGGGATCAAATAAGAGTCCGAAAACTCCGGAACGAAGAAAATTAAAGTTTAGTGCACATGAGCATCAGCTCTCAGTGCGTCGTGATGCGTAGGCTTGGGCGTCGCAACATCCAATCTGTGAGAGCTCGGTGTCGCGCCGTGTAAGGGTTAGTGTCACGATTCTAGTGTGTGGAGTTGGTGCTTAGAGCGCCAATTCGGATAATGTATAATACATTATATTTTATTATTTATTAATAAAGTAACTATATTTTCATTTCAAACCTTATTAATGGTATTGTCATTTTACATATTAAATTGATGTATAAATATGTTAAGAATGACAACGACCCTAGAATAGTCATGTTGTAATATTGGACACTAGGTGGTCCGATATTGGGATAAGTATTACTATTATAAATTGTTCTTAAAGTGTGTTTATATATATATTCCTAGTCGTTGGTTTTGGAATACGGTCGAATTCCTATATCCTATAAGACTAGCACATAGCGTATATTGGAATTTAAGTTCCAATGGTTTAACCCGATGTACCATTAGCTTTGGAAGCTCGTATAGACATATAGGTATTGGTGGGACTGAATATTGAGTGAGTCACAGGTGATTTATAATAGTTGGAAGTACACGCCACCGTCAATAGGAATCTCCTCGAGTCGAGTAGCATATGTGATTCTTTGACTATAAGATAACATTGATTTTGTATGAGATCCTCCACGCTTTGATGCCATGTATTTCAGAAACCTTTCATGGTCAGGCCTTTAGATGTTCGTTGGGTGTGGACCGATGCACTCATTAATCAAGTGCGAATCAAGGCAGGATCCATCGGCCAATATGTGTACTATAAGGGATTTAGATATCTATGTGAGTAAGTCTCGATTCTTAAGACTTTGGCCAAAGCTGATCACCTAGGGTGGATCGCATCAGTTGTAAAGAATCGTGGACATGTCGACAAAAGATGTGCGCCTTGGAAACTTGACGGTGTATTCTATGTTTCCTAAGAACTACTCGGATAGCCTATGATGGAGGGATTGATAAACATATGTGGTGATCTCGACTTATATAGTTCAGAAAGGTCGTTCGTGTTCTTCGCGAATTCGGAGGTGGCCGAATTGCGTACATATTAGCTAGGCTTATATGAGGAACGTATCTGAACTTAAAGAGTCCCAATAAGAAGTGTACTCGTTGAGCACTTGGGTAGCCGATTAATTTTGATAAAAGATAATATTCGATATTATAATTATCAACTAAGATAATCATGTGTTATTAGATACCATTGATTATTTACTTTGACCTAATTGGATTAATTAGATCAATTCAATAATTACACAAAGGCTTAATTGTAAAATCATAATTATCTCTACCATTTGAGGATATTATGGTAATTGTAAGTATGTATTATTATGTGGTTTTGGCTTGATTTAATTGGATTAAATCAAAGTGGCAAATATTGAACTAATCTATTTCCTAATCATTGTCTTGATTTAATTGGATTAAATCAAAGTGGTAGACAATGGAGATTAGTCACACCTAATTATATATATTTGGACAAATTAGATTAAGCCCACCTAAAAGTTGAGTACAACTTTTATTAATTAAAAATTACCTAAGTTTTGCTATAAATAGCAAGCTTATAAATAGAAAGCTTTAGGAAGATTTTAATTAAGCTTGGGAAAACTAAGTACAATCAATTCTAGGAGAAATAAGCCTAAGACTAGAGAAATATTTAGAAAAGCTTTGGAAGTTCTCTATAACATTTCAACTAGGAGAAATCAAGATTGGATCTTTAAGTGAAGCTCGCTTCTATGGAAATCAAGATTGGATCTTGGTGTCAAGCTTGCTAAACCTTGAAAGTTCTCCAACAATTTCAACAAGGAGAAGAAGATTGGATCTTTGTATCAAGCTTACTAGGTAATGTCTGATCTTCTCTTAAGCTATGTTCTTCATTAGTGATTTATATGTGTGTGTGTTTGTGTATATATATATATATGTTTGTTGCATAACATGTTTTGTGTTTGGTTTTGACATAAAATTATTGGGTGAGATTTTAAAAGTTTTTAAGGTTTTATTTAAAAAATAATATTTCTTAGCACTGAAAACCAATATCGTCATTAGTGTGAAAGTATAAGTGCTCGGAACTTAGGTCACTCTGGTAAAATATTAGATATAGCGTGATGGGTTAACATAGTCAACCAATATCGTCATGTTGGTTTAAATCTAGGTCCCAAGATCATACAAGCTATGAAAACATGCGTGAATACACCAACGGAGGTAGCGGAATACTCACATCGATCGGTTGAGTCGATTTGGAGACGAACGAAGGCCAAAAACGCACTGCCAAGGATGCCCAACTGCAGCAGTCCACTGTCTCCAAAAAACAGAAATTTGAGATGCGAAACGGAGCTCCTAGCTTCGTCCGACGGATCCCGGCTCATGGTCGAACCTCCCTACCACCTTCGCAAGACTCGTAAGTGTGCTAGCACTTGAATTTTCACCATGAAAACCCACTCTTGCTTCCCTTTTCTTCACGCCAAAACTGGTTCCAAACCAGTCCATTATTTTGTGTTTGGGCGTGAGCTTTTGGAGAAAGAATGAGAGAGAAGAAATTGTGTAGTTGTTGTTTTGGAAATGTAAATAATTACCTTATATATTTTCCAAAATATATTAAAGGTATATACACATTTTGGGCTTTCAAAAGTCAAAGAAATTTCCAACAACTAAACTATTCAAAATCCAACAACTTACATCACTCAAAGTGTCACAAGTTGTCTTTCAATCAATCAATCAATCACATCAATCAATCACATCACTCAAAGTGACATTTGATTTGACATTGATGTGACGAATGATTTGACGCTTGATGCGACTTGCGTCGCCGCACTCGAATTCGAAATACGAATGCGCTCGCAATCACACTCGGGCTCGGGTTCGCTAATTCCAAATTAACGAACTTTCCGTCGCGTCGTAATTAGATGATTACGCCTAGCGAATTCACTATTCACGTCGCTAACGAATTAATTCTAAATTAATTCGTGCGCCCGAATTAAAATCTAATTTTAATTCCGCGTCGAAATCTAATTTCGTTTAATATATCGAATATATTAATTTAATCGATTAATTCCAAATTAATCGTTATCTCTCTCTATACGATATTTTATCCTAGATAAAATATCTCCGTAATTAATCCTAGATTAATTTTCTCTCTCTTCTATATAATCCCAGATTATTCAAGAGTGCGAGTTGTGCGTCATCGGTGGATTATCGGGAAGCGACCCATGAGATCTCCAGATAAGTTGGCAGTAAATACGATCGTCGGAGTATCCGAATCACGTACGTACCAAGTACTACGTTCTACCGATTTACGAGACAAGGTCGACTCCTAGCAAAGCACCAAGTCTACCCAATTCCCGGTCATATTCATCTAAAATATTAAGATCTGTATCAAGCGTAGTATACGATTGTATTGTGTATATCGGCCCAGTATCGGATAGTCACGTGCTAGGCCTGGGGCTGGATAAGTGTCTGCCCCGTACGAAGCACATGTCGGATGTCTGGTAATTAGTCTCTATAATCGGATATACATGACCTTGTCATAATATCCCGATGGCCGCGCAGCACTTAAGAGCACTAATACCGTATCCTGCGTGACATCATCTCCACACTATGACTGGAGTGATACTCTTCCGTCTTGACATCACATCCAATACACTACGATTCTCAATATACCCGGCATTGGCGTACACAGAACCGGTTAGAGTCCTAGACGACCTCAACTAAAGTATATCGATGTCGTAAGCATTAGCGATGTAAGTCTCAGGTTAAGACTATACACACCTACCTTGATTTCGGCCTCCCATAGACACATATTCATAATACCAATGGGATTCCGAGGGGTCTTTCCAGAGCGAAGCTGTTTCCCGTACCATCGGTGAAACACGACCTCCTATCGCACTTGCATAAGCATCCAATACATATATATATGAGAACTATGCGTTGTGCCCTCACAACGCACACAAGTGCAATACTAGCCTATTCCGCATTATCGATGTCCAGTCTCGATAATACTACCCGGCTAGGGATATTTAATGATTAATCCTTCGGGGACTGATACTGTCTCATATCATTCTCAATCCAGGAACTAATCATAGGGACCTCTCTTCATTTATATATCTATGGTGATCTAATCACAAATGATGAGAGTGCAATTTCCTTGTCACATAGTTAATTTGTACAACAACATTATGATCTGTACAAATAGTGACGCTATGGGTCATATTATCCAACAATCTCCCACTTGGCACATAGCCAGTCACTCGAGTGTCTAACCCCCGAACTATGTACGGTTCGCTCAAATTGCTGAGGAAAGTTTTCGTCAGCGGATTTGTATGATTATCGTCTGACGCGATTTATACGATCATCACATCGCCACGATGTATGATCCGAACGAATCAGATGATTTAGAAGTTTATATCTGGATCGTCGATGAGACCTTTAATTCCTTAGCCTGTGCTGACGCCTAGCTCAGCTGCTAACAAACTATATCTAATCTAATTAGATTTATTATCGACCCAAATGGCTTCTATTGCTGCCTCAGCTGCAGCAATAATCCGCATTTGTTGTTTATTCGGCAACAGTATCTTGCTCGGAAGATTTCCAGCTCACTGTCCCGTTATTCAAACTTTATAGTACCAACACAGTATTTAACTGTTTGGAAACTTGCAGCAGTGATCCCAGTCACTTCAAGTTCTCCTTCTCCATAGTTTTAGACAGCATCTTTAGTTCTCTAAGATACTAACAGATGTTCTTAACTTCAATCCAGTGACTATCACTTGGATTGTCCTGATTGTGACTCCATATGCTCGAAGCGTATGAGACACCCTATCAGTACATTTTAAATGTACAATTTCCCAGAGAGTGTTAACAACTCCAAATCTATACCAGTAGATCTTTATTCCCTGAATAAAGGTTGTTACTCCCCCAAATTCTACGGACGAATTTCTATTGAAAGAATATCTATGAAAGCCAAGCTTTCACAATTGATTTATGGGATTTCACTGTCAGTGTGCTCTCCCACTAACCTCCTTATATACACAAGAATTATTTCGTTTTGAGTCAAATCATAAACCATATGATTATTTCAAAACGACAGTTCCAAGAACCTTATGCTTGCATTAATCCAAACATGGATTGAATAACCCGCAAACCTCGTTTGTTGGTTATACAAAATCGTCAGGATGTTGTAAACATCCTCCAAAAGGTTTCCTTTTCAGAAAGCGATTTTTGATCTGCATCTGACACATTTCATAAATGAAATATGCAGTATTAACAAGCATCATCAAAATGGATTTACCATGGCAACATAAAAGGTTGAACCGTTATTAACACAATGTTGATAACGATACCTTTCCGTCAAAAGCCCAGCTTTGACGTTGGTATGTTGCCTTCCATGTATGTCTTCCTTGAAGACGTTTAATGTACCAATAGGCACAATGCCGTTGTGGTACAACAACTAGTATCCAAATAGTTGTTATACATGGAATCCATTTCGGACTCATGGCACTTTTGCCATTTAGGGAGTCGATACCTCGTATCACTTCCTCAAAACGTAGTCGGTGGATATACCTTCATAAGATTGACATCTTTATGAGGTTAGATCAAAAACAATACCCTAGGTTGTTTTCTGACTCTATCCGATCTACGAAGTTCTTGTGTATTTAAAGATTAATGGTATAGATTCATCATAGATGAACTATTTGTGTTCCATTAAGGACTTCGTGCCTAGAACAGTATTACTCCGATTTTCATCGAGTATCACTATCCTCCCACTTACCACTGCATATCGGTATTCCTCTCAGGAAAAATGCATGGTGAGCAACAATCACTTGTTCTCATGTGAGATTTACAAGTACTATACTTATGGTTTCCCTTAGGATAACCTATATTGGCACTTATCCATTTGGGTCCTTAGTTTGGTATCATCCAACATTATGCCTGGCATACCCAAATTATCAGGAAGTGAGAAACCCTGTTTCTTTCCCGTTCATATCCAATATGATATCTGTCAAACAGATTTATATGGAACCTTATTCTAAATAAGTTTTGCACTGTAGATACATATCCGTTGAAGGAAATGGTAGCTCAGAGCGACTCGTGATAAACCTTATCATGTCCAACAAAATTCGGTTTTTAGTTTGGACACACCGTCAAACTGACGTGTCTCGGGAGGAGTCCTCATCTGAAAGAATACTATACTCTTTCATGTATGTTTGAAACTTACTGCTTAAGTATTTTCCATTACGGTCTTACCGTGACGGCATAATACTACAGTCGATCTGTTAATCTACTTCGTGTCGAAACCCTAATAGTTTCTGATCTGTGTTCTTCAAAAGAAACACATAACCATAACGTGATGTTACATCCGTTAAGGTCACGAAATATTCATGTTCACATCTAGCCTAGCTAGATATGGGCCCACTAACTTCACCATGAATAGGGCTAACAGATTGGTGGCCCTTATACTATTACCAAGTAAATAGTATTTTAGGTACTTTACCTAATAAACTAGATCGCAGACTTTATTTGAATAGTCAAATCAGTCCTAGTACCCACTCTTCAAAAGTGTGGATATACGAGTCTGGTTAATTGTGTCCTAGACAACAATACCACAAATAAGTCTCTATTGATCAAATCAATTTGAGCTATTTATTTGTCATTTTATATGTTTGAGATTTTATTTATATTCAAAATATAAATTCTGTTATTCACATCTAATGTGTTTATCTCAGTATCATCTTTATATAATGAAACACTTAGTGTTTCTAGAATATAAAGGTTTATCCAAAATGGATTAAACACTGATATAGAGATAATGTCTCTAGTCAAACTAGTTACATTATAACAGTTCCTAATTTAAGTACACACCCGAAGGGTAGTTCCTAAACTTAGGTATCTACGGTCGAAACAGCAACTTTCGTCCCGTTTCCGATTCGCAGAGTAATCTCAGCTTGAAGTCAGTATCCTGCTCAAAGCAGATTCTGAACATCAATACATATATTTTATGTACCACACTAAGTATTTAAAATCTAATTTCAATACTAGTATGAACATAACTTTGACAAATATTTTAAAGTTAGAGCCTCGCCCTTTCTTTAATTCCTTGTTGTCTGCCATATCCAAATGGTAGTTACTTTGGGATATGTCAATTATCTTTTCAATATTTCACAAACCTTTGGCCAAGCCTTGGGTTTCGGAATATTGAAACGATGTGCACCTTGTGCAACACACGCCCAATTGCAAACTTTTGACTTTCACCCCTAGAATAGTCAAATCAATTCTCTAAGAATTATTAATTGCAATTTAATACTTTTAAATCTAAAGATAGATTTATTGTCAAGTATATTAATTAAGCACTAAAGTCATCATCATATAAATCTTCCAAAGATTTTAATGCTCTACTTTTGCTTAATTATGGGCCTAGTCATAATAAGTTATTTTATCAAATAAATTAACCTATTATTTATTCCCAATATGAAAATTAAATCATTTAAAACATTTAATCCAAGGATTATATATTTTAAATATTCAACTTTTCAATTCTTTCTTGATTTCAATAGTCCAACTATTTAATCAATATAATAAGGTACTATTTATTATAATGATTACAATAATCCAATTATTTAATCAACTATAATTTTAATATTGATTACTATAATCCAATTATAAAATCAACTATCATTTAATTCAATTATATTGATTACTATAATCCAATTATAAAATCAACTATATATTGAATGAGTTTGTATATAGTCCAACTATATATATATTTTAAAACAACATAAAATATTAGTCCAACTAATACTTTTTAATATATGACGAGTGATATTTAGATTGAGCGCGTTAGCGAGTATGAACGAATGTTGCAAATTCAATACTTGCCTCCCACTATTTTTCGTCGAGCCTCTAACCCTCTGTCGAGTACTCGGGAAACCGTGTTTCCTAGTGGCTAGGATCCCGTTAAATATCACACAATCTTGACTTTGGCCAACAAATTGTATGATAATTAACTAGGTAGATCTCGAAGATCAATTGGATCTCATCCAACTCCTAGATCCAGTAGGTGGACATCCAAGTCCCAAACAATATCTTATATATGCCTATACATCGAATGTATACCCTAACCTTTTTCCTCTGAATCAACTAGGCCTTGGCTTTGGCACAACAAACCTAATGATCCCAGTCAAGCGCGGACCCATTGACCATGGAAGCTTCGTAATCAATGTCGTTGGACAAGAAGTGGTCTTGACTTTGGCCAACAAACCACAACTTGGACAAGACACCAATATGGAACAAAGCCTCGTGATTCAAACACATCTTCGACGGACAAGGGCTTGACTTTGGCCAACAACCCATGCCAATCTAGGATCTTGAGTAAGAATCACTCAATGGAAGGAAAAGACGCATGATATTTGATGAGGGCTTTTCGCGTGCATATTGGCTACCAATTTAATTATCTTTGTTAAGGTCTCATCATCATAACCCTTAAACATGCATTCTAAACACATAATAAAGCGCATATGAAAATAAATAATAATGATATGCGGATGGATACTTAACACATTGATCCTAGATCAAATCTCTCCCTTTCTCACTCAAGCTAGCACTTGTATTACGTCTACCCGTTACACTACACTTCTAAAGAAACCTCATTTACATTGAGGGGAATAGGTGAGAAGAGAATACAAAGAGAAGAGAGTGATAAGGCTGGACACGCAGGTCCAATTAATAAATCGAATTTATTACAACAATTTCTAAAATTGCCCACCCATCTAATATCCATCCGATATACATTATTCATTCAACACAACCACGTATTCACACACATAAGCATGTTATCAATCAATCTAATCAAATTAATTAATCTGATAATTAAGTGATCATCCAATGTTCAAACAACGATTTGATTTTGTTCGAGTCAAACTCGTTTTTGCGAATAAGTATTTAAAGTACGAATTCATGAATTAAATTAAACTACATCATTAAATCTAATTTAACATGTATTTAATACTAATTCACTATTCAATTCCAAATTAAATATTACACTTTATTAATAAACCTTTTACGATTTAAATTCCAAATTTAATCGTAACGCGTCTCAAAGACCGATTAACGTCCAACGTCAATTCAACTAAAGTCCAATGGGCTTTTAATTGATTTCTTAAGGCGTGGACTTTTGGTCAACTCGGTCAAACCGATAACCAAAGTCCAATCCGGGATTTACCCCATAAGCCCATAAATCAATCTTGGCCCATTAGGCCCAATTGAACTTTAAAGGTTCATTAGTTGCATTTGGGCTTTATGGTTAAGGTTTTGGGCCCAATTGGATCCAATCCATTTGACCTAAACCCAACTTGATAAAATCAAGCCCAATAGGCCCAATTACAACATTAATAGCCCAAATCCAATTTAAGGCCTCAAATAATTAAATTACATAAATCCAATTTAGCAATTTAATTACCTAAAGTGCATACACGATTAATCAACTAAATCAATATTTCTAAAACACCATATTAGTCTAATTAATCATGCTCAATTCATTATTATGTCCAACACACAAATTGAAAAATCAAACCCATTTGCATGCTTCAAAGCTCTCGGCCAAGGAGGGAATTTGTGTCCGATTCGTTTCGATCAATCGAACCCACAATCGACATTAATCAACATCCTAAATGATTTCATACACATCCAATGTTCATAAAATCAAAAATACCAAGACATTAGGGCAATAAGCAATTCGGCCAACATATAGAATTTAGGGATTTTTGCCAATTCGAAATCCAATCCAATTCGATTCAAATTAACATCATCCTACATGATTCTAACTTCATCCAATGAATCAAAATCAAAAATTCCAAGAATCCAAAATTCACCATCATATTCGGCCAACTCACAAATTTGGGCAAAATTGATCCAATCCATTTTCTTGAAATTGATCAATCAATCATCAATTCAACATATATTAAGCATGCTCAAACATCCAATTTTGTTAAATCATGCTCAAATATACAAAATACCCAATTTTAAGCCTACATTTTTCATGCTTGAACCTAAAGCTCTTGATGCCATTGTTGGTTTAAATCTAGGTCCCAAGATCATACAAGCTATGAAAACATGCGTGAATACACCAACGGAGGTAGCGGAATACAACAATCGATCGGTTGAGTCGATTTAGAGACGAACGAAGGCCAAAAACGCACTGCCAAGGATGCCCAACTGCAGCAGTCCACTGTCTCCAAAAACAGAATTTGAGATGCGAAACGGAGCTCCTAGCTTCGTCGACGGATCCCGGCTCATGGTCGAACCTCCCTACCACCTTCGCAAGACTCGTAAGTGTGCTAGCACTTGAATTTTCACCACCAAGAAAACCCATTCTTGCTTCCCTTTTCTTCACGCCAAAACTGGTTCCAAACCAGTCCATATTTGGTGTTTGGGCGTGAGCTTTTGCAGAAAGAATGAGAGAGAAAATTGGTGTAGTTGTTGTTTTGAAAGTGTAAAAATAATTACCTTATATATTTTCCAAAATATATTAAAGTAATATACATATTTTGGCTTTCAAAAAGTCAAAGAAAAACTTTCCAACAACTATTACTATTCCAACAACTTACATCACTCAAAGTGTCACAAGTTGTCTTTCAATCAATCAATCAATCACATCAATCAATCACATCACTCAAAGTGACATTTGATTTGACACTTGATGTGACGAATGATTTGACGCTTGATGTGACTTGCGTCGCCGCACTCGAATTCGAAATACGAATGCGCTCGCAATCACACTCGGGCTCGGGTTCGCTAATTCCAAATTAACGAACTTTCCGTCGCGTCGTAATTAGATGATTACGCCTAGCGAATTCACTATTCACGTCGCTAACGAATTAATTCTAAATTAATTCGTGCGCCCGAATTAAAATCTAATTTTAATTCCGCGTCGAAATCTAATTTCGTTTAATATATCGAATATATTAATTTAATCGATTAATTCCAAATTAATCGTTATCTCTCTCTAGACGATATTTTATCCTAGATAAAATAGCTCCGTAATTAATCCTAGATTAATTTTCTCTCTCTTCTATATAATCCCAGATTATTCAGAGTGCGAGTTGTGCGTCATCGGTGGATTATCGGGAAGCGACCCATGAGATCTCCAGATAAGTTGGCAGTAATATTACGGTCGTCGGAGTATCCGAATCACGTACGTACCAAGTACTACGTTCTACCGATTTACGAGACAAGGTCGACTCCTAGCAAAGCACCAAGTCTACCCAATTCTCCGGTCATATTCATCTAAGAATATTAAGATATGTATCAAGCGTAGTATACGATTGTATTGTGTATATCGGCCCAGTATCGGATAGTCACGTGCTAGGCCTGGGGCTGGATAAGTGTCTGCCCCGTTGTACGAGCACATGTCGGATGTCTGGTAATTAGTCTCTATAATCGGATATACATGACCTTGTCATAATATCCCGATGGCCGCGCAGCACTTAAGAGCACTAATACCGTATCCTGCGTGACATCATCTCCACTATGACTGGAGTGATACTTCCGTCTTGACATCACATCCAAATACATCTACAATTCTCAATATACCCGGCATTGGCGTACACAGAACCGGTTAGAGTCCTAGACGACCTCAACTAAAGTATATCGATTGTCGTAAGCATTAGCGATGTAAGTCTCAGGTTAAGACTATACACACCTACCTTGATTTCGGCCTCCCATAGACACATATTCATAATACCAATGGTATTCCGAGGGGTCTATCCAGAGCGAAGCTGTTTCCCGTACCATCGGTGAAACACGACCTTCTATCGCACTTGCATAAGCATCCAATACATATATATATGAGAACTATGTCGTTGTGCCCTCACAACGCACACAATTGCAATACTAGCCTATTCCGCATTATCGATGTCCAGTCTCGATAATACTCCGGCTAGGGATATTTAATGATTAATCATTCGGGGACTGATACTGTCTCATATCATTCTCAATCCAGGAACTAATCATAGGGACCTCTCTTCATTTATATATCTATGGTGATCTAATCACAAATGATGAGAGTGCAATTTCCTTGTCACATAGTTAATTTGTACAACAACACTATGATCTGTACAAATAGTGACGCTATGGGTCATATTATCCAACACGTCATTAGTGTGAGGGTGTACATACGAAGCTCATTAGTGCACATTGACAAGTATACACCTAGAACACAGCTTAATCCAATATCGTCATTAGTGTGAGGATAAGAAATGATTCAGGACCAAACTAGGAGTAATATGAAGTGATTGACCTTGGAGGTATACCTAATGAGTTTATAAAGGCCAATATCGTCATTAGTGTGAGGCTGGAGAAAATGTCATGGGATCCACTTCCTACTATGGAATTTTGATTGTCAAATTTCTATTTTTCTGTTAAGGAAGATTACAGAATTACGTAAAATAATGGGAGGGCACTAATAGATTTAAAATTCCATAATCAGTTAGTGTTTTTATATTGAAATGAAACATGTATTACTAGTGTTTAAATGTTGTCTTGTAGATGGCTGTCATAAATCTATTAGCGCAACTTTTGGATAAAGAGTATTGAATTACTTAGAGTATGAGATGAACATCTGCCTTGCCTTGGAATAAGAACGATTGAGATATGCTACACTCAATCCAATTTCTGTCGAATTTATTTCTAATTTACTTAGATTGTACATAGATGTACCAAATTCTTTGAGCATTACAAGAGCTCTCAAGGAGTTGTTCAAAGAAAATCAAGAAATTGAGATATTTTGGAGGTCTAAGGAATTCTTCCATGCTACGCTCAAGGATAAATGAGTGGTTAACATTCATGTTTGGAACATGATTGACCATATTCGATATATGGAATGACATGATATTTAGATAGATGATTGGCTAGGCCAATATCTGATTTTGTTTTCTTTACCCGATACATATGTTGGCTTTGTGATGCATTCGATGCAAGCAACATATGAATAGCTTCATAATATATTACGCTAGGCATAACATGATTTGAAGAAAGGGAATCCCAATTTATACCTACATGGTGGAGTAAGCTCTTCAAAGATTTCTAGGAAGTCTAAGAAGATTATAATTGGATAAAAGAAGAAAGATTTCAAGAAACAAACTGCAAGACCGCTCATAGCTCGTGTGCATGTCTACACTGCAAGAAGTATGGACACTGGTAGAAATATTGTCCAGAGCTGAAAGGAAAAGCTGGAACCCCAGGTACGCTTTGTATTTTTCCTATTATTGACATCACATTAGTGTTAGATGCAAATAGCGGTTGGGTGTTAGACACCGATTGTGTTACTTATATTTGGAACTCCATAAGATTTAATATAAGACTAAACATATGAGAGATCCAGCTTAGAGTTGGTAATGGCGAGACAATGGATGTCAGAGCCATAGGAACAAATGTTCTAGATCTCTCTAATAATGTAAATTAGATTTACATGACTATTTTTATATGTCTTCTCTTATCAGATAAATAATATCTTAACTGATATTAGAGAAAGAAGAATATAAATTAAACATTAAAGATGGTGCTTTACGTTTATATGATAAAGACAATGTTTTTTATCTAACGGTCACTATGTTTTGGAAACATATAATGATTCATTTAATGTAGAGGAAAATACAAGTAATATATCTGAATTAAATAATATTGAATTAAGGCATATGAAATTGGGCGACATAGCATCACTATTTGTACAGATCATGGTGTTGTTGTACAAATTAACTATGTGACAAAGGAAATTGCCCTTTTATCATTTGTAATTAGATTACCAAGATATATATATGATAGAAGGTCCTTATGATTAGTTCCGGATTGAGATGATATGAGACAGTATCAATCCACGAAGGTTTAATCATTAAATATCCATAGTCAGAGTATTATCGAGATTGGACATCGATAATGCGTAAAAGACTAGTATTACACTTGTGCGCGTTGTGGGAGAATAACGCCATAGTTCTCATATATTTGGGTATAGGATACTCATGCAAATGTAATAGGAGGTTGTGTTTACCGATGGTACGGAAACAGCTTCGCTCTGGATAAACCCCTCGGAATTCCATTGGTAGTATGACTATGTGTCTATGGAAGTCCGAATCAGGGTAGGTGTATTTGGTCTTAACCTGAGACTTGCACCGCTAATACTTGCGACAATCAATATACTTTGGTTTTGGTCGTCCAGGACTTTAACAGGTTCTGTGTACGCCTCTTCTGGATATATTGAGAATCGTAGTGTATTTGGTGTGATGTCAAGACAGAAGTATCACTCCAGTCATAGTGGAGATGATGGTCACGTAGGATACAGAACTGGTGCTCTTATGTACTGCAGTCATCGGGATAATATGACTAGGTCATGATTATCCGATTATAGAGACTAGTTACCAGAGATCTGATATGTGCTTCGTACGAGGCAGACACAATTCCAGCCCCAGGCCTAGCACGTGACATCCGATGCTAGATCGAAATACGCAATACTACGTATACTACGCCTGATATAGATCACATATTCCAGTAAGAATATTTCTGGAGAATTGGGTAGGCACGTGCTTTGCCATAAGCCAACCATGTCTTGTAAATCGGTAAAAACGTAGTACTAGGTATGTACGTGTTCGGATAGTCCGACGACCGGATTTACTACCAACATATCCGAGGATCTTATGGGTCGCTTCCCGAAGATTCACCGATGACGTATGACTCGCACTTTATTAATATGGGATTAATTAAAAGAGAGAGAAAATTAATATGGGATTAATTACAGAGATAATTTAAATGGGATAAAATATTATTTAAAGAGAGAGAACGATTAATTTGGAATTAATAGATAAAATAATATATTCGATATATTATACGAAATTGGATTTCGACGCAGAATTAAAATTAGATTTTAATTCGGGCAAACGAGTTAATTTAGAATTAATTCGTCAGCGACGTGAATAGTAATTTTGCTAGGCAAAATTATTTAATTGAATTTGATTTAATTACGTCGCAACGGAAAATTCGTTAATTCGGAATTAGCGAACCCGAGCCCGGGAGTGTTTGCGGGCCCACTCGCATTTCGAATTCAAGTGCGGCCCATAAGTCACATCACGCGTCACATCACTCGCCATTCAAGTGATGGATGTCTTGTCACTTTGAGTGATTGACAACCAGTCACTATTCATGAGGGATGTGAGTTGTTGGAAGGCATTAATTGCCAAATTTTGGCTCCAAAATTTGTTGACTTTTGGAAAGGCATTTACAACTTTTTGATTTGATTTTTGGAATTAGGCAAAATTATTTAATTGAATTTGATTTAATTACGTCGCAACGGAAAATTCGTTAATTCGAAATTAGCGAACCCGAGCCCGGGAGTGTTTGCGGGCCAACTCGCATTTCGAATTCAAGTGCGGCCCACAAGTCACATCATGCGTCACATCACTCGCCATTCAAGTGATGGATGTCTTGTCACTTTGAGTGATTGACAACCAATCACTATTCATGAGGGATGTGAGTTGTTGGAAGGCATTAATTGCCAAATTTTGGCTCCAAAATTTGTTGACTTTTGGAAAGGCATTTACAACTTTTTGGATTTGATTTTTGGAATTAGGTTTTTGGAAAACCAAAATACACAAACCAACTTCTCTCTTCTCTCCCAACTCATTCGGCCAAGGGCCACTTCTCTCTTCTTTTCTTGCAAAATGCCGAGAGCAACAAGGAACATATAAGGGAATTTTGTGGCAAAATTCCAAGGTGCTAGCACACATTAGGAGTCTTCCGAAGGTGATAGGGAAACCCACCCGTGGGCATGGAATCCACACCAAGCTTAGAGCTTGAAGGACCGAAAATGGAGCACAAAAGGGGAGGCCAAAACCGTGAGTTTCATGGAGTAAAGCTTGAAGATTTTTGTTGTTCCTCGCATCGCAAAAGCCGATCAATGTAAGTATGATTCCGCCATGCTTCTTTGATGTATTCGCACATGATTTCATTGCTTGAATTGATCCCGGGACTATAGTAGAAACCCAACAATGGTATCAGAGCCATTTTGAGCATGAAATTTGATTAGGGTAAAATTGGGCAAAATTGATTTGAGCATGTTTGAGTGAAATTGATTGTTTGAGTATGCTTAAATTATGATAACATGGTGTTATGCATGATCAATTTGATGAAAATTGAATTGGATAAATTTTCCCCAAATTGTTTGGCTTGGCCGAAACATATGCTTGCCCTATAGTCAAGGTATTTTTTGATTTTGATTATTGGATGAGTTGCAATCATTTGGGAAATGTTGATTTGAGTTTTAATTGGATTGAATTTTGAATTGGACAAATAATCCCTAATTGCCGTGGACTTGTTAGCATGGAAAATGAAAATGATTGAGATTGATTTTGATTCAATGTGTTGGACATGTTTTGATGATAATAAGCATAATTAATTATGTAAATTGATGTTTTGGAAATACTAATTTGGTTAATTAATTATGGCATTACACTTTAGTTAATTAAATTATGAAATTGGATTTTGGTAATTTAATTAATTGGGTCATATTTGGAATTGGGCTTGTATATTGTATTTGGGCTTAAAGGGCTTGGTTGGGCCAAGTTTGGTTTAGGCTAATTGGTTGGATCCAATTGGGCCCAAAACCATCCATAAAGTCCAAATATAACTTAATGGACCTTAATTTTAATTGGGCCAATTGGGCCTAAATTGGTTTCGTGGCAAATAAGGGTGATTCTTAAATGGGCTTTGGTATTGGGTTTGACCCATGTTGACCAAAAGTCCATGCCTAAAGAATTAATGAAAGCCCATTGGACTTTAATTAAATTGACATTGGATGTTATCGGGCTTGAGACCCATAACGATTAGTTTAGAATCTAAGTCGAAGGTTCATTAATAAAGTGTAAAATTATTGGAATTAAATAATGAATTAGTTTAAATACGAATTAAATTGGATTTAATATGAGTTTAATAATCAAGAATTCGTACATTGAGTACTTATTCGCCAAAAACGAGTGGACTCTCAGCGCAAAATCAAATCGTTGTTTGTATAGAAATATTTCCCTCGCGCAGCGGAAGAAGCGTTAGGCCCACGGATCGAACTTGAAATTTTTTTCTGCTTTGCCCTTCCTTTGGCCGAATGGTACCAGTGGGTATACTGAAATTTTGCTTCTGTTTTACACAAGATTTCAGCCCCGGAATGCCCCCGAAACAGTCCCCGAACAGCCCCTTGAACTGCAGTGAAATAGCGGACTGTTTTGCACCCGTTACACGCGTGAACTGCACCCAAACCAGTCCACAATTTGCGTGATCTGCTGTAGGCTTTTAGGTCTGATTTTTCACTCAAAAACAATCCTAACTCAGCCCTAAAATTACCCCAAAGTGTTTCCCAAAAAACGAATTAAAACCAAACAAAAACCGAGCCCCAAAATTGGTGATGTGCGTGCGGCAGTGGGGAACTTACTGCCTCACTGCCGTGAGTTACTAGAGAGGGGAAGAAGAGATTTCCAACGCCACAAGATCTTCCGAGCTATGTCTCGTTACTTACGGAGGGTAGTGTGGGCTACACTCACAAATTAATCCCTAAACGTTTTAGAGATTAAATCACACACCGAAATAATTTTCTGGTTCTTCAATAATCTTTCTCAACTTTTTAGAGCATGAAGAAGAGAAGGAGGCTAGGGTTTTCTAATCTGTAGATCTAAAAAGAAAAATATAATTTTCTTTTATACTTAGGGTAATTTGTTTCATAAAACAAATCAACCAATAGTCTCATACCCTTATCAATTTTCGGCCAAGGTAAGGAATTTTTGTTTGATTTTGTTTCCAAAACAAACAAATCCCATTCCTTACTCAATGAGGAATTCGGCCAAGGCATTGAATTTTGATTTGATTTTGTTTCCCAAACAAACAAATCCTATTCCTTATCCAATGAGGAATTCGGCCATGGTGATGTATTTTGATTTGATTTTGTTTCCCAAACAAACAAATCCTATTCCTTATCTAATAAGGAATTCGACCATGGTGATGATTTTTGTTTCCAAAATAAATCTTAGCCTTATTAAATTATATCATATATAATTCAATGTTCTATTTTTAATAATTATCATATAATTATTAATACCTACATTAACTTTTAATGTATAGTCTCAAGTGTGATGTAATTAATATTATTAATCATATTAATAATATTTATTCTTTGTGAGTATATAATTGGACTATCCAATTATATTAACTCCGCTAAAGTATATCGAGCTAGCACGGGGACCAATGGACCTACGGTTCTGAGCTCCAATAATCTCGAAATATTAATTAAGCTCTTAATTAAATATCCTAATTATTAACTCCGGGTTATTCCACTAAAAATCCGAAGTTGCACTCTCGTTGCCGTAGATGAAATATTAAGCCGAACCAAGTCGGTGTCCACCGATATAGTCATTGCATACGAATTGATCCTTCACGAGTATCTCGTAATTAGAGCCGGGTCATAATGTCCGTTATACCCCTCTAATTATTTTTACCTTAAGTACCATTGATTCTCCAATGAACGATTTATTCATAACTATTATGAATATTAATCTTTCTATTCGTAATAGAAAGACTTGAGCGCTCAAATCGTTCAAGTACCGAATCAACCCTTAAGAAAGATACTCATCTACTTCTCGCAAGAAGGAGTGAACTCCATGTCTATGTAAAACGTTCCCAGCTACAAAAAAACTGTGCCCCCAAAGTACGTAGCTATTGGTTGGGATTGCTACACCAACCTCACCTTTGTAAATCAAAGGACACAGCCTGCCATGCAGGAGTTCGTAGTACACTCAGGATTAAGATCAATCCATATATGACCATCAAGTAGATGGAAATGACTTTCTTTGCTTAACGGATATTATAAGAATGTCATTTCTATCTGGGTCCAGTCCTATATGATCGCATCATACAAGGTGCCTCCATTCTCATGTCTCTACATGGACGATCCGGATTAAGATCGCCATACAAATATAAAATGGACCGCAGCTATAGATAAACCACAAACAAAGTACCCGGTTTGTTTGCTCTCTATGGACTATTTAAGATTACTAACTTCAGACTCAAATCCTCTGGTGTATGACACTCATACACTAAGTCTGAAGGTACATAAGTAATCTACGGTATTTACGAAGATATATATATGCGAAAGATAAACAAACAATTTGATAAATGAATAATGCATCGTTTTATTTCAAAACGCATGAAACCGTTTACATCACATGTAGCTCTAGGGCATACATCCCAACAATCTCCCACTTGCACTAGAGCAAATGGGACATGTCACGTAATCCTAGACCATCTAGGTGACCTTCAAAAATTTTAGCCGGCAAGGTCTTTGTAAACGGATCAGCAAGGTTCTCTGCGGATGCAATCTTTGTGACGGTAACGTCTCCTCTCTGCACTATCTCCCTGATGAGATGATATTTCCTCTCTATATGCTTTCCCCTCTTGTGGCTTCTTGGTTCTTTGGAGTTTGCCACCGCTCCACTATTATCGCAATAGAGGGTGAGTGGTCTATCCATATCTGGAACAACTTCCAGATCTCCCAAGAATTTACGGAGCCAGACTGCTTCCTTAGCTGCTTCACAAGCCGCTACATATTCAGCCTCCATGGTGGAGTCGGCAATGCAAGATTGCTTTATGCTCCGCCACACAATAGCCCCACCACCTAGGGTGAACACTGATCCAGATGTGGATTTCCTGGAATCAACATCCGTCTGAAAATCAGAGTCTGTGTATCCCCTTAGGATCATATCCTCACTGGAATATACTAGCATATAATCTCTCGTTCTCTTAAGATACTTGAGAATGTGTTTCACAGCCACCCAGTGATCCAATCCCGGGTTTGACTGAAACCTACTGACTACTCCCACTGCAAAGCAGATGTCCGGTCTCGTGCATAACATGGCATACATGAGACTACCAACTGCTGAGGCGTATGGGATATGTCTCATTTCCTCAACACTTTGAGGTGTCTTAGGGGACTGTTCCTTTGACAAATGAATTCCATGCCGATAAGGCAGATTGCCTTTCTTGGAATTCTGCATCCCAAATCGCACAAGGATCTTGTCGATGTAGGATGCCTGAGACATAGCTAACAGTCGTTTCTTGCGATCCCGAAGTATCTGGATCCCAAGAACATAACTGGCCTCTCCCAAATCTTTCATTTGGAATTGCTCAGCTAGCCAGGTTTTTACGTCTGATAATATCCTTACATCATTCCCAATGAGTAAAATATCATCAACGTATAAAACAAGAAAAACCACCTTCCCGTCAATGACGCGCTTGTATACACAAGGCTCATCAACATTCTGCTCAAAATTATAAGACTTGATCGTTGTGTCAAATCTTATATTCCAAGATCGAGATGCCTGCTTGAGTCCATAAATGGACCTTTGCAGTTTGCAAACTTTTTGCTCTTGACCTTGGGCGATGAACCCTTCTGGTTGTATCATATAGATACTTTCATCAAGATTGCCATTCAAGAATGCAGTCTTGACATCCATTTGCCAAATTTCATAGTCATAATATGCGGCAATGGATAGAAGAGTGCGGATGGATTTAAGCATAGCTACAGGCGAGAAAGTTTCCTCATAGTCAACTCCCTCTTTCTGGGTATAACCCTTGGCCACTAGTCTAGCCTTGAAGGTCTGTACCTTCCCATCTGATCCCCTCTTCCTCTTGTAGATCCACTTGCAACCTATGGGTTTCACCCCATCAGGTTGGTCTACAAGTTCCCAGACCGAGTTGGAGTACATGGACTCCATCTCTAGGTTCATGGCTTTGAGCCATTCCTCTTTGTCAGAATCATCCATTGCACTACTATAGGTCAATGGATCATCTATACCATCGCTGGAGGTGACAACTTGTGCCTCTCCAACCCCTAGGTAGCGATCAGGTTGTCGTACAACCCTCCCACTGCGTCTAGGTGGTAGATCATTCGGACTGGGTAGCATCTGACTATCAGATGTCGAAGGTGCTATGTATTGGTCAACTTTCGTTGACGATGGCGTGCTGGTCGAACTAGTAAGTAACTCCTCGAGTAATATTTTACTACGAGGCTTGAACTCCCTCATGTAGTCCTCCTCTAGAAACGTAGCATTTGTCGATACAAATACTTTGTTATCATCGGGACTGTAGAAGAATCCACCCCTAGTCTCCTTCGGGTAGCCTACAAATAGGCACACCTGAGAACGTGGTTCCAACTTTGTAGTCTTATTCTTCAGCACATGTGCTGGACACCCCCATATGCGGAAATGTCGTAAACTAGTTTTACGACCATTCCACAACTCTAAGGGAGTCTTAGGAACAGACTTAGATGGAACTACATTAAGGATATACATTGCGGTTTGCAGTGCATATCCCCAGAATGAACTAGGTAGTGAGCTATAACTAAACATAGATCTCATCATGTCTAGTAGGGTTCGATTTCTCCTTTCTGCAACACCATTTTGTTGTGGTGTTCCAGGTGCTGTGAGCTGGGATACTATCCCATGCTCAACTAAGAATTCCTCGAAATCTCTGTCAAGGTATTCCCCTCCACGATCTGATCGTAGAGTTTAGAGTTTTGATTGTCTTACCTAATTGGTTCTCAACCTCAGCACGATACTCCTTGAACTTTTCAAAGGTATCTGATTTGTGATGCATTAGGTAGACATACCCATATCTTGAATAATCGTCAATGAATGTGACGAAGTATTCATAACCACCTCGGGCTTTTACATTCATCGGTCCGCAAACGTCCGAATGTATTAGTTCTAGTGGTTGATTGGCTCTTATACCTTTTCCAGTGAAAGGTCTCTTGGTCATTTTTCCTTCTAAACAGGATTCACAAACTGGTAAAGTCCCGAGCTTTAACTGGTTTAAGGCTCCGTTCTTTATCAATCTATTTATCCGGTCAAGGTTGATGTGACCAAGTCTAAGATGCCATAGATATGTGTCATCGTGAGAAATCTTTGGCCGTTTTGTTTTAGGTTTTTCAACCTTAAACATTTCAGTGTTGAGCAGTGACCTATGTGTTAACGGTCTTAACACATACAAGTTATTTTCTGAGTTTCCTGTGCATATAGTTAATCCATTTCTACCAATAATAACCAAATTGCTATTAAAAGAAACTGAATAACCATCATCCAAAAGTCTAGAAACAGAAATCAGATTCCTGCGAAAACCAGGAATGAATAACACATTGTTCAAATTTAAATAACTATTATTAATAAAATTTAAACTGGAAACTCCCACTGCTCTTGCTGAAACGGCATCCCCTGTCCCGACCCTCATGGTGTAATCACCTTCAGCAAGGTCCCTCCATGAATCAAGTAGCTGTAAAGAAGAACAAACATGGTTAGTGGCCCCAGAATCAATAATCCAAGCGGATTTATCATCCTCCACTAATAGAGATTCAATAACGAGTAAATCATATTTACCTGTTTCCTTTTTCTCCTTTAGCTCAGCAAGGTATTTAGGACAGTTCCTTTTCCAATGCCCATTCTTGTCGCAGTGGAAACATTTTCCTTTGGGCTTGGCATCCTTGGAGCCTTTCTTGTTCTTCTTTTTCATGGGCTTACCCTTAGCCTTTCCAGTGCTTTTCTTCTTCTTCTTTGCAGATTTAGAAGATTCGGCAACATTTGCCTCTGCATTGGACTTACGAGGATCCACAAGCATGGACTCGTAATGGGTGAGCTCATTAAGCAGTTGGGTCAAAGTAAAAGACAACTTGTTCATAACATAGTTTTTTTAAACTGCAGGAAACTCTTCGGAAGAGTTTCCATAATCATGGTCACCTGGCTACGCTCGTCAATACGAGCTCCATGGGTTTCAGCAGTGTTGAGATAAGTCATCATCCTTAAGACGTGCTCTCGGACTGATGTCCCATCCTTCATCCTAGCAGTCATCGCTGAGACCATGGCCTCATGGCGTTGACGCTCCGAAGGCTGCCCAAACATGCCCTGCAATGACTCCATCATCTGAGATGCTAGAGCCATAGGTTCATGCTTTGCAGCAAGAACCTCAGACATCCCTGCTAGCAAGTAGCAGCGGGCTTTCTCATTTGCTGCGACCCATTTTTGGTAGGTATCGCGCACAGCTTGGCCAGCATTTCTGGCCGGCTCGGGAGGACGTTCCTCCGTCAGGACAAACTTCAGGTCTTCACAGACCAGGATAGCGTTCATGTTACTTTTCCACTTAACATAGTTTTCTCCGGTCAATTTATCGTTTGAGAGTATGGAAATAATTGGAGAAACCATGGCTGAAAATAAAATAAACATGCATTCAACATTCATTCATCGCATATTAAAATCATCAAAGAATTTTGGCATAAAATTAAACATGATGCAAGAACCATGAATAATGAATTAGAAACCTAAGAGAATTGCTACGCCACGGAAACCTATCATCCCACAAGTAAGTGCCGCCGTAGGGTAGGTCAAGTACTCGCATGATAGATCGAGACAATCTCAGTCAATTTAATATATGCGGGAATAACTCTTATTCCTATATTAAACAACTACCGTTTTATTTGATCAAGGAATTTCATTAACAGTTAATTATTCCTTTGTGAGTGTAACCCGCCGTTTCGGGATTCTTTGACTTAACGAGTGAAGTGCCGCCGTAGGGTAGGTCAGTTCACAAGATACATCTAGAATCCCTATCCTCTCGGAACCCAAACTTGATATTGACCCAAAATGGACACCATCCGTAGGGGGACGAAAACAAAGCCGTCTCGAGGCGCCTTTTGAATCTCACGTTTTTGGACTAACAACGGAGATCGTGGGATGTACTGTCGTATATCCCTCTCCCACTCACTATTTTAAATATTAAGGTTTCTATCTAAAATATCTAATATTTTATTTTAACTAGTGTGGATAAACTTATGGCGGCTAAATCATAATTGTTATTTACACTAGTTTGTCATAAGTGAGCTAAATCAATTTTAACTATTAAAATTGTGTCACTAATATTAGTCTCTACTAATATGTTACTCTATTAAACTAATTTAATTAGAGTGGTATAAGTGAGTTACAATATTTTAACTCTTAAAATACTAGGCACTTAAGGGTCTAAAATCATGGAATTCTAAATGGTCAAAATTCAATTAAACATTTTAATAAATTTTTAGTGCGTTATAAAATCCAATGGTACGTGGAATTGTATCCCGAGTGCAGAACATATTTCCGTCCATTCGGAATTGGCTATGGAATTTATATTCGGGTTTCCATCCTATATACCAATAGAATTTATTATGCACCAATTAAGCCCAATATATTAGAATTCAAGTTTTAGACTATAAATCCAATTAATCTAATTAATGATTTCAATGCATATCATTTTTTAACTTAAACATTTTAAATTACATAAAACCACAATTTTATGTTTATAATGATAATGCATCTATGACATGTTATGGCAAGTAAAATGCATGAGTGGGCACCCTAAGCTATATGACATGTTATTCAAACAATTCGAAATAAACATACATATAACATAAAATTATTTTGCATTGACCGGGCTCTTATTTTTCCTATACTAATCTAATTAGTACAAAAGATTCACCAAGGCATTCCTTGGCCTTCAAATCCCGCTCCAAAGTGGTGTTGGCTCTCTTTGCGACTTCGGTGCTCCAAATTACAAAGAATTGAAACTTTACATTGAAAATTAAAATTACAACAAATATAAACGATGGCCTTATGGCTTTACATCCCAAAACCAAAACCAACTATAAAAATAAGAGCCAGAAAAATTTACGACCAATGCAAAATTCATTCATCATATGAAATAACAAAACCATTCATCACATGAATATCACAATGTGCCCACTCATCTAAACATGCATATCATATTTATAACTCATATAAATATTAAAAACAGAAACTTTAAATGAAAAAGTGAAGGGTTAAGAGCACTTTTCAACCTCGCTCTTGATGCCAATTGTAGGAAACGCTTTCCCTCGCGCAGCGGAAGCGGTTAGGCCCACGGATCGAACTTGAAAAAATTTTTCTGCTTTGCCCTTCCTTGGCCGAATGGTACCAGTGGGTATACTGAAATTTTGCTTCTGTTTTACACAAGATTTCAGCCCCGGAATGCCCCCGAAACAGTCCCCGAACAGCCCCTTGAACTGCAGTGAAATAGCGGACTGTTTTGCACCGTTACACGTTACACGCGTGAACTGCACCCAAACCAGTCCACAATTTGCGTGATCTGCTGTAGGCTTTTAGGTCTGATTTTTCACTCAAAAACAATCCTAACTCAGCCCTAAAATTACCCCAAAGTGTTTCCCAAAAACCGAATTAAAAACAAACAAAAACGAGCCCCAAAATTGGTGATGTGCGGCGGCAGTGGGGAACTACTGCCTCACTGCCGTGAGTTACTAGAGAGGGGAAGAAGAGATTTCCAACGCCACAAGATCTTCCGAGCTATGTCTCGTTACTTACGGAGGGTAGTGTGGGCTACACTCACAAATTAATCCCTAAACGTTTTAGAGATTAAATCACACACCGAAATAATTTTCTGGTTCTTCAATAATCTTTCTCAACTTTTGAGAGCATGAAGAAGAGAAGGAGGAGGCTAGGGTTTTTAATGTTTGATTCTAAAAAGAAAAATATAATTTTCTTTTTATACTTAGGGTAATTTGTTTCATAAAACAAATCAACCAATAGTCTCATACCCTTATCAATTTCGGCCAGGTAGGAATTTTTGTTTGATTTTGTTTCCAAAACAAACAAATCCATTCCTTACTCAATGAGGAATTCGGCCAAGGCATTGATTTTGATTTGATTTTGTTTCCCAACAAACAAATCCTATTCCTTATCCAATGAGGAATTCGGCCATGGTGATGTATTTTGATTTGATTTTGTTTCCCAAACAAACAAATCATATTCCTTATCTAATAAGGAATTCGACCATGGTGATGATTTTTGTTTCCAAAATAAATCTTAGCCTTATTAAATTATATCATATATAATTCAATGTTCTATTTTTAATAATTATCATATAATTATTAATACCTTACATTAACTTTTAATGTATAGTCTCAAGTGTGATGTAATTAATATTATTAATCATATTAATAATATTTATTCTTTGTGAGTATATAATTGGACTATCCAATTATATTAACTCCGCTAAAGTATATCGAGCTAGCACGGGGACCAAATGGACCTACGGTTCTGAGCTCCAATAATCTCGAAATATTAATTAAGCTCTTAATTAAATATTCCGAATTATTAACTCCGGGTTATTCCACTAAAAATCCGAAGTTGCACTCTCGTTGCCGTAGATGAAATATTAAGCCGAACCAAGTCGGTGTCCACCGATATAGTCATTGCATACGAATTGATCCTTCACGAGTATCTCGTAATTAGAGCCGGGTCATAATGTCCGTTATACCCCTCTAATTTTTTACCTTAAGTACCATTGATTCTCCAATGAACGATTTATTCATAACTATTATGAATATTAATCTTTCTATTCGTAATAGAAAGACTTGAGCGCTCAAATCGTTCAAGTACCGAATCAACCCTTAAGAAAGATACTCATCTACTTCTCGCAAGAAGGAGTGAACTCCATGTCTATGTAAAACGTTCCCAGCTACAAAACAAACTGTGCCCCCAAAGTACGTAGCTATTGGTTGGGATTGCTACACCAACCTCACCTTTGTAAATCAAAGGACACAGCCTGCCATGCAGGAGTTCGTAGTACACTCAGGATTAAGATCAATCCATATATGACCATCAAGTAGATGGAAATGACTTTCTTTGCTTAACGGATATTATAAGAATGTCATTTCTATCTGGGTCCAGTCCTATATGATCGCATCATACAAGGTGCCTCCATTCTCATGTCTCTACATGGACGATCCGGATTAAGATCGCCATACAAATATAAAATGGACCGCAGCTATAGATAAACCACAAACAAAGTACCCTTTGTTTGCTCTCTATGGACTATTTAAGATTACTAACTTCAGACTCAAATCCTCTGGTGTATGACACTCATACACTAAGTCTGAAGGTACATAAGTAATCTACGGTATTTACGAAGATATATAATATGCGAAAGATAAACAAACAATTTGATAAATGAATAATGCATCGTTTTATTTCAAAACGCATGAAACCGTTTACATCACATGTAGCTCTAGGGCATACATCCCAACAGTTTGAACATGGATGGTCATTAATTTCAGATTAATAATGGGAAGTAGATTGATTGTTTGATAACATGCTTGTGTGAATACATGGATACGATGTATGAATAATTGTAATCGGATGGATATTAGATGGGTGAGGGCAATTTTGGAAATTATGTAATAAATTAGAATTGATTAAATTGGACCTGCATGTCCAGCCTATTTACCTCTGACCGTGTATATTTGTCTTCTCACTTATTCCTCAATGTAATGAGGTTTCTTTAGAAAGGTTTGTAATTGGGAAAAGTAATACTTGTGCTGCAGAGAGGAGAGAGTTAATAGAGAGATTTGTTCTAGGAACAATGTGTTTAAATATCCATTCGCATATCAATATTATATTTACATACGTGCCTTATTATGTGTTTAGAATGCATATTTAAGGGTGTATGATGATGAGACCTTAACAAAGATAATTAATTGGTTTCCAATTACGCGAAAAACCCTCAACACATATTAAGCATTTTTCCTTCCATTGAGTATTCTTACTCAAAATCCAAGACTGGCACTGGATTGTTGGCCAAAGTCAAGACCTTTGTTCGTCGCAGATGTGTTTGAATCATGAAGGCTTTGTTCCATATCGGTGTCTTGTCCAAGTTGTGATTTGTTGGCCAAAGTCAAGATCACTTCTTGTCCATCGACATCGATTACGAAGCTTTCCATGGTCAATGGGTTCCGCTTAACTGGGATCATTAAGTTTGTTGTGCCAAAGCCAAGGCTTAATTGATTCAGAGGAAAAAATGTTAGGGAATATATTTGATATATTGGCATATATAGGATATATGTTTCGGACTTGGATGTCCACCTACTGGATACAAGGAATTGGATTGGATCCAATTGATCTTAGAGATCAACCTAGTTAATTATCATACAATTTGTTGGCCAAAGTCAAGATTGTGTGTTATTTAACGGGATCCTAGCCCACTAGGAAACAAGGTTTCCCGAGTACTCTACTGAGGGTTAGAGGCTCACCGAAAAATAGTGGGAGGCAAGTATTAAATTTGCAATATTCGTTTAAGTTACTTGCCAATACGCGCTCATTTCAATTTTTCGTCAAATAAATAAATATATTAGTTGGACTAATATTTAATCGTTGTTTTAAATTAAACAGTTGGACTGTATTCAAACTATTTCAATTTATAGTTGATTTTATAATTGGATTATTGTAATCAATATAATTGAATTTAACCAATTAAATTATAGTTGGTTATATAGTTAGACTATAGTAATCATTATAATAAATAGTACATAAAATCGTTGATTGGATAGTTGGACTATAGCAATCAAGATAATTGAAAGATTAGCGTTTAAAATATAAACCTGGGTAAAAATATTTTAAACGGCTTTAATTTTCAAATTGGGAATAAAACTTCAGGATAGTCCTGAAAACTGAGAAGTTAATCTATTTGATAGAATAACCTTTTGGGCCTAAACCCGGAGTTGAGCAAATAAGTAGAACATGATATTTGGAATATTCATGTGATGATAACTTTAGTGCTTAATCCATTATGCTTGCCGCAAAGACTTCTTAATTTCTTAATCAGAACTAAGGATTAGATCCTTATAGTATGATATTGAAATTGAAAGATCTTCATAGATCTATCCTTAGATCTTAGAAGTCTAAATTGCAATAGTAAACACTTGGAGAGTTAATGGCTATTCTCAAGGAGACAAAGCCAGAGTTTTCAATAAGGCAAGAAGCGCAAGGCGCATCTTACTTCGACATTCCAGAAGGCCAAGGCTTGGCCAAAGGCTTCTAGGTGTGGAAAAGGGCAAAGGCAAAATCATTATAATCTTCAGGGAAGACATATGACATATCCCAAGATGTCTGCCTAAATTGTGGCAAACAGGGTCACTAGAAGTGTGACTGCCGTATGGACAAGGCAGACATGAAGGAATTGAAGACGAGCAAGGCTCCGACTTCAAATATGTTTGTCATCAATATGTTCACTACTAGTATTAAAATTGGATTTTAGATACTAAAAGTGGTACATATATATGTACTGGTGTGCAGAATCTGCTGATAAGCAAGATACTGACTTCAGTTGAGATTTATCTGTGAATCAGAAACGGGACGAGAGTCGCTGTTTTAACTGTAGATACCTAAGTTTAGGAACTACCCTTCGGGTGTGTACTTAAATTAGGAAACTGTTATAATGTAACTAGTTTGACTAGGAACATTATCTCTATATCAGGGTTTAATCCGTTGCGGATATACCGTTATATTCTATAACACTAAAGTATTTTATTTTATAAAGATGATATTGAGATAAACACATTAGATGTGAATAAACAGTATTTATATTTTGAATATAAATGAATCTCAAACGTAAAACATGACAAACAAATAGCTCAAACTGATTTAATCAGTTGAGACTTATAAGTGGCATTGTTGTCTGGGACACATTAAATAAGACTCGTATATCCACACTTTTGAAGAGTGGGTACTGGGACAAATTTGATACCATTCAAATAATGTCTACGAATCTAGTTTATTAGGCAAAGTGCCTAAAACACCTTTACTTGGTAAAAGTGCAAGTGCCACCTATCTGTTAGCCCTCGTTCATAGTGACGTAAGTGGGCCCATGTCTAGCTAGGCTAGAGGTGGATATGAACACTTCATAACCTTTACGGATGTGGCATCGCGTTATGGTTATGTGTTTCTTTTGAAACACAAATCAGAAACTTTTAGAGTTTCGACACAAAGTAGAAAACCAGATCAGCTAAAGTATTAAAACATCATGATTGGACCATGATGAAAATACTTAAGCAATAAGTTTCTCAAATACTTGAAAGAGTATAGTATTCTTTCAATGAGGACTCCTCCCGGAACACGTCAGTTTGACGGTGTGTCTGAACGAAGAAACCGAATTTTGTTGGACATGATTAGGTTAATCATGAGTCGCTCTGAGCTACCATTTCCTTCGACGGATACGCATTAAACAGTGCCAAAACTTATTTTGAATAAGGTTCCATAAAAATCTGTTAGACAGACTTCATATTAAATATGAACAAGAAAGAAACTGGGTTTTCTCATTCCTGATGATTTGGGTATGCTGGGCATATGTTTGGATGATACCAAACTAGAACCCAAATCGGATAAGTGCCTAAGTTGTAGGTTATCCTAGGGAAACCTAAGTATAGTACTTATACAACTCACATGAGAACAATTTAATTGTTGCTCACCATGCAGTTTTCCTAAGAGGAATACCTATATGCAGTGGTAAGTGGGAGGAAAGTAAAACTCGATGAAAATCGGAGTAATACTATTCCAGGCACCGATTCCTTAATGGAACACAAATAGTTCATCAAGTATGAAACTATACCATAATCTTCGAATACACAAGAACCGCGCAAGTCGGAGAGAGTCAGAAAACAACCTGGGAGGTATGGCTTTCTGATCTCACCTCATAAAGATGTCAATCTTATTGAGGAATACGAACTGACTACGTATGAGGAAGTGATACAAGGCATCGATTCCCTATTATGACAAAGTGCCATGATGTCCGAAATGGATTCCATGTATACCAACTAAGTTTGGATACTAGTTGTTGTACCGAAAGGCATTGTGCCTATTGGTACTATATAAGTCTTCAAGGAAGACATACATGGAAGGCAATATACCAACGTACTAAGCTAGGCTTGTAGCGAAAAGATATCGTTATCAACCTTGTGTCGATTACGACGAAACCTTTTACCTGTTGTCATGGTTGAATCCATTTGGACAATGCTTGCTAATGCTGCATGTTTCACTCATGAAATATGGCAGTTGGAACGTCAAAATCGCTTTCTTTAAACGGAAACCTTTTGGACGATGTTTACAACATCCTGACGGTTTTGTCGTACCAAAACGAGCAAACAAGGTTTGTGAGATAATTCGATCCATTTATGGATTGAAGCAAGCATAACGTTCTTGGAACTATCATTTTGATGTAATCATAATGGTGTATGATTTAATTCAAAACGAAAATGATTCTTGTGTATATAAGGAGGTTAGTGGGAGCGCACTGACAGTGAATGTCCTATATAATGATATATCATTTCTTGGAAATGATATTCCCATAAAACAATCGGTGAAAGCTTGGCTTTCATGAAAAATTCTCCATAGAATTCTTGGGAGAAACAACCTTTATTCTAGGAATAAAGATCTACTGGGATAGATCTAAAATTTGTTGGCACTCTCCGAGAACTCGTACATTGAAATAAATGTACGCGACCTGGTGTCTCATACTTTTTGAGCATATGAAGTCACAATCGGGCAAATCCATGTGATGGTCACTGGATTGATGTTAAGAACATCCTTCAGTATCTTAGATGATATAAGGATGCTTTCTTAAGCTATGGAGAAGGAGAAATTGAAGTGACTGGGTTCACTATTGCAAGTTTCCTGACCGATAAATGACGACTTTAAGTCGTAGAAACGGTACTATAAAGTTTGAATAACGGAACAATGTACTGGAAATTTTCCAAGCAAGATACTGTTACCGAATAAACAACAAAAGCGGGTTATTGCGGCAGCTGAGGCAGCAATAGAAGCCATTTGGGTCGATAATAATCCTAATTAGATTATGAGTAGTTCTGTTAGCAGTTGAGCTAGGCTACAGCACATGCTAAAGAATTAATGGTCTCATCTACGATCCAGATATATACTTCAATTTCATCTGATTCGTTCGGATCATACATCGTGGCGATGAGATGATCGAATAAATTGCATCAGATGATAACCATGCAAATCCGCTGAGGAAAGCCTTTTCTCAGCAGAAGTTTGAGCGAACCGTACATAGTTCGGGTGTAGGACACTTGAGTGATTGGCTATAGGCCAAATGGGAGATTGTTGGACAATTATGGCCCATAGCATCACTATTTGTACATATCATGGTGTTGTTGTACAAATTAACTATGTGACAAAGGAAATTGCCATTTTATCATTTGTAATTAGATTACCAAGATATATAAATGATAGAAGGTCCTTATGATTAGTTCCGAATTGAGATGATATGAAACCGTATCAATCCACGAAGGTTTAATCATTAAATATCCTTAGTCAGAGTATTATCGAGATTGGACATCGATAATGCGTAAAAAACTAGTATTACACTTGTGCGCGTTGTGGGAGCATAAAGACATAGTTCTCATATATTTGGGTATAGGATACTCATGCAAGTGTAATAGGAGGTTGTGTTTACCGATGGTACGGAAACAGCTTCGCTCTGGATAGACCCCTAAGAATTCCATTGGTAGTATGACTATGTGTCTATGGAAGTCCGAATCAGGGTAGATGTATTTGGTCTTAACCTGAGACTTGCACCGTTAATACTTGCGACAATCAATATACTTTGGTTTTGGTTGTCCAGGGCTTTAACAGGTTCTGTGTACGCCTCTTCTAGGTATATTGAGAATCGTAGTGTATTGGGTGTAATGTCAAGACGGAAGTATCACTCCAGTCATAGTGGAGATGATGGCCACGTAGGATACGGAACTGGTGCTCTTATGTACTGCAGTCATCGGGATAATATGACTAGGTCATAATTATCCGATTATAGAGACTAGTTATCAGAGATCCGATATGTGCTTCATACGGGGAAGACACAATTCCAACCCCAGGCCTAGCACGTGACATCCGATGCTGGATCGAAATACTCAATACTATGTATACTACGCCTGATATAGATCACATATTCCAGTAAGAATATTTCTGGAGAATTGGGTAGGCATGGTGCTTTGCTAGAAGCCAACCATGTCTTGTAAATTGGTAAAAACGTAGTACTAGGTACGTACGTGTTCGGATAGTCCGACGACCAGATTTACTGCCAACATATCCGGGGATCTCATGGGTCGCTTCCCGAAGATTCACCGATGACGTATGACTCGCACTTTATTAATCTGAGATTAATTAAAAGAGAGAAAATTAATCTGGGATTAATTACAGAGATATTTTATCTGGGATAAAATATTATTTAAAGAGAGAGAACGATTAATTTGGAATTAATAGATAAAATAATATTTTCGATATATTATACGAAATTGAATTTCGACGCGGAATTAAAATTAGATTTTAATTCGGGCAAACGAGTTAATTTAGAATTAATTCGTTAGTGACATGAATAGTAATTTTGCTAGGCAAAATTATTTAATTGAATTTGATTTAATTAAGTCGCAACGGAAAATTCGTTAATTCGGAATTAGCGAACCCGAGCCAGTGAGTGTTTGCGGGCCCACTCGTATTTCGAATTCAAGTGCGGCCTACAAGTCACATCACGCATCACATCACTCGTCATTCAAGTGATGGATGTCTTGTCACTTTGAGTGATTGACAACGAGTCACTATTCATGAGTGATGTGAGTTGTTGGAAGGCATTAATTGCCAAATTTTGGCTCCAAAATTTGTTGACTTTTAGAAAGGCATTTACAAATTTTTGGATTTGATTTTTGGTATTAGGTTTTTGGAAAACCAAATTACACAAACCAACTTCTCTCTTCTCTCCCAACTCATTCGGCCAAGGGCCACTTCTCTCTTCTTTTCTTTCAAAATACCGATAGCAACAAAGAACATATAAAGGAATTTTATGGCAAAATTCCAAGGTGCTAGCACACATTAGGAGTCTTCCGAAGGTGATAGGGAAACCCACATGTGGGCATGGAATGCACACCAAGCTTGGATCTTAAAGGACCGAAAATGGAGCACAAAAGGGGAGGCCAAAACCGTGAGTTTCATGGAGTAAAGCTTGAAGATTTTTGTTGTTCCTCGCATCGCAAAAGCCGATCAATGTAAGTATGATTCCGCCATGCTTCTTTGATGTATTCGCACATGATTTCATTGCTTGAATTGATCCCGTGACTATAGTAGAAACCCAACAATAGGTGTTAGACGCCTATAAAATTGGTAAATGATGGTTTGATTGAAAATCTTACCTTAGATCCTTATCCGATTTGTGAGTCATGTTTCCTAAGAAAAATAACATAGCCCTATTTCTTGGTGTTGGACACCGTGCTAAAAATTTATTGGAACTAATACACAACGATGTGTGGGGTCTATTAAATTATGTCGCTCATGTTGTTTCTACATACTTCGTGACTTTCACGAATGATATGTCTATAAATCGAAAATATTTGAGAAGTTCAAAATATTCTAAAATGAAGTAATAAAACAAACCATAAATTCATCAAGTTCCTTTATTTAGATCAAGGTGGTGAATTTATAAGCAATGAATTCGGAAGTTATTTAAGGAAGAATTGAATTCTCACCTTATATAGCCCACCAGGTACTCCTCAACCCAATGGTGTGTATGAGTGGCGAAGTCATACTTTATTAGATATGGTACGATCTATGTTAGCTATACAGATCTTTCATATTACCTTTAGGGTCATGATTTACTTAACTACTGCCCACATACTTAATAGAGTTCCATCAAAAGTTGTTTCTATAACCTCATATTAGATATGGTTCGGAAGAAATCCAGGTCTTAGATACTTTTGGGGTTGTCCTGCATACGTTAGAGTTATGCAGCGGGATAAACTAGCACCCATGGGGTATAAATATGGTTCATTGAATATCCTGAAAATTATTTGGGATATCAATTCTATGATTCTGAACAACGAAATGTATTTTTTGTTCGCTTTGCCACTTTTCCTGAAAATGAATTTTTGAGAGAAAGTGGAAATTGTAGAAAGATTGAACTTGATGAGTTTAATCCCAATAATAAGGAACCTGAGATGAAACTAGAGATCCAGCTAGGTGAATAATCTACAACACAGGTTCTACGTAGGTCGAATAAAATATCAAAGCCTCATGAGAGATTTTTTTTCACATCTGATATGAGTATTGATGTTCTCTTGGAGGAAACAGATCCGACTACATATAAAGAAGCGATATTGAATATTGATTCGGGAAAATGGTAGAAGGCCATGAAATCTGAAATGGATTCTATCCATGACAATCAAGTCTGGGACTAAGTTGAACTTTCGGAAGGAATTAAACCTATTGGTTGTAAATGGGTTTACAAAAAGGAAGCGAGGGCCCGATGGAAATATGGAATGCTTTAAGGTCTGACTGGTAGCGAAAGGTTACATTCAATTTCCTAAGATTGACTATGAGGAAACTTTTTCACCATTAGCCATGCTAAAATCCATTAGGATTCTTTTAGCCTTTGTTGCATATCATAACTGTGAGATATGGTAGATGGATGTGAAAACCGATTTCCTAAATGGATTCCTCTAGGAGGATATCTATATGGAACAACTAGAGGGTTTTCGTATCCAGTGAGACTTCAAACTAGGTTTGTAAGCTCTAAAGGTCTATAGACTTAAACAGGCATCCCGAAGCTGGAATCGTTGTTTTGATGAGATAATTGGATTATCTGGATTTATCAAGAACGATGAAGAACCGTGTGTTTATAAGAAAGTGAGTGGGAGCATGATAGTTTTCCTAGTTTTTTATGTCGACCACATCCTTATCATTGGAAATGATACATGATTGATGCAAAGTGTGAAAGCCTACCTTTGCAAGAACTTCTCCTTGAAAGATATGGGTGAAGCTTCTTATATAATAGATATAAGGCTCTTTTATGATAAAGTTAGGAAGTTTATAGGGTTTCGTAATCGACGTATATAGATAGAATGTTAGAAAGGTCTGCTAGGCAGTAAATGTACCTTTCCGATACGACATACATCTTTTGAAAGAAAATGGCAGAGAGAGTTAGAACTTCTAACTTGCCATATGCTTCTAGGAAGCATTATTTATGTTATGTTATGTACTAGACCTGACATCAGTTTCGGCGTCATTGTGACTGGCCAATATCAATCTGATCCAGGTAATGATCATTGGACAACCGTGAAACATATCTTGAAATATCGTAAGTGTACTAGGGATAAGTTTATGATATGTAATGTCCAACTATTACAATTTGGAACGAGTGTTACATAATATAAACTATGATTGGACACTTATACACAAATGAAATGACTTTGGGGACAATCGGTAAATTCTTCGAAATTCTGATACGAAATGATATAATGTTCCACTCCGGACATCCAATGGTATTTGGGCCATAATTTTTGCATACGATCTCCGGTATTTATAAACTTTATATCGTCGGAAACCTAAGACCGAGACGTAAAACGTTTTTGTTAAATATGTTTCCAAATTCTGAGAAGCACTAGGTCAAAATTTATCATTTTCCCAGAATTTCTACACAGTGGTGAAAATAAGAATCAAGAAAGAAATTTCTATCTCAAACCCAAGCCCAACACTCTTCTCATTATGGCCCAATGACCCTAAAATATCCCTCAAATCCCCTAGGCTTCTATAGAGAGAACTAAACAAATCAAGAAGGGAAATGTGAACTATTAGCCCCTAATATATAAAGACCATTATTCTTACATCTTGAAAGAGGACGAAACGTAGGAAGATGAGAAGAGAAAGAAAAAGAAGAAAGTGAAGGAACGTTGTTCCCTCACCAAAAATAAAGAAAAACAAGTGAAAATCAAACCACCACAAGCTAGAAAGAAGGAAAATCAAGCTAAGAAGACTTGAATGGTGAAGGATGATAAGTGAGATAACATAAAACATCTTTAACCCAAGTTTGAGATGTTGATGTTTTGATGATTTATTGGTTAAGGGATATTGTTGAATTATGATTATTGATGTTTATGTGGTTATGGTGTTAAGAAAATAAGTATTTTGAGAAATCCCTAAGATAAGAAACTTTAAAGGATAAGTGAATTGGGGTTTTTGGAATTTGATGGTGTGATGATAATGGAAGGGTGGAAATGGGGTAATTTGATTAGAGATAATTGAATTAACCTGTCTAAAGGTGGGGATGTTGGGTTACTATGAAGTATGTCTTTGAAAGGTTGTTGTTAGGCTCTGAAATTGGCATAGCATCGCGATGCACGACACCCAGTGTCACGACGCGTACATGGAAATTGCCCCTGATTCGATTCTGGATTATGAGCATCGCGATGCCCAAGGACCCACTTTACTTCGTGAAATAGAGGAAGCTCTATGTCTCAGCCTGCTCGAATGAGCATCGCGACGCGCATAGGTTGGCGTCACAATGCGATACAAGGAAGCCTTCTACCTTAACCCTACCCGTGTGAGCGTCGCGACGCGCAATGATTGGCGTCATGACGTGTGACCATTTTTCAGGATTAATTTTTAGTCAATTCGGTTTCAACTCATGATATTAAAGTCCACCCGAAAGATTTCGTATAATCTCATATACATGTAATTTATCATATCACAAACCAAGAATATCATATAGCGATGATAGTTTTGAAATATATTCCACGATTCGTATTCTAATTAAGTAACAATTAAAGGTCATCGCAAGAACCACAAACTCCTTCGATGAAATGAAGCGGGACTCAAAATCAGTGAGTGGAAACTTTTCCCTTAAGTTGATTTTCATTATGTTATTTTTCATATCAGACTTATTTTTCTGTATTTAGGGCGTTAACCAAGTTTACTTTCAAATAAGATTTAATTAAGAATATTTGAAAAATGATTTAGAAAAGTGATGATTACAAAATAATTATTTTATGTTTTCGAGGCATGAGGGAAAAACCCATCTCAGTATGTAACTTGACTTAGATACAAAATTGACGGATTCAGATATCGTGTGCACACGCAGTTCATGACTAAGGATGACAGATGCCCTTAGATCATTGATTCAGAGTCTGGAGGGTAGTATAGATCCGTACCCCGGCTCTAGTTCAGTGGCTTGGAGGACGGCTATACGTAATGCCCCAAGACCACTAGATTTCAGTGCTAGGGGGACGGCGATACGTAACTCCCATAGACCCTAGTTTCAGGGACACATAGTGGCATGCTTTGGGGGACGACGATACTTAATGCCCCAATGTTATGGATTTGCACTTCTGGCTCTAGTTAGGCGTCAGCAGACTTTCAGATAAAGATTTTTCAGAAACAGATAGCCTTACAGAAAAGATATTTTCAAGAAAGAGTTTTCATAGGAAACTGTTTTATGAGAGTTCAAAATTTTTAGACCAGAAGTAGTTTTCGGAAAAGATTTTCAGAATGAAAGTTGTTTCAAATAAGGAAAAAGATTTCAAAAAAGATGATTTGAGATAAATTTGATTTTAGAACCATGGATCTTTCAAAAGTATTTGAGTTCATATTTTATTTTAACTGTCCACTCACTTAGATCGTCCAATCGATCTAACCCTCCCACTCCCACTTTCTTTGTTTTACAGGTCTACCCGGAGGACGAGCTCGAGAGGATGGATATTGATAGCTGTCACTAGGGTGTTCGGTCCACCAGGTCAAGTTAAAGATAATGTTCAGTCAAGTTAAGTAAAATCCAGTTCCAGATATTTGTATAGTAAAGTTGTATATAAGCAATTGTGTATAGAGTTGTCAAGATAATTGATGTTAGGTGTTCAATTTTCTGTGTACTATTTTACATTTTATGTTATGGATTTGGGCAATGGTCCTATATATGAGATTATGTTTGAGAAAAGAGTATCAGCGTTGTTCGTAGTTAGAAAGTTATAGGCTCATGGGGATAGTACGACCTATTCCTTGCCGGTAGCATCTCCCGAATTGGGGATGTTACAAAGATGGTATCAGAGTATGGTATAGGGATTCAGTGACTGCAGTGGGTAGAGTGCTGGGGTCTTATATACATAGTGTCCCCCCCGATACTAGTATGCGATGCACTACCTCTCCAGTATCTGATCCTCGAGAACGTCCTTAAAGTTATACATACATGTTAGTAAGAATTCCCGAACTATTCGAATATCCTCATTTATTAAGTAACTATGTTCTTTGAAAATCCTTCCGTACCCTGGTTCATTTTTTCGAAGTGTCCAATGCATGTTAGGAAGATATGAGTAAAATTCTAAGGATATTCACCCAGGAAAGTAGAAAGAGAAAGAAAAAACTAGAAAGAAAAGTAAGGAATGATACATAAATTTTCTAGTAACCAGATATAGTAAGTGGGAGAAACATAGAAATAGATGATAAATAGAACACTAAAACTTATAGCAGCAAAAAGGATATAGCAAGTCTGAGTAAGAGTAAGAATGCCAAATAAACCCATGTAAGGTTTCCTCCCTTTCGCAAAATTCCTCATTTCTTTAAGAAGTTATTTTAAAACAAATCAATAGCCTTTGAATACCCTGTATAGATGGCAAGACCTCTGAATAGCAAAGGTTAGTCAGAAGCATAAGAGTGGTAAGAAATCAAAATTTGACATGGGAGTCCCGATAGACTAAAGACATCAAGAATGGAGAAGATATTTTAGGTCCCAAAATCCAGGCCCGCAAGAAAGCAAATGAAGGTCGTAAGCGGAGATGATTAGTTACCTTACCAAACCAACCTGACATAGATGAGACCATGAGTTACTTACATTCTCATTCCTCAGTGATACCGATGTAGGACATAGAAATCGGCGACGTTGTCCCAGGCTCGCGGCCCGGTCGGGAGTATGGAGTAACCCGTGGGGGACTAAACCGGAGAATAATGGAGTCGCCACCCAGTGTGAACTGGGAAATAATTTAAGGCCGAACTCACCCATCGCAAAGGAATAGCTCAAACCGTTGGGTTCAGAATGGTCCCTTATTTATGCCACTTGTAATAAACGGATTCACGCAATAATATAACCAAGAACTTGGCCGTTTTCAATATAGGACTTTGCATACCCGGTTGGACATATTCCACTTCCATCTGAGCATGCCATTTCCAGGACGACAAAATAAAATATAACAAAGGGTGCCCTCAGGTCTTACCTTTTAAGTCGCTTCTCGGGAGTGCGTTGAGTGGTCGTCGGAAGGGTTAATGTTCTGCAACTTTTTTGGTTTTCTGACTCGGGTTCGCCGCTTTTATGCTCGCTGTTTTTTTTATTTTCTCTCACTATTTTGGACTTTTTTGCTGCTGTTTTGCTCGCTATTTTGGGGATGGTTTTGGTTCACTGTTTTGGCGATTTTGGAGTATGTTTGTTCACTGTTTTTGTCTCAGTTAAATGGGTGATTTTCAGGATTATTTTAGGGACTGCAGGGGGCTGTTTAAGGGACTGTTATAAGGTTATTTGGCCAGTTTGTTTGGACTATTTTGCTCACTGTTTTTGGGTGATTCACGGTCACGGTTTCATGGTATTTTGGGGCTGATGAATCGATCAATGGGCTGCTATTTTTGCGTGGATCATGCATTCATGGAAGGTCAAGGGATGTCGAGTTGGTGTGTGTGTACAGTGGGGGTTTAGTGGTTTACTTCGTGGATAAGTGTGTTGAAAGCGTCAAGGTGGCTGTGCATGCGATTTGTCCTAGTGTGGTTCATGTGGGCTGCTAGTTTATGTGGCTGTGTCAATGAGTGATAGAGTCTAGTGTGAAGAGAAGAGAGTGGATGAGCTGTGTGTGGCTATGGCGTGCATGTGTCTTGGCCTTTTTTGTGCGTGTGTTCTGGTGTGTGTCGTGTGTTGGTTGAGTGGCTTTGTGTCAATGAGTGAGAGAGTCGTGAGGTGGCTGTGCGTTTCTGGGTTGTGGGCTGTGCATGGTGAGTGGTTAGAGAGAGAAAGGTTATTTGGTTCGTGAGTGGCTTATGTTTTTGTGGAGGGAGAGATAATAGGCGTGCTAGCTGCTGAGTGAGTGTTAGGGTTTATTTATTTTGGCTGGGCAAGGTGAAGGGCCGAGAGAGTGGAGAGAAGAAAGAGAAAAAGAGGGCCGAGAGAGAGCTGTGTTGAGGGGGGTTATGGCGTGGCTATGAAGGGTTGTTTGCCGTGAATGTGGTTTAGGGTTTTTAGTTTGATTATTACGGTGAATAAGCTATAGGGGAGTGAAGGGTTTGGTTTGTGCTCGTTTTTATAAGAAGGGGTTGGGGTTGTCCTTATTTGGGTAGGAAAGAAATCATGCAAATTATGGGGGATATCTTTTAATTAGTGTGTTACAAGGAAAAGATCCATTCAATTAGGAAGGTGATTTTTTTTAGTTTAGGAAAGGGATTTATGGGATTTGATTTGATTTCTTTAATTTGGGAAGGTGATTTATTTATATTTTATTTAATTTGGGAAGGTGATTTATTTAAATTTTATTTAATTTGGGAATGTGATTTATTTAACATGTGTTTAATGTGTTGGATATTTTTTGGATGGGATTTGATGGGCTTTGGGCGTGTAGATTGGCACTTTGGTGGGCTTGGACGTGTGGGTTGGTGGTATGTGGGCTTGGTGTGGGTTGCGGGGGTTTTGGGCTGAGGATAAATTTTAAAACAAAGATCCAACGAGCGAACATGAAGCTAAGTAAACGAATTAAGTCCAACAAGGTATTGATTTCTGAATTTTCCCTTCCGACGTCTGTTTCCCGCGACTTCCGCAACTTGTCGGGTAGTGCCTCCATATGAGGCTCATCATCAGGACTTATATGCAAAAATACAGTGCCTACAGTCGTCCCCACTTTGGTGGGACTTGTGCAGTGTGTGACAATGACAATCCTATCAAAGTTATGCATGCATTTTTACTTACCTGGCTCGCCAGCTGCTGCTTGACTTACCTGTTGCTTCGAACTGAGTTAATATGGTGGTGAGGTGCTGCGACCCCTGAGGTTCAACCCTGCAAGATGCTGCGATCTCTAGGAATCACTACCGGACTGAGTTGATATGGTGGCGAGGTGCTTCAACCCCTGGGCTTTGTTCCCGAACCATCGAATACGGGCTTTGTTCCCTGGGCTTTATTCCCAAACTGTGCTGATAAATTATGGTCCCCATCCGAACCTTGATCCATTCCTAGAGAACCATTCCCGGCATGCTAAACCTCATTATTGAGGCGTCGCTGGTCCCCTTCCAAACCTTGCTCCATTCCCGGAGTGTCATTCCCGACATGCTAACCCTCATTCCCGAGGCGTCGCCCGTTGTGGGCCTCGACCCATGCTTCATTCCTGAAGCGCCATTCCCGGTATGCGATGATATAGGCCTCGACCCATTCTCCATTCTCGGAGCGCCATTCCCGGCATTGCTGATGTGGGCCTCGACCCATGCTCCATTCCCGATATGTTATGATAAAGGACTCGACCCATGCTCCATTCTCGAAGCGCCATTCCCGGTATCGCTGATGTGGGCCTTGACCCATGCTCCATTCCCAGAGTGTCATTCCCGGCATGTGATGATATAAGCCTCGACCCATGCTCCATTCCCGGCATCGTTGATGTGGGCCTCGACCCATGCTCCATTCCTGGAGCGCCATTCCCTGCATTGCTGATGTGAGCCTTGACCCATGCTCCATTCTCGGAGCGCCATTCCCGACATTGCTGATGTGGGCCTCGACCCTGCGATTTATTCCCGAAACTGCTGATAATGTGGTCCTCGACCGTGGGATTCATTCCCGAAACTGCTGATAATATGGGCCTCGACCATGGGATTCATTCCCGAAATTGCTGATAATGTGGGCCTCGACCCTGGGATTCATTCCCGAAACTGCTGACAGTGTGGGCCTCGCCCCTGGGATTCATTCCCGAAACTGCTGATAATGTGGGCCTCGACCCTAGGATTCATTCCCAAAACTACTGATGGTGTGGACCTCGACCCTAGTGTAGGTCACAGATGTTGGACGACGCAGTCCAGGGCTCGCGGCCCGGTTGGGAGTACGGAGTAGCCCGCGGGGGACTAAACCGAAGAAATAACATGGAGTCGCCTCCCGGTGTGAACCGGGAAAATGATTTAAGGCCGTACTCACCCCTCGCAAGGGAAGACCTCAAACCGTTGGGTTCGGAATGGTCCCTTACTTATGCCACTTGTAATGAAATAATTTATGCAATAATTTAATCGAATCTACGCAACATATTTCCAAGAGTATTCTACTTTTAAGTTCACATGCATGAAAGTAATCATCATAACGGAAAACATACGATATCACACAATAATCTCATGAACATATTGAATCATCAAACACGAAAGATAAATAACAACCTAAGCATAAACATAAAGAAACACCTATTGCGAAAGGAGATGACAAGATCATGCATAGAGGAATAACATACTAATGGCTAAATCATGCTTGAACACCATCTCATGAACACATCAAAAAGATAAATAGATGATAACAGTGAAAGTATCAATAATGGAATGGTATGATTAATTACATGATACAAGAGAAACCACCCAAGAAGCAATTATGCAGGAAATGTGATGAAAAGGAATCAGTTCAGTGTATGCGCGTTCGTGTAGCATTTGAAAACGCGTTCGAATCGCGTTCCTGTAGCATTTGATAACGCGTTCGAACAGGACAAGACTTGATGAAACAAAATACATGCGCGTTCGAGTAGCGTTCGTAAACGCGTTCGAACGGGAAACAAAAGGTTCGCATTCGTATATCGTTTGATAATGCATCCGAACGAGGCAAGACCTGATGAAACAAAATGCATGAGCGTTCGAGTAGCGTTTGTAAACGCATTCGAACGGGAAATAGAAGGTTCGTGTTCGTATAGCGTTTGAGAATGCATTTAAACGGGACAGGACCTGATGCATGATAGACGATGCAAACACATACACAGATGCACAATGTAGGACCCCGTGTGCCTGATTGAACTCATTCCCATTCAATCGAGTATACCTCATCCGGCGCGGCAAAACATCGTGGTAAAGGTAGCCTTTAGGCAGTTTCCCTCGAATAGAGGACCTTTAACCCACCTTAGTTAGCCCATGCACACTAGAATGCAATACATGCATAAATAGAGCAATGATATGCGAAAGGTCAATGACATAACAAAAGGCGCGGCAAAACATTGTGGTAAAGGTAGCCTTTTAGGCATTTCCCTCGAATAGAGGACCTTTAATCCACCCTAGCTAGCCCATGCGCATTACATCATAATGCATAAAAATGAATAAGACAATAATGTGGACTTCCGTATATCCGATTAAATGTATCTCACATTCAATCAAACACACTTCGTCCGGCGCAACAAAGTATTGCCGTAAAGGTAGCCTTTTGGACTTTTCTCCCCTCAAATTGATAACCTTTAGACTAACATACTAAGCCCATGCGCATTATATTATTATTCATGCAAATGTATAAGACAATGATGTGGAACTCCGTATGTCCGATTAAACCTATCTCACATTCAATCAAACATACTTCATCCGGCACGGCAAAACATCATGGTAAAGGTAGCCTTTGGGCATTTTCCCTGGAATATAGGACCTTTAATCCACCCTAGTTAGCCCATGCGCACCGCATCATCAATACACAAACAAATAACTTGCAGAAAGTAAATGGTGAAATATAAAATGCGGATAATAAACAATCAATATAAAACGAAGCGAGATATGTGCCGTTTGCTCAAGTGGTACGTGGAGTTGTATCCCAAGTATAGACCGCACTACCGTCCATTCGGATTCGGCTATGAAATTTATGTCTGGGTTTCCATCCTATATACCACAAAAGACGACACAGTTCTCATTCATCCAAGGGTCACAACACACATCCACAAGTGACTCTCATGTGAAGAAAATGAATAAAACAATTAAGAGATGAATAAAAATGAATAATAAAAGTGCCGTCAGGTCTAACCTTTTAAATCACTCTCAGACGTACGATACACGATCGTCGGAAGGGTTAACGCTCCGCAACTCCTCCGGTACACTGGTTCACTGCTTCTTTTCACTGTTTTGTTGTTTGGACAGCTGTCTTTACTCCATTTCGCTGCTTTTTTTGATGTAGTTTTCTGGACTGTTTTTGATGATTTAGGCTACTGTTTTAAGGTATTTGGGCTGCTGTTTTTCGGTGGATGTAGGGGTTATTTTAAGGGTGATATGCGGCTGTTTTTGACTTGTTGATGTGCGGCTGAACTGGTTTTGATGGTGGTTTGGTTGGACGACAATTTAAGAGATTTTTTTGAATGCTTGGAGGTTTCTTGTGAATGTTATGTGTGAATGGACCAAGAGTTTTTTTGTGTGAATGAGGTTCTAAGGGTTGGATTTGGGTTTCTTTTATAGGAAAATGGTAGGGTGAATCCACGTTTGAAAAGGAATAAGATTTGTGTATTAAAGAGATGCCATTTAATTAGTGTCACACAAGGAAAAAAAATATTTAATTGGGGACATGATTTGTTTTAATAAGGAAGATCATATATTTGATTTTATTTAAATTGGTATGTGATATATTTAGATTGGGATGTGATTTATTTAATTTAGGAAGGATATTATTTTAATTTGTGACATGTTTTAAATGTTTTAATTATTTTTGGGTGGGTTTTGGTGGGCTAAATGGGCTTGGGTGTGAGGTTAGCAAAAAAACCAGAAGTACCGACACCGTTCGAACGCCGATTCGAACGCTGCACGAATGCCCGCAAATTGCCTGAAGTTCGAACGTGTTCACAAACGCAATACGAACGAAAGCAGTGAACATGTGAATTGACATACTTATTCTGAATTTCCCCTTCCGACATTCGTTTCCCGCGACTTCCATGACTTAAAAGGTAGTGTCTCCAAATGAGACTCATAATAGGGACTTACATGCAAAATGCAGTGCCTACAGTCGCCCCCACTTTGATGGGATTTGTACAGTGTGTGACAATGACAATCCTATCAAAGTTGTACAATGCATTTTTACTTACCTGGCTCGCCAGTTTTTGCTTAACTTACTTGTTATCCTGAGATGCTTTGACCTTTCGGTTTTATTCCCGAACTGCGTTGAGAGAGAGCTTTATTCTCCTGGGCTTTATTCCCGAGCTGTTTTGAAAGTTGGCTTCATTCCTCTAGGCTTTGTGCCTGAACCGTGTAAAGATAGGGCTTTATTTCCCTGGGCCTTGTTCTCGAACTGTTTTGAAAGTGGGCTTTATTCCTGAACTATGTTGAATGTGGGCTTTATTCTGAACTGTACTAAATGTGGGCTTTATTCCCTGGGCCTTGTTCCTGAACTTTGTCAAGATAGGGCGTTATTCCCCTGGGCCTTGTTCCCGAACTATGTTGAATGTGGGCTTTATCCCCGAACTGTACTGAATGTGGGCTTTATTCCCTGGGCCTTGTTCCCGAATTATGTTAACGGTGGGCCTTATTCCTGAACTGTGTTGAATGTGGGCTTTATTCCCGAACTGTACTGAATGTGGGCTTTATTCCCTGGGCCTTGTTCCCGAATTATGTTAGCTGTGGGCCTTATTCCCGAAATGTGTTGAATGTGGGCTTTATTCCCGAACTGTACTGAATGTGGGCTTTATTTATTGGGCCTTGTTCCCGAACTATTTCAAGAGAGGGCGTTATTTCCCCGGGCCTTATTCCTGAACTGTGTTGAATTTGGGCTTTATTCCCGAACTGTACTGAATGTGGGCTTTATTCCCTGGGCCTTGTTCCCAAATTATGTTAACTGTGGGCCTTATTCCCGAACTGTGTTGAATGTGGGATTTATTCCCAAACTTTGTTGAATGTGGGCTTTATTCCTGAACTGTACTGAATGTGGGCTTTATTCCATGGGCCTTGTTCCCGAACTGTTTCAAGATAGGGCGTTATTCCCCTGGGCCTTGTTCCCGAACCTGTTACTGATGTAGTGGGTCTTCGACCTCAAACTGATGTGGGCCTCACCCCAAAACTGATACTGATGTGGGGTCTCGCCCCCAAACTGGTACTGAGGTGGGCCTCGCCCCTAGACTGATACTAATATGGGCATCAACCCTGGGACTCGTCCCCAAACTACCGATGTCATATTGATTCTTCTGATTGGCTTTCATTTGCCGTTTTCTCTCTTTCTTCTTCAAAACTTGTGAACATAAAACAAACACAAAACACAAAAAGGAATGCAAAATATGTTACGTGTATGCATGCATACGTGAATGAGTTTCCCATCCCGTTGGGTAAGGTCTTCCGCCAATCCCTTGATGACCATTCTTCTATTCCTTAAGGAAAGTACTGTTTTCAATCTACCCACATTGATCGGCTCGGTGAACTCATTTCCTTCCAAGTCTGATAGTCTCACTGCCCCATTTCCCAATTTCTGAATGGATATCTTGTCTTTCTGCTTGCTTCTTCCGAAGACTCCCTGTGTTCTAAACATCGCTGAGTATCATAGTGCCAGGGTTGAATGCTTTTGTCAAATATACTCATCTTACAGGTTGAAAAGATGAGACTCAGGCAAGTAAACAAAATGAACGCCTTTATTATCATAAAAATGGTTCAAACAAGTAGACAAAACCAATGTCTTTATTAAAAATGCTGGATCAAATAAGCTAGGGAGAACAGATTCATCATTCACAGTATCGCCTTCTTCCTCGACCTATGGTTCTTTACTACCGTTATCCCTTATCTCAATGCAAGAAGCCTGGTGGTTGAGAGTTTGGAGGACAAAAGTTTCGGGTAGGCCGGAGTTGATCATGTAGGTGGGTGGTGGAATATAGTAGTAATTAGGTAAGGGATTTATGTATGTGTTAGGTTGTTCTTTTTCTGGATTGGGTATTTTATGGGAGTCAATAAGGTTTTGGACCTCATGCCTAAGGCGGGCACAGTTGTCGGTGTCATGGCTTTTTTCTTGATGGAAGTAACAATACTGGTTTAGGTCCATGTGCGGTGGCACAGGATTTGGAAATGGCCTAGGTTCCAAAGGTCTTAGAAGTCCTTGCATCTTCAACTTTTCAAACACCTTTGACAAAGGTCTACCAAGATCGGAGAACCGCCTGTTTCTGACAGTAGCGACCTCAGCAGTAGCGGGCTTGGTTTCAGACGGCCCCCCAAAAGTCCTTCTATTCTGGCCATAAAACTTTATGTTCTCGGTATCTTCTTCCTCAATATCCATGACAGTTTCCCTCAACTGTCGAAAATCAATAATCATCGAAGTCATCCTCCTAAGCTTACCGTAAATAGAGGGCTTGGTGCCCTTGATGATCATTTTGATCTGGTCCTTCTCGGAAGGCCGAGTTTGCATCTTCAGGAGTTGGCTCCTCCAGCGATCTACATATTCCTTGAAGCTCTCTTCCGGCTTCTGCTTGGTGTTTTCTAAGTCCCGGAGTGACAAATCGATCTCCAGATCTGTAACATACTATTTCAAAAAGGCTTCTGCCAGTTCCCTTCAATCTTCCTTAACCTTTCTTTCAAGGCTATGGTACCACACTACAGGTGCCCCCTCAAGCGATATCCCAAATATTTTCTGAACTTGGTGTTGTGACAGGCCTACTGTACTCATTACCGCGACATATTGTCGGAGATAGACCATCGAGTCCCCATTCCCATTGAACTTGGCCATATCGGGAATCTTGAATTGAGCTGGCAACTGTTCTTCAAAGGTCATTACCTCAAAATCTAGCAGGTCTTCATGCTTGCCCCTCATCTTACGGGTAACCGATTCTACCTGATCACGGAGTTTCTATAATTCAGCCTGAGACCCGGCTATTCTCCTTACGACATTCTCGGCCATATCATCATCAAAAGTGGGGATGTCGTCCTCCAACCCATTCGGAGGCTCCCCACGCCTCACATTCTCAGAATCTCCCCCAGCACGGGGCACAACCATATTGGCCATAGCAGCGGTCAAGGCTTGTAACTGTTCAATAACCTTGGTGAGATTGGTTTCCAACTGATCCACACGGGATGTTTCATTCTCTGATTCGCTCATGTTTGCTATCAGCCTTTTAACAAGTCTTCCCTTTTCCCTAACCCAACAGATATCTATGATGGCTCTTAAGACACAAGAGAGTTAACATGATGTGTGTATGCATGAGATGCATGAGATACGTGCGATGTGTGGAACATATAATTCGGCCCAATGTCATTTTAGAAGCTTTTGGACCAATTGTCATAGGATACGAACTCGTCCCAGTTTAAATGGCCCAACAAGTTCGCATTTCTGACAAGAAGTCCAACTGCATCCAAATGAGGATGGTCCCCAAATACAAGCATAAAGAGATAATTCAAGCATAAAAAATAATTTCTACAGAGCGGCCCATCGGCATTTCGGACACTTTTGGCCCAATTTTCGTAGGATACGAAATCATCCCAGTTTAAATGGCCCAACAAGTTCGCATTTCTGACAAGAAGCCCAACTGCGTCCAAATGAGGATGGTCCACAATCACGAGGAAATAGTTGCTATAGGTCATACAATTCCGGTCTACGTGTGGGTTTGCGGGAGTGTAGACAAAGACTCTCGCTGGTGAAGGATTTCCCACAACTAGGTCTCCCCACTCAAGGGTCTGAGCGACCAAGTGAGCGCACCTTTTTTTTTATACCTTACAGTACGTGCCAACGAGTTATGGTGTGTGACTGACTGTCAAATGGATTTCCCATTGTAGATTCCCCAGAGGGAGGGCGGAGCGAACTCTCTTAAAAACCCAAGCCTCTTAGGCTCTTATCGCTTGGTGACAGGAATAAACAACGAGTCCTCCAAATTAGTCCATCACGGTAGGCTACAAGTACATGATTCTCTAGGAGCCTTCGCAACTTTTCCTTATAGAAAGGTAGTGAATGAGGGAAGACACCAAACCATTACCTAGCCTTAAAAGTGCCTTTGATTAAACCCCTTTCGACCCACGGTAAAAACGGTTAATTATAGCACAAATCACAATCACTACAAGGCAATATTTCGTTGCAAATTCTCTATCCCCAGTGGAGTCGCAAGACTGTAGGACGCAGATGTTGGACGACACTATCCCAGGTTCGCGGCCCGGTTGGGAGTACGGAGTAGCCCACGGGGGACTAAACCGGAGAAATAACATGGAGTCGCCACCCGGTGTGAATCGGGAAAATGATTTAAGGCCGTACTCACCCCTCGCAAGGGAAGACCTCAAACCGTTGGGTTCAGAATGGTCCCTTACTTATGCCACTTGTAATGAAATGATTTGTGTAATAATTTAATCGAATCTACGCAACATATTTCCAAGAGTATTCTACTTTTAAGTTCACATGCATGAAAGTAATCATCATAACGGAAAACATACGATATCACACAATAATCTCATGAACATGTTGAATCATCAAACACGAAAGATAAATAACAACCTAAGCATAAACATAAAGAAACACCTATTGCGAAAGGAGATGACAAGATCATGCATAGAGGAATAACATACTAATGGCTAAATCATGCTTGAACACCATCTCATGAACACATCAAATAGATAAATGCGGGGATACAAATAGATGATAACAGTGAAAGTATCAATAATGGAATGGTATGATTAATTACATGATACAAGAGAAACCACCTAAGAAGCAATTATGCATGAAATGTGATGAAAATGAATCAGTTCAGTGTATGTGCGTTCGTGTAGCGTTTGAAAACGCGTTCGAATGGTAAACAGAAGGTTCACGTTTGGGTAGCGTTTGATAACCCGTTCGAACGGGACAAGACCTGATGAAATAAAATACATGCGCATTCGAGTAGTGTTCGTAAACGCGTTTGAACATGAAATATAATGTTCGCGTTCGTATATTTTTTGAGAACGTGTTTGAACAGGGCAAGACCTGATGAAACAAAATGCATGCGCGTTCTAGTAGCGTTTGTAAACGTGTTCGAACGGGAAACATAAGGTTCGCGTTCGTATAGCGTTCGAGAACGCATTCGAACGGGACATGACCTGATGCATGATAGATGATGCAAACACATACACATATGCACAATGTAGGACCCCGTGTGTCCGATTGAACTCATTCCCATTCAATCGAGTATACCTCGTCTGGCGCGGCAAAACATCGTGGTAAAGGTAGCCTTTAGGCATTTTCCCTCGAATAAAGGACCTTTAATCCACCCTAGTTAGCTCATGCGCACTAGAATTCAATACATGCGTAAATAGAGCAATGATATGCGAAATGTCAATGACATAACAAAAGGTGCGGCAAAACATCGTGGTAAAGGTAGCCTTTTAGGCATTTCCCTCGAATAGATGACCTTTAATCCACCCTAGTTAGCCCATGCGCACCGCATCATCAATACACAAACAAATAACTTGCAAAAAGTAAATGGCGAAATATAAAATGCAAATAATAAACAATCAAGATAAAACGAAGTGAGATATGTGCCGTTTGCTCAAGTGGTACATGGAGTTATATCCTAAGTACAGACCGCCCTACCGTCCATTCAGATTCGGCTACGGAATTTACGTCTGGGATTCCATCCTATATACCATAAAAGACGACACAGTTCCCATTCATCCAAGGGTCACAACACACATCCACAAGCGACTCTCATGTGAAGAAAATGAATAAAACAATTAAGAGATGAATAAAAATGAATAATAGAAGTGCTATCAGGTCTAACCTTTTAAATCACCTCTCGGACGTACGATACACGATTGTCAGAAGGGTTAACGCTTCGCAACTCCTCCGGTACACTGGTTCACTGCTTCCTTTCGCTGTTTCATTGTTTGGACCGCTGTCTTTACTCCGTTCCGCTGCTGTTTTTGCTGTAGTTTTCTGGACTATTTTTGGTGATTTAGGCTACTGTTTTAAGGTATTTGGGCTGCTGTTTCTCAGTGGATGTAGGGGTTATTTTAAGGGTGATATGCGGTTATTTTTGACTTGTTGATGTGCGGCTGAACTGGTTTTGATTGTGGTTTGGTTGGACGACAATTTAAGAGATTTTTTTGAATGCTTGGAGGTTTCTTGTGAATGTTATGTGTGAATGGACCAAGAGTTTTTTTGTGTGAATGAGGTTCTAAGGGTTGGATTTAGGTTTCTTTTATATGAAAATGGTAGGGTGAATCCATGTTTGAAAAGGAATAAGATTTGTGTATTAAAGAGATGCCATTTAATTAGTGTCACACAAGGAAAAAAAATATTTAATTGGGGACATGATTTGTTTTAATAAGAAAGATCATATATTTGATTTTATTTAAATTGGTATGTGATATATTTAGATTGGGATGTGATTTATTTAATTTAGGAAGGATATTAATTTAATTTGTGACATGTTTTAAATGTTTTAATTATTTTTGGGTGGGTTTTGGTGGGCTAAATGGGCTTGGGCGTGAGGCTAGCAACAAAACCAGAAGTACCGACACCGTTCAAACACCGATTCAAACGCTGCATGAATGCCCGCAAATTGTCTGACATTCGAACGTGTTCACGAACGCAGCACGAACGAAAGCAGTGAACATGTGAATTGAATCCGATGCCATACTTATTCTGAATTTCCCCTTCCGACATTCGTTTCCCGTGAATTCCGTGACTTAAAAGGTAGTGTCTCCAAATGAGACTCATCATAGAGACTTACATACAAAATACAGTGCCTACACCTGAGATTCATTCCCAAAACTGCTGACAACGTGGGCCTCGACCCTGGGATTCATTCCCAAAATCGCTGACAATGTGGGCCTCGACCCTGGGATTCATTCCCGAAACTGCTGACAATGTAGGTTTCGACCTTGGGATTCATTCCCGAAACCGCTGACAATGTGGGCCTCGACACTGGGATTCATTCCCGAAACTACTGATAGTATGGGCCTCAGCCCTGGGATTCATTCCCCTGAGATTCCTTCCCGTAACTGCTGATAGTATGGGCCTCAACCCTGGGATTCATTCCCGAAACTGCTAATAATGTGGGCCTCGACCCTGAGATTCATTCCCGATGCTGCTGATAATATAGGCCTCGGCCCTGGGATTCATTCCTGAAATTGCTTGACTTTGCCGCTTTTTCCTTTTCTTCAAAACATGCGAACAAAAATAAAAAAATGCGTGCATATGACGTGTATGCATGTATGGATGGATGTATTTCCTATTCCGATGGGTTAGGCCTTCCGTGTGCTCCTTGGTGCCATTTCCCTACAAATGTCTCTGGTCGCCCCCTGGGTCTGCTTATAATTTCCTTCTGCCGGTTCTTTTCTGGTGATTGGTCAGTCCTCTTTTGTCTCATTTGCTCAAGTTCTCGTTGTGTCCCTTATTTGCGGGGTGGTAGACTGGTCGCCCCCAGTCTTGATTTAGCTTTCTTCTCTCCGTTGCTTACATTAGGTCAAGGTGGACCACATGATATGGCATTCTACATCATCATATTATATCACATGCTACGAAATAGTCCCAATAGTTACACATATTATTGCCCTCAAAGAATGCCCAGTATTGAAACCAGAGAACCTTCAAAACATTCAACGCAACTCAAATCCAAGTCTTTGAATAAATGATCTAAGCCAGACTCAAAGTGTGTGAGTGCAAATTTTCATTTGAAGATTCATCCCCAGGTAAGCCAACTCAATGGTTTCATCAAAAAAATGGGATCAATGGGTCAAACCAACCTAGATGTCTCAATTATGCCTGCAGTTGCTTTTCTGTGCTCAATGTGGTATGGTTTTCTTTCTCTTTTGTCTCTATTTTTTCTTTTCGTTTTGAACTTCTACTTTTTTTCTTTTTCTTTTCTTTTCTTTTTTTTCTTTTTTCTCTTTTTTTTTAACACACCTACCCTTTAAGGTAACATTTCTCCTCATGGTGGTCCTAATACTCGCCCATGGGTAGCTTCATGCATATCGGTTATAGGTGGTTCAATTCTTTTCTCTAGAGACTTTTCTTTTATTTTTCAACCATACCACACATCATAACACAAGCAAATCAGGATAGACATTTACGCGAACGGTCATTCACCGACCTACAATTTCTTCAACTAGTCACTTTGCTAACTACTCAGGTTTTCATTACTAAGAACTATAATCAAGTGCTTACGAGTCTAACATAGATCAATTACTCAAAGTATCAGATAAAAGCACATCAAGAGTTTATCGTTTCTAAGATTTCACCCTAAAGCAAACGATTTCATCATGGGACTTATGCCTAGCTATTAAGGACTAAGAACACCTAATTTTTTTTTTCTTTTTTCCTCTTTTTTTTTTCTCTTTTTTTTTTCTTTTTTTTTTCACACTGGTCTTTCTATCTTTGCTGTAAAGTTTTCTGTCCCTCGATTTCCTTTTCCCCGATATCCATGTTTGCTAAACTCTTATTGACAAGTCTTTATTTTCTAACCCAACAGATATCTATGATGGCTTTTAAGACAAGCGGTTAGCATGATGTGTGTATGCATGAGATGCACGTGGTTATCAAAACAACATATATCCTTCCAACCTTATATCTCCCACACTCGTGGTGAGTCCATTTATGTTCTAGGTATGGCTTATTTTATGCACCAATGTGAGGTACACAGAATCACTCTCTCTTATGCTACGAGGTGAACCTCGACCACTTCTATCTCTTTCCATCGGTAAAAGACAAATACTGCCCATTTACAACATAGACTAAGCCTATTATGGGAATCGTGCCATTGTCTAGAAATGACGAATTGGGCTTTCGGAAACCGTGGTCATGGGGATGGACTTGGAAGCATCCAACAGTATGCAAATATTCCGTAGCAAGGCATATCCTTTCTGGATGAAAGCCAGTGCGGATATCGAAGTCATGCTTCCAGCATATTTGGATCATGTTTGGACTTTCTAAGCCCATCAAGGTTTTTATACAAGTTGGACCATTATCATTTTAAAGCATTCAATCATATTATTGCGAGGTGAAAACTCGTCCCAGTTGCAAAAGGCCCGACAGGTTTACACTTTTACGATAACATGGCTAAACAACTTCAAGTTTGCATACAACCTATAACTAAGTTTGCATACAACCTATATCTAAGTTTGCATACAACCTATATCTAAGTTTACATACATGGGAGTAAAACCTACATCTAAGTTTGCATGCATAGGAGTAAAACCTACATCTAAGTTTGCATGCATAGGAGTAAAACCTACATCTAAGTTTGCATGCATAGAAGTAAATAAAATAAAAGCAAACACGCAATCTCATGAACATATCAAATAGATAAATGCGGAAATATAAATAAATAATAACTGCAAAAGCGAAATAATAAAAGACTAATAATGCGAAATAAATACAGAATAATAAATATGTGACCAAAAAACTTGGCCATTTTCAATATAGGACATTGCATACCCGGTTGGACGTATTCCACGTCCAACCGAGCATGCCATTTCCAAGACGATAAAATAAAATATAACAAAGGGTGCCCTCAGGTCTTACCTTTTAAGTTGCTTCTCGGGAGTGTGTTGGGTGGTCGTCTCTATTTTGCTTGCTGTTTTCTTTGTTTTCTCTCGCTGTTTTGGACTATTTTTGGTGATGTTTTGCTCACTGTTTTGGGGACAGTTTTGGTTCATTATTTTGGCTGTTTTGGAGTATGTTTATTCATTGTTTTTGTCTAAGTTAAAGGGGTGATTTTCAGGATTATTTTGGGGACTGCATGGGCTGTTTAAGGGACTATTATAGGGTTATTTGGCCATTGTTTTTGGATTGTTTTGCTTACTATTTTTGGGTGATTCACGGTCATGGTTTCAGGGTATTTGGGGGCTGATGAAATGGTTAAGGGGCTGCTGTTTTTACGTGGATCATGCATGCATGGAAGGTCAAGAGCTGTCGAGTTGGTGTGTGCGTGCAGTGGGGGTTTAGTGGCTTACTTCATGGATGGAGTGTGTTGAAGGCGTCAAAGTGGCTGTACATGCGATTTGTCCTAGTGTGGTTCACGTGGGCAGCTAGTTTATGTGGTCGTGTCAATGAGTGAGAGAGTCGAGAGTGAAGAGAAGAGAGGGGGCGAGCTGTGTGTGGCTATGGCGTGCATGTGTCTTGGCCTTTTTTGTGCGTGTGTTCTGGTGTGTGTCGTGTGTTGGTTGAGTGGCTTTGTGTCAATGAGTGAGAGAGTCGTGAGGTGGCTGTACGTTTGTGGGTTGTGGGCTCTGCAGGGTGAGTGGTTAGAGAGAGAAAGGTTATTTGGTTCGTGAGTGGCTTTTATTTTTGTGGAGGGAGAGATAAAGGGCGTGCTAGCTGCTGAGTGAGTGTTAGGGTTTATTTATTTTGGCTGGGCAAGGTGAAGGGCCGAGAGAGTGGAGAGAAGAAAGAGGAAGAGAGGGCCGAGAGAAGCTGTGTTGAGGGGGTTATGGCGTGGCTATGAAGGGTTGTTTGCCGTGAATGTGGTTTAGGGTTTTTAGTTTGATGATTGCGGTTAATAAGCTCAAGGGGAATGAAGGGTTTGGTTTGTGCTCCTTTTTATAAGAAGGGGTTGGGGTTTTCCTTATTTGGGTAGGAAAGAAATCATGCAAATTATAGGGGATATCTTTTAATTAGTGTGTTACAAGGAAAAGATCCATTCAATTAGGAAGGTGATTTGTTTTAGTTTAGGAAAGGGATTTATGGGATTTGATTTGATTTCTTTAATTTGGGAAGGTGATTTATTCAGATTTTATTTAATTTGGGAATGTGATTTATTTAGATTTTATTTAATTTGGGAAGGTGATTTATTTAACATGTGTTTAATGTGTTGGATATTTTTTGGATGGGATTTGATGGGCTTTGGGCGTGTAGATTGGCTCTTTGGTGGGCTTGGGCGTGTGGGTTGGTGGTGTGTGGGCTTGGGTGTGTGGCTTGGTATGTGTTGCGGGGGTTTTGGGCCGATGATAAATTTTAAAACAGAGATCCAACGAGCGAACCCGAAACTAAGCAAACGAATTAAGTCCAACAAGGTATTGATTTCTGAATTTTCCCTTCCGACGTCCGTTTCCCGCGACTTCCGCAACTTGTCAGGTAGTGCCTCCAAATGAGGCTCATCATCAGGACTTATATGCAAAAATGCAGTGCCTACAACCGATTGAGGAGGCTGTTGGACAATTATGACCCATAGCATCACTATTTGTACAGAACATGGTGTTGTTGTACAAATTAACTATGTGACAAAGGAAATTGCTCTTTTATCATTTGTAATTAGATTACCGGGATATATAAATGATAAAAGTCCATATGATTAGTTCCAGATTAATAAGATATGATACAATATTAATCCACTAAGGTTTAATCATTAAAACATCCCTAGTCATAGTATTATCGAGATTGGACATCGATAATGCGGAATAGACTAGTATTGCACTTGTGCGCGTTGTGGGAGCATAACGTCATAGTTCTCATATATTTAAGTATTTGATACTTATGCAAGTGTGATAGGAGGTTGTGTTTACTGACCGGCGTAAACACACAGGTATAACGCAAACGCACGTATCGTTCAAGTATTATTAAAATATCGATCCCACGAGGACTTAATTCCTACTGTTGTTATTAATTATTGAATCTATTTATTTACAAATATCTAATTGAGGGTGAAGAGAATGATTGCTTGATTGATTTGGTTGATTGTAGTTTTGCAAAATAAATAAATAAATAAAAAGACAAAAGAAAATACTAAAGAAAATAACAAAAGACACAAAGATCTAGGGTTGTGAATCCTTCTAATATCTTTTAAAAGATGAAGTGATTATTTTATGTTTGTGTAATAAATCAGTTTACTAACCTGGAACACTAAATTATGCAAAAGCCTCTGTCGATGGTTAGACGCAAATACCCAGTTTAACCCAATTGAACCATATGTCTATGTCAACCAAATTATCTGGATTCATTAAGTTTAAGTTCCAATTATAGCTACCCCCGCCCGACAGGTATATGTCTATCCTGTAAGGAAATCTATTAAAGGGTTATCTATCCTCAAGGAAGATCATGGGCTATTAAGTCTAAGGCTGAAACCTAAAATCTCTATGTCTAGTTCATTTTAGATTTACCACATCAATCTTATTGGTGATCAGACAACAAGAAGCATTAAGCTTAAGACTTAATAAGTAAACCTTTAAATTACCCAAACTATAAAATAACCCCTTATAAACCGGTGATATTAGAATTCATCGCAACCCCAGATAACTAACATATAACTAGGGCTAGTAAAAACATAAAAGTAAAAGACATAAAATAAAAATACTGAAAAGTAAAAGACATAAAGTAAAAGCTGAAAAGTAAAATAAAATAAAATGCTAAGGTAAAATGAATTACTTTTACTATTTACTATTTTAGATATCTCCCATAAATTAATATATAAACTTGTGATAATATTACCAACCGACCAATCTGGCGGTAGCCTTTATTAGTCAGGTTTAAACCAGATTAAAATGAATTACCAACCGACCAATCTGGCAGTATCCTTTTTAAGTCAATATTTTGAATAGTGAATATATTATTTTTAAGGGAGATTAATCTAAATAGTAACAGTAAAAGAATTACCTTTCACCCTAGCTGGGGAAGTTACCTCCTCATGGTAAATAGTAAAAACTGTAAAAAGTAAAAAAAGTAAATTAGTATATTAACACAACGTAATTAAAATTATTTACAAAACTAAAAAACTAAAAAAACTAAAAAACTAAAAGAAACTAGAGAGAGAAACTCTCTTTTTACATAGATTAGAAGAGAGAGAGTGGTACAACAAATTCTGAAATTTGAAGCTGAATTTATAGGCGTGGGTAGGCTTCCAGCGTCGCGATGCTAGGGCCTTCAGCGTCGCTACGCCAGCTTCTGTCGATGTGGCACGCTCTGGTTCGTCGGTTTGCAGATTCTGGATAAGCTGATAAGGTGACACATGGCGAGGTGGTTAGGCTTCAATTATTGTGACACGTGGCGGCTTCTGATTGGTCGATGAGATTCTTATCCACCACATGTCAGATAAGGATTAGATACTTAATGATTGATGCTGACGTGGTGGTGACGTGGGAAAGAGACTGTCGGCACCGTAAGATTGCGACACGTGGCACTTCCTAATTGGCTGATGATGACGTGGCGGTGAGGTGGCAATGTTGACTTGTTGACCTCTTGACGTGGCTGATGACGTGGAAATGACCTGGAGTGACACGTGGCACACATAGCGATGGCGACTGTTGGCACCGTAGGATGCTGACACATGGCACAACGCATATTAGCAGATCGGTTGTGATGGTGACACGTGGCACGGTGCACGTTAGCAAAGTCAAACTTTTCTCAGATTCTGATTTGTGGACCCGGCACACATTAGCACTGTTCGGTGCACGTTAGGCGTCGCGCGCTGAAGGTCTTGGCGTCGCGACGCGGGAATTTACTAGAATGCCCTTTTTTGTCCAATTTTCACTGTTTTGGCCCAAATCACCTCCAGAATGTCCTGAAACTTTATTTATCTACAAAATAACACAAAACACATCAAAATATTCACAAAACTCAAGAAATTATAACAAATATTAGGTTAAATGAGTGGGAAATAGTGATAGATTTACCACTCATCATTTACCGATGGTACGGAAACAGCTTCGCTATGGATAGACCCCTCGGAATTCCATTGGTAGTATGACTATGTGTCTATGGAAGTCCGAATCAGGGTAGGTGTATTTGGTCTTAACCTGAGACTTGCATCGCTAATACTTGCGACAATCAATATACTTTGGTTTTGGTCGACCAGGGCTTTAACAGGTTCTGTGTACGCCTCTTCTGGGTATATTGAGAATCATAGTGTATTGGGTGTGCTGTCAAGATGGAAGTATGACTTCAGTCATATGGAGATGATGGTCACGTAGGATAAGGAACTGGTACTCTTGTATGCTGCAGCTATCGGGATAATATGACTAGGTCATGTTTATCCGATTATAGAGACTAGTTACCAGAGATCCGATATGTGCTTCGTATGGGGCAGACACAATTCTAACCCCAGGCCTAGCACGTGACATATGATACTGGATCGCAATACGCAATACTACGTATACTACGCCTGATATAGATTACATATTCCTTTAAGAATATTTCTGGAGAATTAGGTAGGCACAATGTTTTGCTATAAGCCAACCATGTCTTGTAAATCGGTAAAAACGTAGTACTAGGTACGTACGTGTTCGGATAGTCCGACGACCGGATTTACTGCCAACATATCCCGGGATCTCATGAGTCGCTTCCCGAATATTCACCGATGACGTATAACTCACACATAATTAATCTATGATTAATTATAAGAGAGAGAAAATTAATCTAGGATTAATTGTAGAGATATTTTATGTGGGATAAAATACTATTTAAAGAGAGAGAACAATTAATTCGGAATTAATCGATAAAATAATATATTTGATATATTATACGAAATTAGATTTTGACGCGGAATTAAAATTAGATTTTAATTCGGGCGAATGAGTTAATTTAGAATTAATTCGCTAGCGACGTGAATAATAATTTTGTTAGGCATAATTATTCAATTAAATTTGATTTAATTACGTCACAACGGAAAATTCGTTAATTCGGAATTAGCGAACCCGAGCTCGGGATGTGTTATGGGCCCTCTCAGATTTTGAATCAAGTGTGGCCCACAAGTCACATCACCTAGTCACTTTAATCAACTTTAAGTTGATGGAATTTGGTGGGTGGTTGGAATCTTGTTTTTCACACAAGTTGAAAAGTGATGGATGACTTTTACCAAAATCTTGGATTTGGTATATCTTAATTTGATTTTTGGAAAATCAAATAACAAATCAACAATTCATTTTTCTCATCTCATCTCTCTCTCTCAAAAATGCACTCTCCCTCTCTTGTGCAAGGCTTGGCCGAAACTCACCAAGGAGAAGAAGAAAAATTGTTGCAATTTTTCCTAAGTGCTAGCACACACAAGGAGTCAAACAAAGGTGATAGGGAAACCCATCTATGAGCATGGAATCTACACCCAAGCTTGGAGCTTGAAGATCCACACAAAGAGGAGCTTGGAGCACAAACAAGGGGATTGGCCGAGAGTCTCAGGAGCAGAAAATTTTTGCTGTCTTCGCATCACAAAAGCTGATCAAAGTGAGTATTTCCGCTACTTTACTTTGTTGTATTTGCACATTTCATTGCTTAATTTGATCTTTGTTTGACCTAGAAAACCCAACAATGGTATCAGAGCGGTTATTAAGCATGAAATTGAATTATGGTAAAATTTGGGTAAAATTGATTTGAGCATGATTTGATAAAATTGATTGTTTGAGTATGCTTGAATGATGATAACTTAGAGTTATGCATGATCAATTTGATGAAAATTGAATTGGATTATTTTTTCCCCAAAAATTTGGCTTTGCCGAATTCTAAGATGCCCTAAAGTCATGGTGATTTTTGTTTTTTGAATCATTGGATGAGTTTAAAAGACATGGGATATATTGATTTATGATTTAATTGGATTGAAATCGAAATCAGACATAAAATCCCTACAATTGTCGTGACATCAAAAACATGGAAATGAATTGATTTTGTTTCAAATATGTTGGACATGAATTGATAATTAGAAAACATGATTAATTAGTGTAATTGGTGTTTTGGAAATATTAATTTAACTAATTAATTAAGGCTAATACACTTTAATTGATTAAATTATGATATTTGGGATATTGGAATTTAATTAGTTGGGTTAAATTTGGAATTGGGCTAATAAAATTAAAAATTGTATTTGGGCTTAATGGGCTTGGTTGGGCCAAGTTTGGTTTAGGTTAATTGGTTGGATCCAATTGGGCCTAAAACCATTTCTATAAAGTCCAAATATAATAAAATGGGCCTTTAAAATTTTAATTGGGCCTAAATTGATTTTTGGCAAAGGGTGATTCCTTATTGGGCTTTGGTTGCCAAAGTCCATGCCTTATAAATAAATTGAAAGCCCATTGGACTTTAATTAAATTGACATTGGATGTTAATAGGGCTTTGAGACCCGTTAAGATTAGATTTAGAATCTAAGTCGCAAAGGCTCATTAATAAAGTGTAATTATTTAATTTAGAATTAGATAAAGAATTAGTATTGAATACAAATTAAATTGGATTTAATATTATAGTTTGATATAATTCAAGAATTCATACTTTGAGTACTTATTCTTAAAACGAGTTGGACTCGCGCAAATCAAATCGTTGTTTGAACATTTGATGATCATTAATTTCATATTAATTAATTTAATTAGATTGATTGATAACATGCTTTATGTGAATACATGGATGTGATGTATGAATAATGTATATCAGATGGATATTAGATGGGTGAGGGCAATTTTGGAAATTGTTGTAATAAATTTAGAATTTATTAAATTGGACCTGCGTGTCCAGCCTATTACCTCTTGACTGTTTGTATTTCTCTTCTCACCTATTCCCCTCAATGTAAATGAGGTTTCTTTAGAAGTGTTATGTAATTGGGTAGAAGTAAGATTTGTGCTAGCGGGAGAGAGGAAATGGAGAGATTTGTTCTAGGAACAAAAATGTTTTAAATATCCATCCGCATATCATTATTAATTTATTTATCGCGCCTTATTATGCTTTTAGAATGCATGCTTGAAGGTGTATGATGAGACCTAATCAAAGATAATTAATTGGTTGCCAATTACGCGAAAAACCCTCAACAAATATTAAGCGTTTTTCCTTCCATTGAATGATTCATTCTCAAGATTCAAGATTGGCACTGGTTTGTTGGCCAAAGTCAAGACCTTTGTCCATCGGGGATGTGTTTGAATCATGAAGGCTTTGTTCCATATCGCATGTCTTGTCCAAGTTGTGATTTGTTGGCCAAAGTCAAGATCACTTCTTGTCCATCGACATCGATTACGAAGCTTTCCAAGGTCAATGGGTCCCGCTTAACTGGAATCATTAAGTTTGTTGTGCCAAAGCCAAGTGTTAGTTGATTCAGAGGAAAAAGGTTAGGGAATATATTGGATATATTGGCATATATTATATATATATTTCGGATTTGGATGTCCACCTACTGGATCTAGGAATTGGATGAGATCCAATTGATCTTAGAGATCTACCTAGTTAAGTTTCATACAACTTGTTGGCCAAAGTCAAGGTTGTGTGTTATTTAACGGGATCCTAGCCCACTAGGAAACAAGGTTTCCCGAGTACTCAACAGAGGGTTAGAGGCTCGCCGAAAAATAGTGGGAGGCAAGTATTAAATTTGCAATTTCGTTTAGATACTTGCCAATACGCGCTCATTTCATTTTTCGTCATTATTTATTAATAAATATATTAGTTGGACTAATATTTAATTGTTGTTTTAATTAAACAGTTGGACTGTATTCAAACTATTTCAAATTATAGTTGATTATATAATTGGATTATAGTAATCAATATATTTGAATTTAACCAATCTAATTATAGTTGATTATATAGTTAGACTATAGTAATCATTATAATTAATAGTACCTGAAATCGTTGATTGGATAGTTAGACTATAGCGATCAAGATAATTGAAAGATTAGCGTTTAAAACATAATCCTAGGTGAAAATGTCTTTAAGCGGTTTTAATTTTTCAAATTGGGAATAAAACCTCAGGATAGTCCTGGAAACTGAGAAGTTATTCAATTTTATAGAGCAACCTTTTGGGCCTAAGCCCGGAGTTGAGCAAATAGTAGATCATGATCTTTGGAAGATTCATGTGATGATAACTTTAGTGCTCAATCCGTTATGCTTACCGCAATAACTCTTTAATTCCGTCGTCAAAATTAAGGATTAGATCCTTGTACCATGATGATGAAATTAAAGATCTTCATAGATCTATTCTTAGATCTTAGAAGTACAAATTGCATAAGAAGCTCTTTAGCTCACGTATGTCAGAGGGTACATCTGTCGAGCACTAGATGTCGCAGATGATTGCTGACATCGATCAGCTAGGTTAGCTGGGCATTACCTACGTGGCCGAGACTACCAAATATTTGATCTTATAGTCTCTACCCGAAAGCTGGAGCAGGTTCATTATGAACCATGAGTAAACTCTTGGAGAGTTGATGGCTATGCTCAATGTGGCAGAGCCAGAGCTTCTAAAAGGGGCAGAGGTAAAATCATCACAGTCTTCTAGGAAGACAAAGGACATATCCCAAGATGTCTGGCTAAATTATGGCAAACGGGGTCACTGGAAGCATGAATGCCGTATGGACAAGGCAGACATGAAGGAAGTAAAGGCGGGGTAAGGTTCCAGCTTCAAGTATGTTTATCATAAACATGTTCGCTACTGGTTTCAAAATTGGATTTTTGATACTAGATGTGATACATAAGATATGTACTGATTTGCGAAATTTGCTGATTAGCAGGATACTGACTTCAGTTGAGATTGATCTGTGAATCGAAAACGGGACGTAAGTCGCTATTTTAACCGTAGAAACCTAAGTTTTGGAACTGCCCTTGTGGCATGTACTTAAATTAGGAAACTGTTATAATATACCTAGTTTGACTAGAAACATTATCTCTATATTAGAGTATAACTCGTTGCGGGTATAGCTTTATATTCTAGAACACTATAGTGTTTTATTTTATAAAGATGATATTGAGATAAACACATTAGATGTGAATAACAGTATTTATATTTTGAATATAAATGAATCTCAAACGTATAACATGACAAACTAATAGCTCAAACTGAATTAATCAGATGAGACTTATTTGTGGCATTTTTTATATGGGACACATTAACAAGACTCGTATATCCACACTTTCGAAGAGTGGGTACTAGGACAGATTTGATTCAAGTCAAATGATGTCTATGAATCTATTTTATTAGGAAAAGTGCCTAAAACACATTTTACTTGGTAAAAGTGCAAGTGCCACCGATCTGTTAGCCCTCGTTCATAGTGACGTAAGTGGGCCCATGTCTAGCTAGGCTAGAGGTGGATATGAACACTTCATAACCTTTACGGATGTAGCATCGCGTTATGGTTATGTGTTTCTTGTGAAACATAAATCGGAAACTCTTGATAAATTCAAAGAGTTTCGACACGAAGTAAACAGACAGATCGGCTAAAGTATAAAACCGTCACGGTTAGACCGTGGTGGAAAATACTTAAGCAATAAGTTTCTCAACTACTTGAAAGAGTATAGCATTCTTTCATAGTGGACTCCTCCCGGAACACCTCAATTGAGCGGTGTGTCCAAACGGAGAAACCGAATTTTGTTAGACATAATAAAGTTGATTATGAGTCGCTCTGAGCTACCATTTTCCTTCTAAGGATACGCATTAAACAGTGCAATACTTATTTTGAATAAGGTTCCATAAAAATCTGTTAGACAGATTTCATATTAGATATGAACAGGAAAGAAACCAGGTTTTCTCATTCTTGGAGATTTGGGAATGCTGGGCATATGTTTAGATAATACCAAACTAGAACCCAAATCGGATAAGTGCCTAATTTATAGGTTATCCTAGGGTAACAAAAGTATAGTACTTATACAGCTCACATGAGAATAATTTAATTGTTGCTCGCCATAAATTTTTCCTAAGAGAAATACCAATATGCCGTGGTAAGTGGGCGGAAAGTAAAACTCGATGAAAATCAGAGTAATATATTGTTCCAGGCACCGATTCCTTAACGGAACACAAACAGTTCATCAAGGATGAAATTGTACCACAATCTTCAAATACACAAGAACCGCTTAAGTCAGAGAGAGTTTGAAAACAACCTGGGAGGTATGGGTTTCTGATCTCACCTCATTAAGATGTCAATCTTATTGAAGAATACGAACCGACTTCGTATGAGGAAGTGATACAAGGTATCGACTCCTTTCATGGAAAAGTGTCATGAAATCCGAAATGGATTCCATGCATACCAACCAAGTTTGGACACTGGTTGTTGTACCGGAAGGCATTGTGCCTATTGGTACTATATGTGTCTTCAAGGAAGACATACATGGATGGCAACATACCAACATACAAAGCTAGGCTTGTAGCAAAAAGGTATCGTTATCAACATTGTGTCGATTACGATGAAATCTTTTACTCGTTGCCATGGTTAAATCCATTTGGATAATGCTTGCTTATGCTGCATATTTCATTTATGAAATATGGCAGCTAAACGTCAAAATCTCTTTCCTTAAACGGAAACCTTTTGGAGGATGTTTATAACATCCTAACGGTTTTGTTGCACAAAAACGAGCAAACAAGGTTTGCAAGTAATTCAATCCATTTATGGATTGAAGCAAGCATTGCGTTCTTGGAACTATCATTTTGATGTAATCATAATGATATATGATTTAATTCAAAACGAAAATGATTCTTGTGTATATAAGGAGGTTAGTGGGAGCGCACTAACAATGACTGTCCTACATATTGATGACATATCATTTCTTGGAAATGACATTCCCATAATACAATCGGTGAAAGCTTGGCTTTCATGAAAATTCTCCGTAGAATACTTGGGAGAGACAACCTTTATTCTAGGAATAAAGATCTTTTGGGATAGATCTAAAAATTGTTGGCACTCTCCGAGAACCCGTACATTGAAAGATATGTATGTGACCTGGTGTCTCATATGTTTTGAGCACATAGAGTCACAATCAGGCCAATCCAAGTGATAGTCACTGGATTGATGTTAAGAACATCCTTAAGTATCTTAGATGAACTAAGGATGCTTTCTTGAGCTATGGAGAAGGAGAACTTGAAGTGACTGGGTTCACTGCTGCAAGCTTCCTAACCGACAAAAACGACTATAAGTCGTAATAAGGGTACTATATAGTTTGAATAACGGAACAGTGAGCTGGAAATCTTCCAAGCAAGATACTGTTGCCGAATAAACAAGAAAAGCGGAATATTGCTGCAGCTGAGGTAGTAATAGAAGCACTTTGGATCTTAATAATCCTAATAAGATTAGGTATAGTTCTATTAGTGGCCGAGCTAGGCTATAGCACAACCTAAAGAATTAATGGTCTCATCAATGATCCAAGTATATACTTCAACTATTCATCTGATTTGTTCGGATCATATATCGTGGCGATGTGATGATCGAATAAATCACATCAGATGATAACTTTGTAAATCCGCTGACGAAAGCAATTACTCAGTAGAAGTTTGAGCGAACCGTACATAGTTCAAGTGTAGGACACTTGAGTGATTGGTTATAGGCCAAGTGGGAGATTGTTGGACAATTATGACCCATATCATCACTATTTGTACAGAACATGGTGTTGTTGTACAAATTAACTATGTGACAAAGGAAATTGCTCTTTTATCATTTGTAATTAGATTACCGGGATATATAAATGATAAAAGTCCATATGATTAGTTCTAGATTAATAAGATATGAGACAATATTAATCCACTAAGGTTTAATCATTAAAACATCCATAGTCGTAGTATTATCGAGATTGGACATCGATAAAGCGAAATAGACTAGTATTGCACTTGTGCGCGTTGTGGGAGCATAACGACATAGTTCTCATATATTTAAGTATTGGATACTTATGCAAGTGTGATAGGAGGTTGTGTTTACCGATGGTACGGAAACAGCTTCTCTCTGGATAGACCCCTCAGAATTCCATTGGTATTATGACTATGTGTCTATGGCAGTCCGAATCAGGGTAGGTGTATTTGGTCTTAACCTGAGACTTGCATCGCTAATACTTGCGACAATCAATATACTTTGGTTTTGGTCGTCCAGGGCTTTAACAGGTTCTGTGTACCCCTCTTCTGGGTATATTGAGAATCGTAGTGTATTGGGTGTGATGTCAAGATGGAAGTATCACTTCAGTCATATGGAGATGATGGTCACATAGGATAAGGAACTGGTACTCTTGTATGCTGCAGCTATCGGGATAATATGACTAGGTCATGTTTATCCTATTATAGAGACTAGTTACCAGAGATCCGATATGTGCTTCGTATGGGGCAGACACAATTCCAGCCCCAGGCCTAGCACGTGACATATGATACTGGATCGCTATACGCAATACTACGTAGACTACGCCTGATATAGATTACATATTCCTTTAAGAATATTTCTGGAGAATTGGGTAGGTACGGTGCTTTGCTAGAAGCCAACCATGTATTGTAAATCGGTAAAAACGTAGTACTAGGTACGTACGTGTTCGGATAGTCCGACGATCGGATTTACTGCCAATATATCCCGGGATCTCGTGGGTCGCTTCCCGAAGATTCACCGATGACATATGACTCGCACATAATTAATAATTAATCTAGGATTAATTATAAGAGAGAGAAAATTAATCTAGGATTAATTGCGGAGATATTTTATCTAGGATAAAATACTATTTAAAGAGAGAGAACGATTAATTCGGAATTAATCGATAAAATAATATATTTGATATATTATACGAAATTAGATTTTAACGCGGAATTAAAATTAGATTTTAATTCGGGCGAACGAGTTAATTCAGAATTAATTCGCTAGCGACGTGAATAGTAATTTTGCTAGGCATAATTATTTAATTAAATTTGATTTAATTACGTCGCAACAGAAAATTCGTTAATTAGGAATTAGCGAACCCGAGCCCGAGATGTGTTGCGGGCCCACTCGGATTTTGAATCAAGTGGGGCCCACAAGTCACATCACCTAATCACTTTAATCAACTTTAAATTGATGGAATTTGGTGGGTGGTTGGAAACTTGTTTTTCACACAAGTTGAAAAGTGATGGATGACTTTTACCAAAATCTTGAATTTGGTATATCTTAATTTGATTTTTGGAAAATCAAATAACAAGTCAACAATTTATTTTTCTCATCTCATCTCTCTCTCTCAAAAATGCACTCTCCCTCTCTTGTGCAAGGCTTGGCCGAAACTCACCAAGGAGAAGAAGAAAAATTGTTGCAATTTTTCCTAAGTGCTAGCACACACAAGGAGTCATACAAAGGTGATAGGGAAACCCATCTATGAGCATGGAATCTACACCCAAGCTTGGAGCTTGAAGATCCACACAAAGAGGAGCTTGGAGCACAAACAAGGGGCTTGGCCGAGAGTCTCAAGGAGCATAAAATTTTTGTTGTCTTCGCATCACAAAAGCCGATCAAAGTGAGTATTTCCGCTACTTTACTTTGTTGTATTTGCACATTTCATTGCTTAATTTGATCTTGGTTTGACCTAGAGAAGCCAACAGAGGATGTCCTGACGGAGCCTATCTAATACCCACCTTACATGAGTGATAGACTCTACTAGGGCACAAAGTACCAATACAAGGACATCGATATCTGACGAAACATGAGATGTTTGTTCTAGTCTCTACCAACATTGGTAAAGATAACCATAAGGAAGCCCAATGAGAGTTTGCCCCAAGATAGAAACAAAAGGCATTGGAAAAATAGAACACCCAGAAAGGGACTAAGGATGGTTTACTGAGAAATGACCAAAAAGGCTTCGAAGGTCAGACAAATAAGAACCCGATAAAAAATGACTTGGAAAATTTACAGT
>SKCR01030587.1:0-209921 GCA_019454045.1 Zanthoxylum bungeanum
TTAATAAATGGGTCAATTCGATTCAATTTATTTATTAAACGAATCGAATACGAATTTAAGCTTATTGATTCATTTAGGATTTGTTTTATTATTTTGTTCTACTATTTATTGATATTTTTCAATTTAGATTCAATAAATTATGGCTAATTACCAAAAAACACAATATTGTAGATATTAAGTGAGCTATTTTTAGTAAGTATATTGTTACGATTTGAAACTATTCTCAGTTTCAGATCTCCTTAAATCAACAACAAGAAACCGGTTCACCCAACACAAGACCAAGCCAACAAATCAATCACACATAAGAACACAAGATTTTACCGTGGTTCGCCTGAAAGATTCAGACTACATTCACGTTGAACTACAGGAACTTGTAGCTCACTGCACTATTAATATCTAGATTGTACAAGACTATTTCCACCTTCTCTTTCACTACAAGTTTTCCCCAAAAAACTGAGCCCCAACAATAAACCCTAGAATTCGACGCACCCTTTGCTTCTCAAGAACTCAGTTACAGTCACTGATTACTCAATACAAAGGAAATCAAGACGTACACTTACTGAATTACAAGCAAATTGTTGCTCCTTGACTCTAGTGTTGTTTATTTCTCTAAAGGCAGTGAGGAGAACCAAGTCGTAGCCCAGAAAGAAGAAGATGAGACATGCTTGTTACCGAAAAGAGAATAGTTCCCCACGTCAACCTTAGGCACAAAATATATATGAGGAGCAAATAGACAGCAACAGTGGAGATGTTCCTAAGTGTTCAGATCCAACGGTCAAACCCATTTAATAGTAAAGGACATGTCGTACTAAAGATACCAAGATAAACGACAAGTCAGTCAACAAATGAAAGGCTTCACAATTTTTAAAATCTCCACCTTGAAGCTTTTATTCCATTCGCTTCTATTCATAAATATATCATGCTTGGCAAACATTAGTGCAGTAAGAATCAAAGTTCATTTCATTGTTCATGTTTACTGCGAATTTAGCCAACTCCCACATGCAACAGTTTCATGTAGTGGGCGAGTTTGCCTGTAGTCACAATCTTTGTCCACATATCAGATGGGTTATCTTCAGTTGAGATCTTCGTGATCTCAAACATACCACTTGAGACGATTTCCCTCACAAAATGATACTTTACATCCACATGCTTGGTTCTCTCATGATGTATTGGATTTTTACTCAAATGTATCGCACTTTGACTGTCAGAATACACAACTGTTTTCCCATGAAGCTGTTGTATTTCGGTTAAGATACCCAGAATCCATATGGCTTCCTTGAATACATCAGTTATGGCTACATATTCAGCTTCAGTAGTTGAAAGTGTGACTAAGGGTTGCAGACTCGATTTCCAGCTGATGCAGTTTCCACCAAAAGTTAAATAATATGTTGTAGTTGACTTTCTTGAGTATTTGTCACCTGCAAAATCAGAATCCACATACCCTATCAAGTTTAAAACGTTAGTTTTGTTAAAACATAAACCATAATCAACAGTTATATTTATGTATCTCAATAACCACAGTAAAGCACTCCAGTGTGTCCCTCCCGGATTTGACATAAATCTACTCAACAGAGATACAGCATATGACAAATCAGGTCTAGTACTAATCATGGCATACATCACAGAACCTATAGCATTTTCATAAGATACATTTTCCATTTTAATCATCTCAGACTTACTAGCAGGACCTTGGGATTTAGACAAAATAAAATGGCTCGCAAGAGGCTGACTAATAGGCTTACATCCACTAATCCCAAACCTAGATGCTACCTTTTACAAATATGTGGACTGGCGTATTTTTAGACAATTTTTAGTTTTATCTCTATCAAAAGGTCATACCTAAAATTCTTTTTCTACTACCTAGGTCTTTCATGTCAAATTCACTGTTCAACTGTTTCTTAAGTTTACAAATTGCATTCATTGATTCAGAGATTAGAAGCATATCATCAACATACAACAACAAGTATACATGACATTTATCATTGAGCATGAAATAAAAGAAACTATCATATTTACTTCTAACAAATCCAATACTAAGCACAAAAGTATTAAATCTTTTGTACCATTGCCTATGAGACTGTTTAAAGCCATATAAGGATTTATTAAGCAAACACACATACTCAGGGTGGTTTTTATCTACAAAACCTGCAGGTTGAGACATATAAATTTTCTCTTCTAGTTCTCCATGTAAGAAAGTATTTTTTACATCTAATTGTTCTAATTCAAGGTTATACTGAACTACTAGATCAAACTTCATCCTAATAGTCTTAAACTTAACTAAATGCGAGAAAATTTCATTATAGTCTACCCCTTCCCTCTTAGTAAATCCTTTTGCTACAAGTTTGGCTTTAAACCTAATTGGGTCACTAGGCAGTATTCATTCTTTGAATTTAAACAACCACTTACACTCAACCAACTTCTGATTTTTAGGTTTAGGAACCAAAGTTCAGGTTTGATTTTTCCTAAGAGAAGACATCTCTTCTTTCATGGCCGCTTCCCATTCGTGTTTATGGTGGGTAGATCTTAATGCCTCTCCTAAGCTAGCAGGTTCAATTTCATTTATATCATGGCTTGATATTAATGCACAAAAGTATAAATCGTTTTACCTGCCTCATACTCATGTCTCGTGCTAGCTAGTAATTAGCCAATGTGTCTTGTGCTGTTTCATCATATGCTTTATTCTGCTTATCTGAATTAATTGATCCACTGTGTCCTCTTCACTTCGTTCTGGTATATCAGTCACTTCGTTTCTGGATTCTTCAGAGTTATCACTCCTAGGTTGTATGTCCTCAGATGTCTCTATCCCTGGCCTATCAACAGCTGGTTCAGCAGTCTTTGACGAGCCTGGCTCCACCCGTATCTGAGCTCCACCTGCGAGATCAAAATATACTAGATCCTTTTCTAAGGCACATGCATTCTTGTTAGCAGTTTTACAAGGAAAACAAAGTTAATTGAATATAATATCTCTACTAATTATAATTTTGACTCCAGTCGACTTCCTTTCCCATAACTTGTACCCTTTTGTCCCTTCTTGGTATCATAAGAAAATATACTTAAGGGACCTTAGTTCAAGTTTTTCTATGGACTGATGAGCATAAGCTTCACAACCAAACACTCTAAGGTGAGCAAGTTTTTGAGTTCTACCATACTAGATCTCTTCAGGACTCTTAAACTGGATTGAGCTATTAGGGCTAAGGTTAACTAGATGTGTTGCAGTGTTAAGAGCCTTACCCCAAAAAGACCTTGGAAGTTCAGATAAGAATAATAGGCATCTAATTTTTTCTAATATGGTTATATTCATTCTTTCAGCAACTCCATTTTTTTAGGGGTATTTCTTACTGTCCTATGTGTCAAAATACCCTCATTAGTATAATATTTATCAAACTCAGTATTACAGAATTCTAGACCATTATCAGTTCTTAGAAATTTCACTTTGTTACTAGATTGATTTTCTACTAAAACTTTCCAGTATTTAAACTTTACTAAAGCTTTATCTTTTGATTTAAGAAAAAATATCCATGCTTTCCTACTGTAATCATCAACGATAGAGAGAAAGTATTTATTACCCCCATGTGTTTGGACATTAGTTTGTCCCCATAGATCACAATGTCAATACTCCAGGCAGACTTTAGACAAGTGAATCCCAGTTGGGAAGCTCTGTCTGTACTGTTTGCCCAACACACAGATCTCACAAAAGTCTAGTGGCCTCAAATGGTCATTTCCAAATAACCCTTGCTTGCTGAGTACCTGTATGCCTTTCTGGCCAATGTGACCAAGTCTCAAGTGCCAAATATTAGTCATATCACAATTAAAAATTAAGGTAGAGATAGGCTTTTCAGAGAATACCTGATGTCCATTCAGGACATACTAACCATTTTTCTTTATACCATTCAGGATGAGTGTCTTACCTTTTGATATATACATGTTTCCTTGGTGAGCCTTATATGTGAGACCTAATTCTTCTAGGGTTCCTAGAGATATTAAGTTTCGTTTTAATTCAGGTACATATCTTACATCAGTTAAGATCCTAGTTCCTCATCATGGAGTTTAAGTGTGATATCCCATACTCCATGTATTCTATAGGTGTTATCATTTCCCATATACACATTCTCTTAGTTAGAATTTCTAAAGTTAATAAACCAATCCTTACATGGACTTATGTGGAAGGATTATCCTGAATCTAGTATCCATTCTCTACTAATGTGATCACTAGAGACAGTCAATGCCTCAGATAGGCAAATTGAACCCTTTTCGGCAGCCACAGTAGCACTACCTTCACTTTTCTGTTCCCTAATGAATTTATAGCAATTCTTTTTAAGGTGTCCCCTCTTCCCATAGTGATAGCACTTCTTTCCACGGTTCTTATTTTTATTCTGTTTATTCTTTTTCTTCCCTTAGGTTCTTGATTATTTTGTGTATTATGATTCTGCACATTATATTTCTTGTCGTTCTTTCCTTTTACGAAGAGGTACGTTCCACCTCTCCTGCTGACTCTAAGTTCTAACTCTCTAGCCCTTTTCCCAAATATTACCAAGTCAATCGGCAGCTCAGAAACTGAAACACGGAAACTCGGGATCTTGATTGTCCACTCATACTTTGATCGGTAACCTAGAAATCCAAGAATATTATTCGATAACCTCGGGGACTTACGAATCTTGTTCAGTAACCCAAGAGTTTAAGGGTCTTATTCCGCAACTCAGAACCTTAAGAGTCTTGTTCGGTAATCCAGAAATCCAAGAATCTTGTTCGACAACCTCAGGGACTTACGAATCTTGTTCAGTAACCCAGACGCTCAGACGACCACTCAGAGTCTTGTTACTTGCCGGTTCCTTTACAACCAAGCTCTGATACCACTGTTACGATTTGAAACTATTCTTAGTTTCAGATCTCTTTAAATCAACAACAAGAAACTGGTTCACCCAACACAAGACCAAGCCAACAAATCAATCACATACAAGAACACAAGATTTTACCGTGGTTTGCCTGAATGATTTAAACTACATCCACGTTGAACTCCAGGAACGTGGAGCTCACTGCACTATTAATATCAAGATTGTACAAGACTACTTCCACATTCTCTTGCACTACAAGTTTTCCCCAAAAAACAGAGCCTCAACAATAAACCCTAGAATTTGACGCACCATTTGCTTATCAAGAACTCAGTTACAGTCACTGATTACTCAATATAAAGAAAATCAAGACATACACTTACTGAATTACAAGCAAATTTTTGCTCCTTGACTCTAGTGTTGTTTATTTCTCTAAAAGCAGTGAGGAGAACCAAGTCGTAACCCCGAAAGAAAAGAGAAGACCTGCTTGTTACCGAAAGAGAAAAGTTCCCCACGTCAACCCTAGGCACAAAATATAAATGAAGGGCAAATAGACAACAACAGTGGAGATGCTCCCAAGTGTTCAGATTCAACAGTCAAACCCATTTAATAGCAAATGACATGTCATTCTAAAGATACCATGATAAACGACAAGTCAGTCAACAAATGAAAGGCTTCACACTTTTTACATATATTAATTACATATTACATATTTATATATTTATGAAAAATTAATGTAAATAAATTACAATAATTTATGTTTTTAATAACATAATGACTAAACAAATATTCGTATTTGATTCGTTAATAAACTAATTGAATACGAATCTTGATATTAGGATTCGTTTAATAAACGAATCAAATACAAATTCATCATATTTTAATTCGATTCGTTTAGGATTCGATACAAATTCGATGTGTTAATTCGTTTTGCCACCCTTATATGTAAGCATACTATTAAATTTATATTATATCATGCGATCACTAATTTCAATTTCATATATATATATATTATATAATATATATATATATATTATAATATATATTATATATATATATATATATATATATAATATATATATATATATATATTATATATATATACACACACACACAGTGGCGGAGCCACTATATGCCCAGTGGGGGAAGTTGCCCCCACTGGGCACCACTATTTTTTTTTTATAAATTATATATATATATATATATATATATATTAGAAATCTAAATAATTAAATAATACCCATAAATATATTATTTATTAATTTTTTTGAGTTGTATTTTTCTTAATATAATATGTAAGCCCATGCCAAAATTAGTTAAAAAGATTCCAATATATTTGTGCATCAATTTTATTTATTAAACATATCAAAAATAATTATATTTATTTTGTATGTGTATAGATAATTGACTATTTTTCATTTTAAATCCACTCATTTATGTGCTTTTCCATTTGCAAAAGAATAGGGATTTCATTACATTTAAATAAAAATAAAAATAACTATATTTATACTTAGATTTGGTTATTAATCTTCTAATTTATTGATATATATATTTGTAGTGATTGTTTTACTAAACCACATTGTGTACAATTGTTATGTGTAAAATATTCACATATTAATATAAATATAATTATTTTGTATATTTAGTTGTTCAGAGCACAAATATTGCGTTTTAGCACTAGGCTTTTAATAATTAAAAAAAAATGGTTAAATTCATAATAAATTAGCGGAAATTTATTATATAATATACTACATAAACTTAAAATACATAATTTTAAAAAAATTTTTTACTTAAATTTTTAGGGTAAATTGGTATTTTAGAAATTATGGATAAAAATATATTTATGAAAATTTGGGTTAATTTATAAGCTTAAAAATTAGGGGCTATTTCATAATTTCTAAAATTATAGGGATCATCTTGTAATTTTAAAAAATATGTATGAATTTGTTATATATTATTTTGGTAAGCAAAAAATTTCGCCCCCGCTGACTGAAATTTCTGGATACGCCACTGTATATATATATATTTAAAAGCCAATAAAAAGTTTTTTTAATCTCATGTTGCAAGCAGAAAGACAACAACTATACATGGATTGAGATTTGATAGAGACATCTTAGTCTTGTTGGAAAATGCTTTTGAATAAGCATTTTGATGCACAATTTTAATCATGATCCACTTCGTGTTAGTGGTTGTTATTGAATGATTCGGATACGCCTCCGTGAGTACTTCGAAATGGTATATTCGTATGCTTAAAATGGTGCTTGGGTGAATGAGAAATCGTTGCTCAAAGTTCACCCAATGGTGTTGGAAAATAAAGATAAGTTAGCTTGTCCCATATGGGAAAGCTATAGAGGAAAAAATTATGCTATATATGATTGCTCATATGTAGAGGGGTAAGAGTTATAAGCATAGAGGCTCTCTCTACGTGCGCGGGGGGGGGGGGGGGGCAAATCAAATCCGAATCAAGCTTGGCTCGTGTGCACCCGCGTGTCCTGCGTACACGAATGCTGGACCAAATTGTGCGGGCTTGGCCCAGCCAATTTTTGGCATATCTCTTTATTTTTTCAAAGCCTCTTGATGTTCCATAACAACTAATTTAATTAGTTTGATGGTTACAACAAGTGAAAGGTCTTCCATTTATGAGAAATAATTGGCATCTTAATTTCTTTTATTAAAAGTGTGATTTTCGTTTTTTGGAGACACAACGCAGAAAAAATTGTTCACAAGCCAGATACAAAATTTTTCCGTTTTGCTTTGTTTTCGGTTTTCTGGGAAGAGTTCATGCACTTTAGTGGTTCGTTGGATACGAGTTCAGTGGTGCCCTTGCTCGTTCATTTCCGCTGTATCCTGGGAAACAATCGTCTCGTGTTCTACTGCACCTAACGTAGGGGACGAATTTGTTTTAAGGAAATTGTTGCCATCAACAAGCCTCGGAATCCGTTTATTGTTGCTCAGCTGTGTTCGCTCCTTTAGTTGTGTTATTTTCATTAGTGTTGTTTTATTTCGTTCTGTTGTCAATTGTATCACTGTTGGTTTTTGTTTATTCAGTATTCGGTTTACTGCTTGTTCTAAGTCCGTTGTAAGAACACAGTAAACAAATAGTTTGTAATAGTCTTAAAACAAATTCGCTCTGTGGATATGGAAAACAGTCCAAACACAGTAGATGTTCTGGCAGCCCCTGTGGTTGGGCAGAATGTTGTGGCAGCCCCTGTGGCTAGCCAAAGTGCAGTGGCAGCCTCTTCGGCTGGCCAACTTGCTTCAGCCTCTGGGCTTAATATGGCAGCTACTGTGGCTGGCCAAAGTGTCACTGCCTCTGTGGCTAGACAACCTGTTGGACATGTGAGCCATGTCAATCCTGCTGCGGAAAAACCTGAAAAATTCAGTGGACAGAATTTTAAACGGTGGCAACAGAAAATGTTTTTCTACTTGACCACGTTGAACCTAGCAAGATTTCTAAAGGAAGATGCTCCTGTACCCGCGGAGGGTGAGATTGATATCCAAGTAATCACTGCGATCGATGCTTGGAAACATTCTGAATTCCTATGTAGGAATTATGTGCTAAATGGGCTGAGTGATTCCTTGTACAGTGTGTACGCCGGAATGAAAACAGCAAAAGGGCTTTGGGAATCTTTAGATCGAAAATATAAAACTGAGGATGCCGGTACTAAAAATTTGTCGTAGGCCGTTTCCTAGATTTTAAGATGGTTGATTCCAAAACTGTGTTAAGTCAAGTACAAGAATTGCAAATTATTCTAGCAGAAATACATGCTGAGGGGATGGTTTTAAGTGAAACCTTTCAAGTAGCCTCGATAATTGAAAAACTACCACCTGGTTGGAAAGATTTAAGAATTACCTAAAGCATAAGCGAAAAGAAATGAGTATTGAAGACTTGGTTCTTAAGCTCAGAATTGAGGAAGATAATCGTGTATCTGACAAGAGAGGCATAACTCATGAGGCCAAAGCAAATGTTGTTGAACATGGCCAAAAGAACAAGAACCCTAAGAACAAAGGGTCAAAGATGGGCCCTAAAGGAGGAGTTTCCAAGAAACCAAATTTCAAGGAAAATGCTTCAACTGTGACAAAATGGGTCACAAATCTTCTGAGTGCAGATTGCCGAAGAAGAAAAAGAATCAAGAGGCTAATGTGATGGAAAATATGACTCAAGATGTTTCAGACATTAACCTTTCTGCTGTGGTTTCTGAGGTGAATCTGGTGGGTTCTAACCCAAGAGAGTGGTGGATTGACACTGGTGCCACTCGACATGTGTGCTCGGACAAGAGCATGTTTTCTTCATTTGAGCCTGCTGGAAATGGGGAAAAAATATATATGGGAAATTCAGCAACATCTGAGATTGAAGGTCAAGGAAAGGTGATTCTGAAGATGACCTCTGGGAAAGAGTTGACTTTGAACAACGTACTGTATGTACCAGAAATACGGAAGAATCTTGTGTCTGGATCGCTTCTGAACAAGCATGGATTCCGGATGGTGTTCGAGTCTGATAAAGTAGTGTTGACTAAAAATGGGATGTATGTGGGAAAAGGGTATGTAACTGATGGGCTCTTTAAGCTCAATGTAATGGTTGTTAAACCCAAAAAATCAATAAAGCTAGTCTTCTGCTTATATTGTTGAGTATTCTAATCTATGGCATGGTAGATTAGGACATGTTAATTTTAATTCCTTGCGGAATTAATTAATATGAATCACATTCCCAATTTTAAAATTGATAACAAACATAAATGTGATACTTGTGTTGAGGCAAAACTAACTAGATCATCTTTTCATAGTATTGAAAGAAACTCTGAACCACTTGATCTTATTCATACCGATGTATGTGATTTTAATTCAATACAATCGAGAGGCGGTAATAAATATTTTATTACCTTTATTGATGATTGCACAAGATTTTGCTATGTGTATTTGATGAAAAGCAAGGATGAAGCTATAGAGAAATTTATTCTCTATAAGAATGAAGTTGAGAACCAACTGAATAAAAGAATTAAGGAGTTAAGAAGTGATCGTGGTGGTGAGTATGTTTTCCCTTTTGAATCACTTTGTGAACAAAATGGAATCATACATCAAACCACAGCTCCTTATTCACCTCAATCCAATGGGATTGCGGAACGGAAGAATCGTACCTTGAAAGAGATGATGAACGCTATGTTAATCAGCTCGGCTTACCTCAGAATATGTGGGGAGAAGCTGTCTTATCAGCTAATTACCTTTTAAATAAGGTACCACAAAGAAGAAAGAAGGGAAAACTCCTTATGAGATGTGGAAAGGAAGAGCACCTTCCTATAAATTCCTCCGAGTGTGGGGGTGTCTTGCCAAAGTGGATATTCCTCCACCTAAAAAGGTGAAGATAGGACCAAAAACTGTTGATTGCATTTTTATAGGATATGCACATAACAGTAATGCTTATCGATTTCTTGTGCATGAATCTAATATACCAGATATTCATAAGAATACGATAATGGAGTCAAGGAATGCATCCTTTTTCGAATACGTTTTTCCTTGTAAAACTAATTCGAACTCAAATGTGCACAAACGGGCACGTGAGACTATCATTGAAGATAGTCAGGACCGAGAACAAATAAATGTTCCAGAGGATCAACAAGTTGTTGAACTTGAACCAAGACGTAGCAAAAGAGCTAGAACGGAAAAATCATTTGGTCCAGATTTTCTGACTTTTTTGCTAGAGAATGATCCTCAAAGTTATAACGAAGCTGTAAAGTCAGCTGATGGTGCCTTGTGGAAAGATGCCATCAATAGTGAAATTGAATCCATCTTACAAAATCACACCTGGGAGTTAGTGGATCTTCCTCCAGGATGTAAACCTTTAGGGTCCAAGTGGATTTTCAAAAGGAAAATGAATGCAGATGGATCAATTGACAAGTATAAAGCAAGACTTGTAATTAAAGGTTACAGACAACGTGAAGGTCTTGATTACTTTGATACTTATTCTCCTGTAACGAGAATAAATTCCATAAGGATGATAGTAGCGATTGCAGCTTTGCGCAATCTTGAAGTACATCAGATGGATGTGAAAACAACCTTTCTGAATGGAGATTTAGATGAAGAAATCTACATGGAACAGCCTGAAGGCTTTACAGCTCCAGGACAAGGAAAGAAAGTCTGTAAGTTAGTTAAATCCTTGTATGGATTGAAACAAGCTCCGAAACAGTGGCATAAAAAGTTTGATGACACCATGTTGGCAAATGGTTTCAAAATCAATGAATGTGATAAATGCATTTATGTCAGAGAGACGGAAGTTGGCTATGTCATTTTATGTCTCTACGTTGATGACATATTGATTGTCGGGAGCAATGTTAAAATGGTGAAATCTACCAAGAATATGCTGAAATCCAAGTTTGACATGAAAGACATGGGTCTAGCAGATGTCATTCTGGGAATAAAGATCTCGAGAAGTCCTGATGGACTTATTCTTGATCAGTCGCACTATGTGGACAAGATTCTTGGTAAATTCAACAATGATGATTCTGCTGCTGTGGCTAGAACTCCTTTAGATGTGAGTCAACATCTATCAAAGAATAGGGGAGAGGGTATATCTCAAGTAGAATACTCTAGAGTGATCGGGAGTTTGATGTATCTATCGAGTTGTACAAGGCCTGATATAGCCTGTACAGTAAACAAGCTCAGCAGATATACGAGTAATCCAGGGGTTGATCACTGGAAAGCAATAGTGAGAGTACTTAGGTACTTACGTTTTACTCGTAAATATGGGTTGCACTATCATAGATATCCAGCTGTAGTCGAAGGATACAGTGATGCTAATTGGATATCTGACATGAAAGACTCAAAGTCTACCAGTGGCTATGTGTTTACACTAGCAGGTGCAGCTATATCATGGAAATCCTCCAAACAGACTGTGATAGCCAGATCTACAATGGAATCGGAATTCATTGCATTAGATAAGTGTGCTGAAGAAGCAGAATGGCTTCGAAATTTTCTGGAGGATATTCCAAGTTGGCCTAAGCCAGTGCCAGCAATTTGCATTCATTGCGATAGTCAATCTGCAATTGGAAGGGCACATAATATATGTATAATGGTAAGTCTAGACATATTCGTCGTAGACACAATACCGTTAGACAATTACTCTCTACTGGAGTTATTTCGATTGACTATGTAAAGTCAAAGGATAACATTGCGGATCCGCTAACCAAAGGGTTAAATAGAGAGTTGGTTGTGAAATCATCGAGGGGAATGGGACTAAAGCCCATTAGATAAATGTTTATTACGAAGGAAAACCCAACCTTGTTGACTGGAGATCCCAAGATCTAGGTTCAATGGGACAACCTACTCGTAAAAGACATAATTGATTCACTGGGGGGTGTGGGGGGTTACCCTATAGTCTATTCCTATGGTGAAATGAAACAGTGATGCTCGTATGAGTTGAGGTTAAGCAAAGGCTTTTAATGATTCTTATGCATCGGGAATCCGAGCAGAGTATTACGAGATGCTCTTAAATAAGAAATCACCTATGTGAGAGAGAAGTGGGGCCGCTTCAAAGGGAATTGTACGGGACTCAATTCTTAGAAACTCTTGCAGAACCAGGTTGATGTTCATGGCCAAAATGAACATAATAATGAGAACTCAGATGTGTTAGGCTAAATATTTGTGTGATATATATTCTCCATTTACATGAACGGCAGTACAGTTCAATGACATCGCGTCCACTGTCAGCCAGTAAATGAGATATATTTTCACAAGGGAAGGTTCAAAGGCTGAGGCCTACCTATCCTATGCAGGTATTGAACCGTTGAACTCTTCTAGGTCAAAATAAAATGTTTTATAAAATATTTTTATTAGACGTTTTTCGCCAATTTCATTCATGTGGGGGATTGTTGGAAAATGCTTTTGAATAAGCATTTTGATGCACAATTTTAATCATGATCCACTTCGTGTTAGTGGTTGTTATTGAATGATTCGGATACGCCTCCGTGAGTACTTCGAAATGGTATATTCGTATGCTTAAAATGGTGCTTGGGTGAATGAGAAATCGTTGCTCAAAGTTCACCCAATGGTGTTGGAAAATAAAGATAAGTTAGCTTGTCCCATATGGGAAAGCTATAGAGGAAAAAATATGCTTATATATGATTGCTCATATGTAGAGGGGTAAGAGTTATAAGCATAGAGGCTCTCTCTACGTGCGCGGGGGGGGGGGGGGTGCAAATCAAATCCGAATCAAGCTTGGCTCGTGTGCACCCGCGTGTCCTGCGTACACGAATGCTGGACCAAATTGTGCGGGCTTGGCCCAGCCAATTTTTGGCATATCTCTTTATTTTTTCAAAGCCTCTTGATGTTCCATAACAACTAATTTAATTAGTTTGATGGTTACAACAAGTGAAAGGTCTTCCATTATGAGAATAATTGGCATCTTAATTTCTTTTATTAAAAGTGTGATTTTCGTTTTTTGGAGACAGAACGCAGAAAAAATTGTTCAAAGCCAGATACAAAATTTTTCTTTGTTTTGCTTTGTTTTCGGTTTTCTGGGAAGAGTTCATGCACTTTAGTGGTTCGTTGGATACGAGTTCAGTGGTGCCCTTGCTCGTTCATTCCCGCTGTATCCTGGGAAACAATCGTCTCGTGTTCTACTGCACCTAACGTAGGGGACGAATTTGTTTTAAGGAAATTGTTGCCATCAACAAGCCTCGGAATCCGTTTATTGTTGCTCAGCTGTGTGTTCGCTCCTTTAGTTGTGTTATTTTCATTAGTGTTGTTTTATTTCGTTCTGTTGTCAATTGTATCTCTGTTGGTTTTTGTTTATTCAGTATTCGGTTTACTGCTTGTTCTAGTCGTTGTAAGAACACAGTAAACAAATAGTTTGTAATAAGTCTCACATCTCCTATTTGCTGATGACAGACTTATTTTTTCAAGCTACCATTGATGATTGCAGGCATTTGAACTTTGAAGGTCTTTTTTTTTCCTTTACTGTTATGCTGCTACTTCAGGGACAGAAGATAGAAAAATCTCAGCAATCAAGAGTATTTTCCAACATAATGTGGTCTCTAAGGTATGAGAAATACTAAGGGCCACATTACAAGATAGGCCGAAAGAAAAAGAACTTGTTCAATAATGTCAAATTCAGAGTGCAAGGCAAGGTCTCAAACTTGCAACATAAATTCTTCTCTAGTGGAGTTAAGAAGATTTTCTTAAAGTTTGTGGCACCAGCAGTCCCATCATATGTCACGACTGTGTTCGAACTTTCTTTTGAATTGTGTGGGGATATCTTAAAAGCCATTGCAAGTTTTGGTGGGTTTAAGATGAAAGAAGATAAACGTCCATAAAATAAGATGGGTGTGAATTTCCCAAGGGGGCTGATTTGGTGGTATAGGGTTCAGGATTTCACCTTGAGGTTTTGGGTTCGAAATTCAAAAAATACGTTTTTTGGAAAAACCTTAAAATAATCGGGAATTTTACCTGTTCCGTTAAATTCTGGAAGGGATATTTTACGACGGGATTTCTTGGGAACAATACTTGGGCTGCAGATCCAACAATATTGGGACTACCATGGGCTATGCTCATTTTAATTATGGGTCCTTCATTCTCAGCATATACTGCAGTAGCATTTTTTAAAATCTTCTTAGTACGGCCTTTTAAGGACATTTATCTTCACTTTCTTAAAAAAGAACGACATTTTTCTTCACAAACTATTCATGTTTGTTCAATCTTTTTGTCGTTGATTCATAGGGATGATAATTATCCAATTAGAGATGGATACTTGATATCTATGTCCAAATTTATATATATCCAAGGATAAATCTATATCTGTAAAATGTGAAGCCTTATCATCCGTTGGATAAGGGACACGTGGCGCAATCCTTGCCGTTGTCCCAATTACATTAAGTTGCTCACCATATATAAAGGATACTTAGGTTGAGAATTAGGTGAGAGAAGTTTTCATTATTTGTATTCCCTAAATAATTGGCTAAGTGTTAAGCCTATTTCCTAAGTCCAAGTTAGTGTAATCTTCAATTGGAATTTGAGAGATTGTCACTTTTAGAGATTAGGGTTCTTTGTGAGATTTTGGGAATTACAATTTGTAAACGGATTCAAGATTCCGTGTGTAATCTTGAAATTGAGTAGTGCAGCGAGCTCCCTATTCCGGAGTTCAACGTGGATGTAGTCGGAAATATTTCCGGCGAACCACGGTAAAAATCGTGCATTCTTGATTGTTTGATTGTGTGTTTGACGAACAAATTTGCGGAAAATCTTAACAATTGGTATCAGAGCTTATTCAAAAAAGATCCAGTGGGCTGAATTGAAAAATCGGTTCTGTGAATACACGAGAACAAAGCCCAAGATTCAAAGTGCACAGCCGAGAGACACAAAGAAACCAGAGAGCTTCAAAAGGGCAAAAATCAAGAAACCAGAGAGCAAGAAACCTAATCTAGTCAAAAGAACCAAAAACCTTAAACTGCCGAATTAAAGATCACAGCCAAGATCCAAAAAAAAAAAAAAAGGGGGCAACAAAAATCATCAAGACTCAAAAAACTCCACCTGAGCCACCGTGACCAAGACCAAGATTAAAGATCGAATTCAACCTGAGAGTCTGAGTTGCCGAGTTACAAAATTACAGTGACCAACCAAGATCTGAGAAACAGGGGAAGCCGACCTCAGTTGTTGCAGAGGGGTGCGTCCATGGTGCGGTGAGCGTGGACACGAACACTCGACCTCAGGTCTGTCTTAGGTCTGTTGAAGTGGCTTGCAATTTGGTTTCTGTTAATCTCTGTGTGGGTTGCTATTTGGGTAACTAAAACCGTTAAGTTGCTAGTTGTTGGGTGATCCAGACTCTGTGTGTTGGGTGTAGAGGCAGTGAACTGCCGAGTATTAGAAGGATTGGGTGTTGCCAAATTGGAGATTGTGTGCTAATTTGAGATTTGTTGGTGATTGAGTTGTTAATCTGAGATTTGTTAAGTGGATTATTAAGTCCACAGTTGCCGAATTGAAGGACCTTGTTGATCCTCCTGCCAAGAACAACAATTCAGCAATTGTGTTTTAATACACTGTCTGACTTGCGTGGTCTCAATAGGGCATCAAGCCTCTGTACAGACGAGTTGGAAGCTGAGGATTATAAGCTTAGTTGTTTGGGAAATTAGGTTTTTTCTGACTTGCTTGAGTGTGTGAACAAATTGGCCAGTGAACTGCCGAGGAACCATTGGACAAATCGATTGTGTAATTGGCAAATTGTTTCTGTTAGGGCAGATTGGGTGAGCAATTGCCGAAGAAAATTACCGAGTTTGTTTGGACTAGATTGGTTGGGTAACTGCCAAGAGCGATTGGAGAATTATTGTTGAGTGTAGGGGTGTTCACGGGTCGGGTCGGGTCGGGTTTTTTAAAATTTTGTGAGACCCGATCGGGTCGGGTCGCGGGTCGGGTCACGTAAAGGTGGAACCCGATCGGGTTCGGGTCGGGTCGGGTCGTCGGGTCATTAAAAATAATTTTTTTTAAATGAATTAATTATTTTAAAATATAAATATTAGTTATTTTATATCCCAAAAAGTACCATATATATAAAGTTTTATAATAAAAAAAGTAATAAATAAATTAAATAATAATAAAAAGTTTCTGTCTATGATTGAGATTAATTTCACTATGGCTATATTAAAAAAAATCTAATTAAGTTACTTTCCGAATCATTGGCCAGTTAAATACTTTTTTCTTTTAAATATTTTTTTCATACCATCAGATCTATTGCGGCTGTTAATTAAATTCAGCCTTGCGGCTGTTAATTAAATTCAGCCTAAACAGCCCTAGCAACTGGCTGTAAAAGGCCTAAAGGCCAGTAGGAATTCTTTGATTTCATGTCAAGGCATATAAAATATTTGAAGGTGAGAAAATGAAAGAAATTGTTGTATTGGCTGATGATTCCTCTTCTTATGTTTCAAGGATAAAAAATACACGTTAACTATATTCTTTGGTATATTCTGTCGTTAATCCTTTATAAAAAAAAATAATAAAAATTTTAGAAAAATAATAAAATTGTAGAAAAATAATAAAAATTTTAGAAAAATAATAAAAAAATTATAGGTTCGGGTCGGGTCGGGTTTTAATATCAAACCCGTTGTCCAACCCGAAAACTTCGGGTCGGGTTGAAATTTCGCAAATTTTTTTTTGAACCCGCGCGGGTCGGGTCGGGTCACGTCGGGTCGGGTCGGGTCGCGGGTTGACCCGACCCTATGAACACCCCTAGTTGAGTGGCTACTTTAAAGGGAAATAAAGATGGCGACGATGCGACTCGACATAGGTATCTTTGACGGAAAAGGGGATTTTACCACTTGGAAGAAGAAAATGAGGGTTTTGCTTTCACACCATAAGGTGGCTTTGGCTCTGGAACCGGATCCAGAAAAGTGGCCAAAGATGGAAAAGGAAGCGAAGGACGAAATCCTGGAAGAGGCGTACAATCTGATTTTTCTTCACCTTGGGGATTCGGTCATCAGAAAGGTTGACGGAATGGACACTGCCATTCAACTCTGGGGTAAACTCGAATCCTTATACTCTGTTATTTCTGCACCAAATTTAGTGTTCTTAAAGGGTAATTTGTTTAATTACAAGATGGATACTAATAAGTCGATTGATGATAATTTGGACGAATTCACGAAAATGACCCAAATCCTTAAAGGAACTGACCCAGCCCTATGAGACTCTAGCGAAGCTATGATTCTATTAAATGCATTGCCTGAAGAATATAGTGTCGTTAAGAACTCTCTACAGTACACAGGAGTTGTACCTAGGCTAGACTTGGTGATATCTGGTATAAGGGCTAGAGAGCTAGAACTTAGAACCAGTATGAGAGGTGGAGCGAATTTATTTGTGAAAGGAAAAAATGAAAGGAAATATAATGGTCCGAATAATCATCAGGCTAATAACCAAGAACCTAAAGGAAATAAAAAGAATAAACAGGATAAGAATAAGAATAGTGACAAGAAGTGCTATCATTGTGGGAAGATGGGACACCTTAAAAGGAATTGTTATAAGTTCATAAGGGAACATGAAAATGAAGGCAGTGCTACTGTGGCTGCCGAAAAGGAGTCGATGTGCCTATCTGAGGCATTGACTGTGTGTAGAGATCACATTAGTAGAGAATGGATTCTGGACTCCGGGTGTTCCTTTCACATGAGTCCGTATAGGGACTGGTTTGTCAACTTTAGAAATTCTGACCAAGGAACAGTGTATATGGGTAATGACAATACTTGTAGGATACAGGGAGTTGGGGACATAACACTTAAACTCCATGATGGTAAAGTTAGGATTCTTACTGACGTTAGATATGTACCTGAGTTGAAACGAAACCTGATATCATTAGGAACACTAGATGAATTAGGTTTCACATATAGAGCCCACAAAGGGAACATGCACATATCTAAGGGTAAGAAACTGATCCTAACTGGTATAAAGAGAAATGGTTTGTATGTTCTAAATGGCCAACATGTATTCTCGGATAAACCCATTTCTGCTTTAACTTCTAATGTTGACATGACTAATATATGGCACTTGAGACTTGGCCACATAGGCCAGAAAGGAATGCAGGTACTCAGCAAGCAGGGACAGTTTGGAAAGGACCAGTTGAAGCCACTTGAGTTTTGTGAGATCTGTGTGTTGGGCAAACAGCACAGACAGAGCTTCCCAACTGGAATTCATTTGTCAAAGGCGAGTCTGGAGTATCTACATTGTGATCTGTGGGGACCAGCAAAGGTCCAGACTCATGGGGGTAAGAAATATTTCCTCTCTATTGTTGATGACTACAGTAGGAAGGTATGGACATTCTTACTTAAATCAAAGGATGAAACTTTGACTAAATTTAAAGAATGGAAAATATTGGTAGAAAATCAAACTAGTAACAAAGTAAAAGTCTTAAGAACTGATAATGGATTAGAATTTTGTAATACTGAGTTTGATCAATACTGTACTAGAGAGGGTATACTAAGACATAGGACTGTTAGAAACACCCCACAACAGAATGGAGTGGCGGAGAGAATGAATAGGACCTTATTAGAAAAGATCAGATGTTTGTTATTCTCTTCCGAACTTCCGAGGGCCTTTTGGGGTGAAGCCCTCAATACTGCTACTCATTTAATTAACCTTAGCCCAAATAGTTCCGTTCAGTTTAAGAGCCCAGAAGAGATCTGGTCTGGTAGGGCTCATAAGTTAGCCCACCTGAGAGTATTTGGCTGTGAAGCATATGCTCACCAGTCTGTAGGTAAACTTGAACCGAAGTCTATCAAATGTGTTTTCTTAGGATATCAAGAAGGGACTAAGGGGTATAGGTTATGGGAAAGGGAGTCACCTGGAGTCAAAGTCATAGTTAGTCGGGATGTTATATTTAATGAACTTTGTTTTCCTTGTAAATCTACTAACAAGAATGCAGGTGCCTTAGAAAAGGATCTAGCAGATTTTGATCTTGCAGGTGGAGCTCAGATGCAGGTGGAGCCCGGGACATCAAGGACCACTGGTCAAGTTGGTGACATGTCAGGCTCGGAGACATCTGATGACTCTCAACCGAGAAGAAATATCCCGGAGGAAAACATGAATGAAGTAGCAGAGATACAAGAACAAATTGAAGAGGACACAGTAGGTCAAGTGGATCAATCTGAGCAACATGATGAAACACCACAAGACACATTGGCCAACTACCAGCTAGCAAGAGACAGGATTAGGAGGCAGGTAAGGCCTCCTAGCAGGTATGATTACTCAACTAATGATTTGTATTTCTGTGCGTTAATATCAAGTCATGAAATAAGTTGTAAGATTGAGATGAAGAAGGTTCCAACAGAAGAAAACCCATCGGACATGGGGACAAAGATTGTGACTGCAACCAAACTCTCCCACTGCATGAAGCTGTTGCATGTGGGGGTTGGCTGACCGTGCAGCCGACATGATCGATGATGGAAGTAGGTGAGTTTGCGGTGCTATCTTGGCCTTAATGTATCATTGTATATGATTGGGAGTGATTTGTGTGTTTTGGCTTCAAGGTGGAGATTGTAAAATGTGAAGCCTTATCATCCGTTGGATAAGGGACACGTGGCGTAATCCTTGTCGTTGTCCCAATTACATTAAGTTGCTCACCATATATAAAGGATACTTAGGTTGAGAATTAGGTGAGAGAAGTTTTCATTATTTGTATTCCCTAAATAATTGGCTAAGTGTTAAGCCTATTTCCTAAGTCCAAGTTAGTGTAATCTTCAATTGGAATTTGAGAGATTGTCACTTTTAGAGATTAGGGTTCTTTGTGAGATTTGGGGAATTACAATTTGTAAACGGATTCAAGATTCCGTGTGTAATCTTGAAATTGAGTAGTGCAGCGAGCTCCCTATTCCGGAGTTCAACGTGGATGTAGTCGGGAATATTTCCGGCGAACCACGGTAAAAATCGTGCATTCTTGATTGTTTGATTGTGTGTTTGACGAACAAATTTGCGGAAAATCTTAACAATATCTATATCCATTTTTTAAGTCCAGCCTGAGTCGCGGAATCGAGGCAGGCCCAGGTACAGGCACCACTAACACCAAGCCCAACACATGTGTCGACATCGAGTTGGGCCTAGATCCCGACCCAAATCCCATAACAGAGCCTGGTACACGTGTTGACACTTAGCTCGGCCCAGCTCCTGAAATAGAGCCTGGCCCAGCTCCCGAAATAGAACCAGACTCGAGTAGGCCCGGTTCTTGACCCCGACCCTGCTCGGGTCTCGGCACCCGAGCCTGGAATTGAACCTGAGCCGGATATCATCATATTTATTTGTATACTTATATTATAAAGATATTTTTTGATTAAAGAGACTTTGTATTTCTCTAATTTTAGTGGGATATTGGACAATAATTTAATATCCATATTGATCCATTGTCCACCCAATATCCAATTGGATATTAAAAAAATTATTAATCTCTATATCAAAAAAAAATTAAATGTATATTATCGAAATCTAATTAAATATCCAATGTATATGAATATTTTTGTCATCCCTATGATTCATTAGCAAGACTGTATATGTTAGAAAATTCTACGTTTCTTCCCATATATGTATTTATGTAAGATGCCCGCAATATGGTGATTTAATTTAGAATAATGCATGATATATGTACTCCCTCAGTAATCTCTGAGTACCAAATATTTATGTTTTTGTGTCCATTAAATTAAATAAAGGAAAAAATAACAAAACCCACTTGAAATTTGATAAAAATTAATAGAATCTCTATGATGTTCTAAAATTAATTGAAATCCTTCTTTAATAGAGTTTTTCCACAAATATTTTTGTTCTTATTATAAAACATGAGGGAAATTTCTTTTAATTTCACAGCAGGAGGGGTTTCGCTTTTTCTCCTTAAATAGATTATCTAATTTCTAAATTAAATATTTTAGAAAAAATTCAATGCTAATTTTTTTTTTATTACAATGCATGGCAGTGGCCGATAATGTGAACAGCACCGTCAGTTAGAATTATTCCAAACTCACCAAATATAATAATATCATTGCTGGCCAAGTGGAAAGTAGGCGGTGAATTGCCTGTTTTTAGAATCTTATAACTCTTCCTTTATAAAGTTGAAGTAAATTGCAACTATCATTGATTTGTCTTGAATTTATTTTTCTCTCTTAACAAACACATTTCATGATTTCATTTATATGCCCACAAAGAGTATGTCTATAATTACCAACGTCAACCATGTGCTTACAGTGAAGAATATGTAAATTCTCCTTTTAAGCTCTATGGGATTCGGTTCGACCCAATCCACACGACTTTTCTCAAATTCAACGTAAGAGGTTTCTTTTTTTTGCGAAGTGTGAAATCAAGATTCGTGAAACCTAACACTTGAAATCATGTAAATATTTACAATATATTAAGAGTATTATATCTCTATACGGTTCAAAGTGTCTGGATTTAAGTTGTGTATATAAGACTTTCTATACTATTAATGATGAGCTCATGGAACAAAATCGTGCAAATTAAGCCATCTAGCCAACATAGCCCAAAAAGTATAATAGATACCAAGTAAAAGATGAGCACCTTCAATTTTGATATTCTAAATTGTGTTGATTTTTTATGTCAAAAATTGAGGTGAAAACAACCTAAAATATAGGGACTAATTAGGTAATTGACTCAATTCTAAGATTTTTTTTTTTTTTTTTTGATTACAATATAACTCTACAGATATATAATCTGAAATATACTAGAATATTGAATACAAATATTATAGCACATCCAGAATTATACGTCTACTAGAGACGAAATATCTACTCCCACTCAAATATGGGGAGAATTCTAGAGAGAATTAACTATACTCAATTCTAAGAACTAAAACAACATATATCCTGTAAAAAAAATATTACTTGAATCAAGCATTTCGTCATTCAGTTCCCTTTTTGATTATTTCCAAGTCATGTTAGGAATTAAGGTAAAAACCTATATTAACTGCTGGGAATATATTCTAGTGTTTGATAAAGAATGTAATTGTGCTATTCACTGTCCAAATTCTTCATAACATGATCCAAAATATATGCTACCTGATATACTATTAAACAAATTATTTTTGAAATTAGCATATAATTAAAATATACTTAAAAGAGTGTATGGTTTCCTATACAAATGGCAAAATTAATTAAGCAAGATTATTCAGAAACATGAACAAGCTGCCTCTTTTCCCAATGAGAAAGAACAAATCTGAAACAGAAAAATCAAATCTGTGACTCCAATTAAATGAAACAGAATCCAATTACTTCACAAAATGTGAATCAGAAACATCCATTTGCTTCAAGAAGTTCAAGGGACATTGTGATTATAATCAAAATAGTAATAAAATCAAGTGAAACACAATCAATTCCTTGGCCCCCACCAGCTAACCTAACTTGATGTTACTCAAACTTCTTTCCTTTCTCATTCGTCCATGCAACATCTACAAGGAAAATGATCAAAACTTTTTTCTTTTTCTTTTTTGGCTTTTTCATATTTTAAAATTTATCCAAATTTTAGTGCCACTTTTCTTGTGACTTTTATCATTTTATCCCAAAAATCATACTTATGATTATTTTATTTTTAAATTGATCAATTAATGGTTCGCAACTAGCTAAACAAAAGTTAACATTTCGTTAGTAAATTTTTTTCTAATCATAGGTCTGGTTCTATGAGTGAAATAACAAAATATAAAAATAAATTAAATTAAATTAAACTGAATAATGGCAATTTTTATGAGTTTCACAATATGAAAAGAGAGAAACGATTAATTTATATTAAATACGAGGTTATAATAATTTTTCCTACAAATAGGACTCCAGTGTCTGATTCGATTTTTTATGCTAATTTTTAGATAATAATACATAAGTGATTAAATCTTAATTATATATTATTATAATTTTTTGAATAATCTCTTACATCCCAATTAATTATATACTACTACAAATACATGCTTGGTAAGTAAAAAAAAGGACAACTCTAAATCCAAAATTCTACCGATCTAAAAGCATAAAATCAACCGAAAGAAAATTAATATTAATTGCCCAAATATAAAATATATATAAACCAAATCAAGTCATAAAAAAAAAAAAAAAGAGCTAATGATCAGATGAACATCAATTCAAACATCAACAGTGCAGCTCTGCACAAGCTGAAACTTAACAGCAGCACCAGAACCATCAATGGCCGATTTTCTACTCTTATCACGAAACGAAATATACGCAGGACAATTCACATGCAAGTGATATTTTCCTGAAACCCAAGTACCAACTTTCCATTTGATTCTCCCATCGATTTTTACATTCATCAACACCATGCCCGCATTCAAGTCCTGGCTCAACGACTCGGCCACAAACGGCGACACCGGCACGATGTTTCCGTATAGAAACGGCGACCAAACGGTGGCTTCCTTGTGGCCCTGGTAAGTTTCCGGAAGCGACGTGGCCAGGCTTATTTGTTGGCTCCTGTAGGTGGCGTAGATGTCGAGTTTCCGGTAATAGATTCCGATTTTGTCGTTGGGGTTTCGAGACGAAACAGTTACTTGTAGATTTGTCGAGAGCACGTTTGGTGGCGAGTCGCCTTCTGAGAGGTTGAATGCATAGAGTGTCGCGTCTTGGAGGATGAAGCTGGGTTTCGACGGCCTTGTGATTGCCCAGAAGAGGAAGATTATGAGTAGAACGGCGATGATTAGGCCGCCGACGGCGTAAAGGATGAACCGGAGGCGCTTCTTTCGCTCGTGGTCTTCGGCATGGCCACAGTGCTTCACAGACATATTGTTGTGTTGGGGTGAATAAACGAGAGAGGTGAAGTGAAGAGAATGAGTTTGTGTTATATAGAGACACACATTTGGCTTGTGTTTTAAGTCGCAATTTTTTTTATATGTTTTGATATATAAATTAATGTAAAATTAGATTAGTTTATTCATATATTTTTTTTCTTATTTTTTAAGACATAATGTTATTAAGTGTTAATTAACTTACTAATCGCTTAATCAACATCAGAGGTGACCCTAAATTATTTTAAATTTTGAATCATACGCGAGTTATTAAAATGAAACTCATACTCATCACTTTAGATTTGAGACCCTAATTTTGGGTCAAATTTTGAGACTTCAGCCAGCCACTTGCATCCACTATCCCTAATGCCACCTTTGTTCACATATTTGGATATTGAAAACAGTTTCTTTTGAAAAATAAAGATAAAATTACGTACATTATGACATTCTCCTCAAACCATGTTTATATGATAAACTTTATGTATTGGATATGATCTTTATTTAGTTTCGATTATATAATTCTTTTTAACGGTTTTGAAAACATCTTTCTATTATTTAATGTGTAATGTGTTACAAAATTAAGAAGTTTAGATTTGATCCGGACAGAATCTTAATCCTATGATTAGAAAAAGAAATTAAGCGATTAATTTTACTTTAGCCTAAAGGAACAAAAAAAAAAAAGTGCAGTGGGTGGTGGGAAATTAATCTTATCTTATACATATGCGGGAGAAACAGTCTAAAAAAGTATAGAGTGGGACAGAAGTAATCACATTGAAGTTCTTGTATGGACAAAACCATATGTGATCAATTCATTTATGGGTTTTAATTTTGTCACCAACTATTTTACTTGGCTGTGAAATCTTAGTGGATTGATTAATATTTTTAATTATAATACTGTTATAGGTAAATAAGGAAGGAAACTATCTAAATTAACATGGATAGAAATTATAAAAAAAGACTTATATTTTATGGAATTTGATCAAATAATGATCTCATATAAAAGATGATGACATCATAAAATTTATAAAACCGATTCACTTAATAAAAAAAGTAGTGTTTGATTTGGTTTGGTTATTATTTTTTTTATAACATTGGAACTGTTCTGAATCCAAGTTGGGTCTGCTGCACTTTTGTGTGTGTGGTTAAAATGGAACTACATATTGCAGGTGTACAAGAAATACTATATGTGGATTTATTTATTTATTTTGAAACATGAAATTTCATTCATTAAACTAGAAGCAACAAACAATATGAGGAGGGAACTCCTCTTGCCAAAAACCACTACATTGTCTTGCGGCCGCAAGATTAGCCAATGCGTGAGCCGTCTTATTACAAGTTTTAGTTGTCTAAATTTGATTGGTAGAGCATGAAGTGAAGCACAATTGATGGGACATAAGATGTCAGAATTCTCTCATTTAATGAAAGATATTAATTGTCCAAATTTAATTAGTGGAGCACGAAGTGAGTACAATTGATGAGACAGAAGATTTGGACTCCTAAAAGCCTTTCCGAAGATCAAATTTACAACATTAAGAACATCAAATTCTACTATTACCGATAATGTATAGATTGGCCTCAACCGTATACTTAATCCCCATCTGGATGGCCTCCGCCTCCGCTTGCTCCACATCCATATTACCCCTACGCCTCTCTATTCCAGCCGCAACCACATTTCCCGTCCAGTCCTTGAAACTATACCTATGCCAGTTTGTCCCTTTCTGAATTGTTGATAGTTAGTTGTTGGCATCGCTTTGAATTTGCCAAGTAATATTGTCTAGATTTGAGGCTATTATTGTCTAGATTTTATTAAAGTACTATACATAAAATGTCATCAATCAAATATTTAAACTTAATCGTTATTAAATGTAGCAGCTTAAGGCAGTGTACAAATTAAGAAGACGACAATTATAGTTGTGTTTGGTGCTGCTTCGAATTGATCTGGACAAAGTGTCTGTGATTTGAGACTTTTGAGTTGCATTTATTGGAGCATGTGCCATGAATCTATCTTCATCTATCTTCGGGTTTGCTTATTTTCATTCTCCTAAGTTCAACCTAATTAGATAACATTATATTATTACTTGTTTTAAATTTTTAAATTATAGTTGCAAAAATTTAAAATAAAAAAGGGTGCTTGTATCTCTACAAATCTCTAGAAATTTAAAGTGGTATTAACATCATTTTTATCATTATTTTAAAAATCCGGTCGAATTATTGAATTAGGAATCAGTTATGAATTTGATTTTATTGAACTTTCAAAACCGAAAGGTAAGAAAATAATCAAAAGTGATCAAAATTAGTGAATTGGTCTAATTATTTTTTACCATAAATTTTTTAACTAAAAATTAAATAAATATTTTTTAATATTTTTTATTTCATTAAAATTATTTATAACATTATCTGATTTTTCTGATTCAACTAATCTAACTAATGATCCATTGTATTTTTTATTTTAAAACAATGAGTTTTATCCATTATTTTTCAAATAGAGTTTTGAGAATAATGGGGAACTCTAAAATGAGTTTTAGGGAGCTTGATTCTCTGTCTCCTGTAGTTTCGATAATTACTAATTACATTAATTCCCTATAATTTTCATGTAATTTCGTTATTATATGATGTGAAACTTTAAAGAAAAAAGTGATTGTTTTGTGATTGGAATAAGTTTTTCAAATAAAAAAAAAATTATGAAAATTTTAAATAAATAACAGATAAAAAGCTGAAAACTATACGAGAAAAGGTCATTATCCCTTAGTTATATATAAGCCATGGTGCCCCCAAGGGTGTGGCTTGGTGGTGAAGGGTCCAGAATCTCACTTTGAGGTTCTGGGTTCGAATCCAGGGGGTGCAACTTCTTGTAAGAGCCTGGGGCAGCCGGGGGTTTTACCTGCGCCGCGGCCCAGAATGGGTGGTTTGGTGGCGGGGTTTCCAACGATTTCAAAAAAAAAAAAAAAAAAAAAAAAATATATATATATATATATTATATATATATATATATAAGCGATGGTACATTATATGTGAAGGTTCATTTTCTGATGAACAGTAATTTCAAAGTCTAGCACATGTTTGCTTGTGTGTGAGGGAATCACAAGATTCAATCTTTGCTTTTATCATAGAGACTTTGAATCAAATTTCATAAATGGGAATAAAGTTTATCTTTATGAAGGAACATTCTTTACCACAAAAGAGGTAAAAATATAGAATCGTGGGTGACAGTTTTGTGAGGATAGTGGGATCCATTTGATAGCCAGCTAAACTTTGAACTAGGAAAAATTAATCTCCTGAATATACTTTTTTTTTTTTTTTTTTTGAAATCTAGCTGTTGAACCATCCGATCTAGGCTTAAACAGAATAAGTAAAAATCTCGACTGTCTCAAACTCTTATAAAAAAATACATTTCCTAAAACACAAAATCAAGATCCTAAACCATATAATCTTCTGAATATACTTGAATCCCAAAAAAATGAAAAGCCTAGATACCAGTAATTCAAGGAAAGAGGAACACAAAGTGTTGTGTGTGGTTTAAGTACAATCTTGGATTCTTTATCAAAACTTTACGAGAAATTCCTAAATTAATTTTTTGATGATACAATCAAAGTATTTAAATCTAAAATGGGCTTAGATTTACTTAGAGCAACTCCACGCGCTATTTTTTTTTTTTTTTAAAAAAATTGTTAATTTAGTTTTAACCTCTAATAATTTTAAGTTGTATCATTTATATCTTTATATAATTATATTTTGACCCAATAAAAATAATTTTCTATTTATATGTATTTTTCTTTTGTGTATTTTTTTAAAATTGTAATGTAATGTTTGCTTTTACTTTATAAGAATAAATGCAAAATTTTACTAACTAATATAATTATTTTTTTATGATATATTTAATTTATTAATTCATCTTTAAAATTTAATATGAAATAGTCAATCATTTTAATGTAAATATTATGTTAGTTAAGAGGTGAAATGCTAATTGTTGAGAAATATTTAAAATGGAATGTTTTTAGAAATATTTTTTAGAGTAAAATTTGAAGTAGTGGGTTGGAGATGGGTATATAATTTGGTGCAAATTTTGCACCAAAACCTACTTCAGCATTGGGTGCCCTTACAAACAGTGATTTAAAAATCGAATGGGTGATTTTAAATGTTTAATAGATTATTGATTCGATCGATTGAACCAACAAAATCGGATTATATCATAAATATTTTTAATTAATTAAAAATTAAAAAAACATATTTAATTTTAATTTGGTTTTTTTTTTTTCTAAAAAACTTTTAGGAACCGACCGGTCTGGTTAACTGATTTTACTGGTTTGACTAGTTTATTATCAACCCGATTTTTAGAATTCAATCTGACCGGATTCACGATCAATTTCAGATTTGACCGATTTAACCAACCGATCCAGTCTACTTTTTAAAACCGTGCTTTCAAGTATCAAGAAATTCTATTCCCCACTAATACATACACGGAGACCAGAATGTTGGTGATGTGTTTATAAGTAATAATAGACTTCAACGATTAGTTAGATGTATTTTGAGTTGGCTTCTAATCTGTACCAAGAATAAAATTATAAGTACAGAGAAATCTCACTTTGCTTCCCATGCAAATTTCATGCGGCACAATTTGCTTAAAAATGACATCGCAATCATCAATTTTTAACAAACATTATTTGAATTATGTTGTGTTTGACACAACGTACCATTTATTGACGTTAAATTGATAATATTTTTAATTTTTATTATAGAGTAAAGGAATCAACGACACACAATATATGGACACCTCCATTGCTTTCAATGGTTCTTTTCTACCAACCGATCATGGAAGCTCGCCAAATCAAAAAGTGAGAATCATTTTGCTTTAAGAATAAATTTAGGGCTTCCATTATCATTCATGGGGTCCTTGGAAATTATGCTTATTATCAATTATTATCGAAATTAATAGTGTAGCCATGATAAACCTAGTGTTATATATAGGGACAACCCTGAGATTTTAATGGTCATAGACGAATTTAAAATTTTGTGGTCATTTATCAATAAAAGTGAGAATATTTTAGTACAATGAATATAAATTTTCTTAAATTTATGGCTCCTAATTTTCGTCTAAATTTGGGGGTCCCGGCCGTCCGAGCTGTCCCAAAGCAACCGTGATTATATATATACCATTTTGAATATTGGTAATTGTGGACTTGTGGTGATTTATGAGTTGTTGCTATTGGTGTTCATGTGTTGAAACAAACACAAAGTTCCAATTTTATTGCTTGGCTTCAAAGGGAAACATGTAAGGCTCTTGATTATGTAATCTTATGTTATCTAATCAAACCAAATGCATGCCTTTTTCTAATCTCACTACCCAATTTATGTTTAAGACTTAACATTTTCATGTTAGAATTTTCAAGATCTTAAAACCCAACATTAGGATTTATGTACAACTAAATTTCTGAAAAATTATGAGTTATGAGTATCTTTCAAACCTGTTTTTAACGATTTATTTCGACAATGATATTTTATTTAATTTTAAACATATATAGCAACAAACTTGTCTTTTTGGTTAAAATTAACATTTCAATATTGTATTTAACGGTTTGAAAAAAACAATTTCTTCTGTGAGCCTTAATTATCTTGACCCTAAGCTTAAAAAACCTTTTTTCCTTTTTCTTGAACAAGCAAAACCGAGAGAATGGACAAAATACAAAAGAATGAAAAACGGATAAAGCAAGAGATTCTAAAGGCATTAAATCCCATGAAAAAAAGGGAAAAAATGAAATGACAAAAAGAAAGAAAGGAATCGTTTGGATTCCAAGCTCAAGTAAAATAATTCATTCCTATTTTCTTTTTAAATAAAGACTAGCTTTCACGAGAGATCTCGAAGAGGATGATAATAACCATAAAGACCGGTAGTCATAATGCGAGAACATAATTCAAAAGATAATAGAATCAGAATCGAATACTAATAATTATATGAGTTTTTTTTTTTTATCCAATCACGTTATTGTGAGTGAAAATTCGGGGTTATCCTAAGTTCTGACCCTATGCGGAAATAATCACAATTAATTGAGACAAGTCCTAATTAATGTGTCTATGGAAAATCAACTACCAACCACAATATCCAACAACAATAAAATCCACAATATTAATCAATAATAGAAATTGCGGAAAAGTAAATCAATCACACAAAATTCAACACACTGATTTTGGTGACGAAGTGGAAAACTCTTCCGAGTAAAAAACCACTCCGGGTATAGGCTACCACCCGAATCCACTATATCGAGAAAAACTTACAGCGATGGTCAAGACCTATGGTGGCAACTCCACCGACTCAAGTACCTCTAAACTGCAAGAACTCAAGGCAACTCCTCAAGCCCGCGACCCACGGTTTTCTTCAGAACCTCTGAAGTCTCTGAGTAGATTATATCACCAATGACGCCGGAACTCCGACTACCAAACTTCCTCCTCAAGAACTCTAAAGGATTAGGGAATTTGGATTAAGTTGTGTTAAAGGTTTATCAAAGAATGGATTTCACCATTAACAAAGAAGACATAAGATTCAAAGAGTCTTCAAGGTGAAATCAAAGAGAGTTGAAAGCTTTGAGAGTATTTGGCTCAAGAGAAATATGCTTCAACTAATGAGAATGGCGGCTAAGGGTTATATTTATAGGTAGGGTGAAAATCTAGGGTTTTGCAGGCCAAAAACGCGTTCAGATCGCAGTCGCGTTCGAACGCTTACTAGAACGCTACACGAACGCGCCCTTTCTGTGAAGACTCGTTCGAACGTCAATCGAACGCACAACGAACGTGAGCTCTCTGGAATGCTCCCGTTCGAACCCCACAAGAACGTGCCTCGAACGTTTGCTCTCTGGAATGCTCCCGTTCGAACCCAATAGAGAACGTGCCACTAACGCCACACGTTCGAACCACAAAACGAACGCAGAACTAACGCCAATCGTTCGAACACTGCAACGAACGCACCACGAACGTATGTTTGATGCACATCAGCCAGAAACCAGTCCAATTGCACAAAGATCTTCATGAAATATTACAACTCAATTGAACTTGTTTTGTCACGGACACATGCCAATAAAAAAGGTGCTAACAATCTCCCCCTTTGGCATTCCGTGACAAAACACTACCTAATACAAAGACTACGGTAATAGACCCAAAAAGCAAATAGTCAACTATCAACCATCAAAACAGTGACTTATTACAAATGGACTCGATCTAACACCTAACAAAGTAGTCTTGAAATTAATGCCACCGCAACAACATACCTGCTACCTGAAACATCCACAAACAACAATATACCGTGAAAAGCATTGGGATAATCAAGTAAAACATAAAGCAGGTAAAAATCTCATGCATGTACAAGTAGAAATCCCTCTCCCCTTAATCTTAACTCCCCTTAAAACGGAGATATCCAAAGGGTATTCTACGGCTCTCTCATATATATTAAGGCTCTCCCCCTTAATATATTACTCTCCCCCTTTTTGTCACCAAATGACAAAGGGTAAAAGAAACAGGAAAAATAACAGGAGAACAGGATAAAACACATGCAAGAGCATAAACAAACAGGAAATACTCCCCCACACTAACAGGCACATATAGTTAGCAAAATAACACACGGGAAGCAAACCAAAACTCAGAAAAATGCACAGGAAAAAAAGTTGGTATGCAATAACATGAAGCACACACAGGCACATACTGAGATAAATAAAAATCCTGTCAAAAACTGACTGAAACAGCATTTCAAGCTGATACAATGATACCCAGTCAGTATTCAACTGTTTATGACATGAAACAATATGCATCATTTTAAAAGTGGCTGAATACAACACTTATGCATATGACATAAACACCAAAGCATATAAAGCACTTGCGTGGAAAAATAAAGTGCACAACAAATCAAGGCTTAAGACCTTATTTTATGAGCTGGACACAGCCAAAGAAATCCATCTCTAAACAAACCAAGTCCACAAAATAGTGTTCAAACCCAGCACCACTAGGACCTGAAAATAAGCAACATTGGTTGCATGCTATATTATTTACCCCAGAAATATCATGAGCTCATTTTTAACAACTCTTTCGAGTGAATGGTTTTTGCCCTTATCTTTTGAATTTGGCCATTTTGGCTCTTTTACACTTGAGTCTCATTTTTTCTTTTTAAATTTATTTCTTTTTACTTTTACAAAAGGGGATAGCAAGGTCATCTAGTCAAAAGTCACACTATTAAGCAAACAAAGCATGGAAGAGATTAGATTGCCATTCCAAAAACTTATACATGCGACCAAGCCTTGACAAAATAAAAACGTGTATGTGAGGTGCAAGCACATGATATACCAAAGGTTTTTATCACATACACTTATGTATATAGAGCATCAAGAAAAATAACATCATATCATACATGCATAATCATATATCCTACATACCAGGATCACATGCATATGCTCTTCATGCTCTAACAAGCCATAAAAATATTTTTGGTCTTTTTCAAAAATATAAATTTTTTTTTTTTAGTTTTAAAGCACAAAAAAAAATAAAGACACAAAACAACTTGAAAAACATTCAATGGTACGTGGAGTTGTATCCCGAGTGCAGATCATACTACCGTCCATTCGGAATCGGCTATGAAATTTATGTCCGGGTTTCCATCCTATATACCAAGGGACAAATAACAAAAACAAGACACACACACACCCATATGCTGTGAAAACAAAATAAACGTGCAAAAACATAAAACACACGCACACACACATGCAATGGGAAAATAAAAATGCATCTTTTAAGCAGAGATACACCGAAGTGCACTCTCATCATGTCCATCAGGACATGCAGAAGTAGATGAGAAATCATCTTGCTTCCCCACCCAAACCTCTCTAGGAGCCTCATGCACATGAGAGTTCCCAGACAACAAAGCAAGTTTCTCACTCAAGAATTGAGCTTGTTTGGTTAGTGCAGAAACTTGAGACATTAGATTTGACGAATCAAATCTAGGAGACACAATCTTAGGCCTTCTCTTTTGCTTGTGCAATATGAAACACTTAGGCCTAATATGTCCAGCCTTGCCACAGTGGTGGCACACAGGCACAAACCTCGGATGAGAGCGAGGTTTACCCACAACACCTCTAGATGAGGTTGGGAAACAGGACGAGGAAAACAGGAGAGGAGAAACATGACTACACATAACAGGTTTCTTACCTAAGTCACGTTTAGCTGCAACAGACACAACTTTGAAGAAGAAGAAGCCTTATTGCAGTTAGGCTCAGAAATAATACCTTACATACCGTCCACTTTTTTATTTCACTAGAAAATGCGGACAACTAGGTTCTAGCATTTTCAAGTTCGGTCTCTAATATTTGGACTCTATTAACTAGGCCTCTGTTCCTCTCCTCTAGGTCATCAACAATCAAAAGGCTTTGCTCAAATTTAGCTTGAGCTTCATTCTTTTCTAGCTCTACAATTTTCAGCCTTTTACTGACCTCTATATTAGTCTTCTTAATAGCTAAACTCTCATTAAACAGTTCAGCAAAAGCTACATGAAGACTAACCTCATCAACAGACTTATCAAGAGAGACTTCAGAATCAGCATCATTAACAATAATCTCTCTATCATCAGTCTCACTAGCAGTAAATGCAATAAAATTTTTCTTGCCTTTAGGAGACTCATCAGAAGAATAACCACCTTCTGAATCACTAGGAGAGGCAGCCACGGCTTTCTTGCCTTTAGCTCTGAGATAAGTAGGGCACTCTGGTCGAATATGCCCATAGCCTTCACACTCATGACATTGGACATCACGGGATCTACTACCCCTATCCTCTCTAGACTATTTCCTGCTATACCTCTTTTCTCTAGGCATAACCTCCCTATCCTGTTACTGCTATGGCTACTCTTCTTAAATTTAAGAAATTTCTTAAACTTCTTTGCAAACAAGGCCAAATCACGATCTGTGATGGTATCATCATCACCAGACGAATCATGCACAACTTCCTTAGCGATTTTCATCGCAAACGTTTTTGGCTCTCTATAACCAGGAAGCTTTTTCTCATAAACTTGCAGTTTTCCTACGAGTTCATCTAAATTAAGCTGATCGAGGTCATTACTTTCCTCGATGGCGGTGATTTTGGGTAGGAACTTATCAGGTAGGGATCTCAGGATTTTCCTAACTATCCTACTGGTAGGAATAGTCTCACCTAGGTTAAAACTAGAGTTAACAATATCGTTAATCTCAGCATAAAACTCATCAAAGGTCTCATCATCCTTCAATCTAGCGACCTCAAACCTAGTAGCAAGATCCTGGAGTCTACTATTTTTAACAGACACTGTGCCCTCATGCACAGTCTGCAGGATGTCCCAAGCATCCTTGGCTATCTCACACATAGAGATTCTCCTAAATTTAGCAGAACAAACAGCACCATGTATGGCATTAACAGCCTTGCTGTTCCTATTGCTAGCATCAAATTCGTCCTTAGTCCAGGTCAATTTATCTTTAGGGGAAGATACCCCATCAACAATAACAACGGGAGGTTTCCACTCGTGTTCAACAGTCATCCAGACCCTCTCATCTAAGGACTTAAGGAACGCTCTCATGCGAACCTTCCAATGCAAATATTCCATGCCATCAAAAAATGGCGGACAATTTAAGGGTTGACTACGCTCCATAGCTAATGGGTCAAGGATCGAGTTCAGGCTCTGATACCAATTGAAAATTCGGGGTTATCCTAAGTTATGACCCTATGCGGAAATAATCACAATTAATTGAGACAAGTCCTAATTAATGTGTCTATGGAAAATCAAACTACCAACCATAATATCCAACAACAATAAAATCCACAATATTAATCAATAATAGAAATTACGGAAAAGTAAATCAATCACACAAAATTCAACACACTGATTTTGGTGACGAAGTGGAAAACTTTCCGAGTAAAAAATCACTCCGGGTATAGGCTACCACCCGAATCCACTATATCGAGAAAAACTTACAGCGATGGTCAAGACCTATGGTGGCAACTCCACCGACTCAAGTACCTCTAAACTGCAAGAACTCAAGGCAACTCCTCAAACCGCGACCCACGGTTTTCTTCAGAACCTCTGAAGTCTCTGAGTAGATTATATCACCAATGACGCCAGAACTCCGACTACCAAACTTCCTCCTCAAGAAATCTAAAGGATTAGGGAATTTGGGTTAAGTTGTGTTAAAGGTTTATCAAAGAATGGATTTCACCATTAACAAAGAAGACATAAGATTCAAAGAGTCTTCAAGGTGAATCAAAGAGAGTTGAAAGCTTTGAGAGTATTTGGCTCAAGAGAATATGCTTCAACTAAGAGAATGACGGCTAAGGGTTATATTTATAGGTAGGGTGAAAACCTAGGGTTTTGCAGGCCAAAAACGCGTTCAGATCGCAGTCGCGTTCGAACGCTTACTAGAACGCTACACGAACGCGCCCTTTCTGTGAAGACTCGTTCGAACGTCAATCGAACGCACAACGAACGTGAACTCTCTGGAATGCTCCCGTTCGAACCCCACAAGAACGTGCCTCGAACGTTTGCTCTCTGGAATGCTCCCGTTCGAACCCAATAGAGAACGTGCCACTAACGCCACACGTTCGAACCCACAAACGAACGCAGCACTAACGCCAATCGTTCGAACACTGCAACGAACGCACCACGAACGTATGTCTGATGCACAGCAGCCAAAAACCAGTCCAATTGCACAAAGATCTTCATGAAATATTACAACTCAATTGAACTTGTTTTGTCACGGACACATGCCAATAAAAAAAGTGCTAACAGTGAGGAATCGAACCCAAAATCACTGTATGAAATATGAATGTCTTAATTGAGTTAGCTAATACTTGATCAAAAATGGGAAACTTTGATAAATCTTAAACTCACCTTCTTCTTTTTCTTTGTTTAAGTGATTTCTTCAGAAAAACAAACTCGTAAACTAACACATATTATATTATTGTCAAGGAAATGATGGTGTTAATTCTATTTTTATTGGTAATGTCCATAACAAAATAAGTTCAATTGAGTTGTAATTGAGTTGGAGTAATTGTACTAGTATTTGAAGACAGTGCATGAAGATATCAAATATGCGTTAGTGTTGCATTTGTGCTTACTTTCGAACAAGTGGCGTTCGTGTCAAATTCGTGTTTGGGTTCGAAGGAAACTTGGTAGTAGGTTCCCGTACGTAGTGCGTTCATCTCCCGTGCGAATGAAACCTTCTAGTGTGTTTGCGTTCGAGGTGCGTTCGAGTCTATATTCGAACGAGTTTGCGGAACATTGCGCGTTCGTCTTGCTTTCGAACGAGATTACGAGACTGGGTTATTTTTGACGCGTTTTTGAGTTAGATTTACACAAGGAATAACTAACTTTTACCCTACATATATAAGCAAACATATAGCCATCTTAATAATGGTTGGAAACACATTATTCAGAGTTATAACGTCTTTTATTTTCAACCGATTGACAATTTACCTAGAAGACTTTATTGTTCCTTTTTCTTCTTCCTTTTGGTGAGATTGTGCTTTGAGTTACCATGAACATAGAAACACTAGCCTAACCCAATTTCTTAACCCTTCAGAAATCTCAAGGAGGAAGATTGGTATCGGAGTTCCGACATTGCGAATTCACAGTGTTGATCTGCTTAGAGACTTAAGAGGTTATGAAGAAGGTCGTTTGCGACGGGCCCGATGAGTTCTTCGGATTATTATAGTCTAGAGGTATTAAAGTCTCTGGAGTTACAGTCATAGGTCTTATACCATCACTGTAAGTTTTCTCATTATAATGGATTTTAGCTAGTAGACTAGATAACCGAAATGATTTTTTACTCGCATGAGTTTTCCATTTCGTTAACAAAATTACTGGTGTTGATTTTATTTTCTGTTTTATTTATTTACTTTTTTTTTTATAATTGTTAGACTTAAGGGTGCATGTTGGTAATCCATAGTAACAATAATTAAGACTTGTCTTAATTTATTGTGTATCATTACACATAAAGTTAAAACCTTAGACTAATTTCGAATTTTCAATTGGTATCAGAGCTTGACCTCGCTCCTGACCCTTACTATGGATAAAAGTCAACACTTGAATTATCCGCTATTTTTTGATGGAACTGAGTACCTTCATTGGAAGGTTCCTATAACAGCGTTCCTCTAATCCTTAGATAAAAGGGCGTGGATGTCAGTAGAGCACGGGTGGAAACCTCCCGTGGTTATGGTTGATGAGGTATCTTCCTCTAAAGATAAACTGACTTAGACAATAGAGAAGTTTGAAGCGAGCAATAGAAAAAACAAGGCTATTAATGCCATACATGATGCTGTTTGCTCCGCTGAGTTTAGGAGAATTTCAATATGTGAGATAACCAAGGATGCATGGGATATCCTTCAGAATCTTCATGAGGACACCTTGTCCGTTAAGAATAATAGACTCCATTAGCTTGTTACTAATTTTGAAGTCTATAGGATGAAGAATGATGAGACTTTTGCTGAGTTTTACGCTGAGATTAATGATATTGTTAACTCCAACTTTAACCTAGGTGAGACTATTCTTAAGAATAAGATAGTTAGGAAAATCCTTAGATCCATACCTGAATGATTTTTACCAAAAATCACAGTCATCGAGGAAAGTAATGACTTAGGTCACCTTAAAATAGAGGATCCGTAGGAAAATTTTAGGCTTATTAGAGAAAACTTCTTGAACAAAGAAATTCCAAGAACATAGCGATGAAAACCGCAAAGGAAGTTACCTTTGATTCATCCAATGATGATGAAGATGATACTCTCACAGATGCTGATGTGGCCATTTTTGTGAAAAAATTCAAAAAAAATCTTAAGATTATGGAAAGTGGTTGTAACACTGAGGGAGACAAATCTAGAGAGAGTATCCATCGTATGAGCGAGTCTAGAGAGGACATGGATAGAAAATCTCACACTATCAAATTCCATAAATTCGAAGTGTATGGGCATATTAGGTCTGAGTATCCCACATACCTAAAGTCTAAAGATAAGAAAGTTATGGCAGACTCGCTTAGTGATTCAAAATGTGGCTATACTTCTAATGAATCTCATAAGGAGAAAAGAAATTACATTGTATTTTATTCGAGTGCGATGGGTGAGAGAGATAATAACATTAGTGATGTCGATGCTGATTCAGAATTCTCTCACAATAACTCTGTAGATGAAGTTGGTCTTCAGGTAGCGTATATTGAATTGTTTAATGAGAGCCTCGCTATTGAGAAGACGAATGTTGAGGTCAGTAAGAGGATATTGGAAAGTGAGCTAGAAAAGAACGAAGTTCAAGCCAAGCTTGACAAAAGCCTCTTAGTTATTTATGACCTTGAGGAGAGGAATAAATGAGTAGTTAATAGAGTCAAATTCTTATAGGCAGAACTTGAAAATGTTAGAACCCCGATATATACATTGGACCGCATGTTAGGGATTAACGTTGAGTTAAAATATGTAAGGCGTCATCATCTAAATCTGTACATATCTTTCTTAAACATGATTTAGGTAAGAAACATGTTGACCGTAGTCATATGGTTCCCCTCATTGTTCCTCGTCCTATGACCTAACCTCAATCTGGAGGTGTAGTGGTTATACCTCGCTCTCGGATGAGGTTTGTGCCCGTATGCCATCATTGTGGCAAGGCCTGAGTGCTTCCTGTTGCACAAATAGAAGAAAATTCCTAAGAGTGTTTCACATAAACTTGATTCTTCAAATCTAGTTCGTCCAGTTTATGCATTAGCTAAACTGACGCAATTCATTAGTGAGAAATTTGCACTGCTAACTAGGAGTTCTCAAATGAAGGTGACTTCTAAGAAAGTTTGGGTGAGGAAGCAGGATGACTTCCCGTTGACTTCTAAATACCTTGAACAAAAAATGCGTGATGAGAGTGCACTTTGGTGTACCTTTTCTTAGATGTTGCATTCAATTTTCCCATTACATGTGTGTGTACTTGTGTTTTATGTTTTTGCATGACTGCATATTTTTATTTTCACTGCATATATGGGTGTGTGTGTGTTTTTGTTATGTCTCTTGGTATATAGGATGAAAACCTGAACATAAATTTCATAGTTGATTTCGAATGAATGGTAGTATGATCTGCACTTGGAGATACAATTCCACGTACCATTGGATAATGACAAGCCATGTAATGTGTTTTCTTATTTTTATGATAAAAGAAAAATACACACACACACACATATATATATATAATGAAAAAGATCAAAAAGATTTTCTGGCTTGAAAGAGCATGTAAAAACATGTGCATGTGGTCATGATATGTAGAATATATGTTTACGTATGTGAAATATGCTTTTATTTTTCTTGTTGTTCTGTGTGCATGAGTGTGTATGATGGATTAGTATATCTTGTGCTTGCATTTCACATGCACATTTTTGTTATTTTGAGGCTTGGTCGCATTATAAGTTTCTGGACTGGCAATCCATTATCTGTCATACTTAGATTACTAAATAGTATGAACTTTGACCGTATGACTTTATGCTATCCCCTTATAAAAGAAATAAAAAAACAGTTTAAATGAGTCTCATGTGCAAAAGCACCAATGGGCCAAATTCAAAAGATAAAGGCAAAAACCCTTCACTCGAAAGAGTTTATTTAAGAGCTCATATGTATGGGGAGAATATTATAGCATGCAACAATGATGCTTATTTTCAGGTCCTAGTGGCGCTGGGTTTGAACACCTATTTTATGGACTTGGTGTGATATGAGATGTGATTTCTTTGGTTGTGTCCCACTTATAAAATAAGGTTTTAAGCCATGACTCGTTACACACTTATCTTTTCACGCAAGTACTCACTATGCTTTGGTGTTTATTTCATATGTATGCGTATATTATTTAGCATGATCAAAAGTGGTGCATATTATCTCGTGGTATAAACATTTGAGTACTGATCGGGTATCATTATACTTGTTTGAAATGCCGCTTTGAGTCGTTTTTGATATTTTTTAGTCATTGTGTGCTTGAGTGTACGTTCCATGTCATTGCATATTGCATTTCATTTAGCATTTCATAATTGTGAGTTCTTTCGTTTACTTCCCATGTGTTCATTTTGCTAATTGAGAAAGACTGTTAGTGAAGGGGAGTGAGTTAAGTTTGCATAGTCTCTTACATGTGATTTTTAACACGTTGTCTTTACCCATTATCATTTTGTGACAAAAAAATGGAGTATAATATCAATTTTTGCTATCTCCTTAAGGGGGAGTGAGATTTTTTATTTTTATTTTTATCTGCTATTTATATTCCTTATACTTTACAAGGTATTTTGTTGTTTGTGGATGTTTCAGGTGAGCAGTTTAGAGGTTAGGTGGCATCAAGACTACTTGGTTAGATATTAGATCGAGTCATATTATAATAAGTCAATGTCTTGATGGTTGGCAGTTGGATATTTTATTTGTAGGTTTTTTACCATAGTCTTTGTATTAGGTAGTAGCTTTGTCATGGAATGCCAAAGTGGGAGATTGTTAGTTCTATTTTTGTCGGCAATGTCTGTAACAAAATAAGTTCAATTAAGTTGGACCAATTAGACTGGTATTTGTCACACTATGTATGAAGATATCAAATATGTGTTAATGTTGCGTTCGTGCTTATGTTTAAATGAGTTCGTGTCACGTTCATGTTTGGGTTCGAACGAAACTTGGTAGTAGGTTCCCATGCGTAGTGCTTTAATCTCCCGTGAGAACGAAACCTTCCAGTGTGTTTAAGTTTGAGGTGCTTTTGAGTTTGAGTTCAAACGAGTTTGCGGAACAATAAGCGTTTGTCTTGCGTTCGATGAGAGTTCGAACGAGAGTATGGGACTATGTTATTTTTGGACGCGTTTTTGAGCCAGTTTTGCACAATGAATAACTAACCTTTATCCTACCTATATAAGCAAACATAGAGCCACCTTAATAATGGTTGGAAACACATTATTCAAAGCTATAACGTCTTTTATTGTTAACCAGCTTGACAATTCACCTTGAAGACTTTATTGATCCTTTTGTCTTCTACCTTTTGGTGAGATTGTGCAAGTTACCATCAACACAAAAACACACCTCTAACTCAATTTTCTAAGCCTTCAGAGTTCTTGAGAAGGAAGAAATATGATCAGAGTTCCGACATTGCAAGTACTAAGGGTTGATCCGCTTAGAGACTTTAGAGGCTCTGAAGAAGGTCGCTTGGTGCGGTGCGGGTCTGATGAGTTCTTCGTGTTGTTACAGTCTAGAGGTATTAGAGTCGGCGTAGTTGCTACCGTAGGTCTTATACCATCACGGTAAGGTTTATCGTTATAGTGGATTTTGGCTGGTAGCCTAGATACCCTAAGTGATTTTTTACTCGTATGAGTTTTCCACATCGTTAACAAAATTGCTAATGTTGATTTTATTTTTGGTTTGATTTTTTTGCTTTATTTTATAATTATTAGACTTAAGGGTGCATGTTGGTAATCCATAGTAGCATAAATTATGACTTGTTTTAATTTATTGTGTATCATTCAATATATAGTCAAAACCTTAGACTAACTTTGAATTTTCAGGTGGCATATGAATAAAAGAACCATAGATACTTGTATTTAACATAAAAATCATTCAACAATTGTCACAATCCATCGATCAGAAAGCTTAGTGAAATCGCACAATTTTTAAGATATCATAGGATTTTGTTTTTTTAATTTTTTATGTGGTACAAGATTAACTAAAAGTAATAGTAATTATAACCTCAGTTTGCCTTTTAATGTTTCTGACGCTGAAATTGTCTATAATATGTAGAAATGATGAGCTGTCAATATGTCTATATTTACTGCCCTTTTATATTGTATTTTGTGTGTTATCTTGAGTTGTGTGAGCATTTTGATACATTTTTTTTATGTGTTTTGTAGATCATAATCTTATTACAATTAGATCAGACTTAACGAGCAATGAATCGACAAATTCGAAGCAAAATCGAACCATGTTCCAGAGTTCAACATGGGCGTTACGACATAGTATAATGCAAATTTGAGGCAGGAAGTGAAAGTTGTTGTGTGTCGCGACTCTGGTCAATGAGCATCACGACGCCCGATGGAAAAGGTCCAGCATCGCGACATCAAGACTGGCGCATCACGACACGGATGCGTTTCCTAGTGCGTGAAGAACTCTAGTTTCTAAAGAAAGAAATCTCACATCATTTCCCATATAAACATAAGTCTGTCCCAAAAACTAAACAGAAGATTCATAATATACTTTTGGAGCCTCGAAGATATAGAAGAACACCTAGAGTAAGGCAAGAACGAGTGCTTCCACCGGTGCTGGAGATTGAAGCTGACGTCTGCAACGAGAGTTCTTTTTGTCTCTTATTCTATAGTTTTATCTTTATGAGTTCTTGTCTTACACAAGTGATTAGTTTCCATTGATTGAATATTATGTGTAACTAAATTATCAGTTTATGGTTGTAATGGATCTTAAACACTTATTTAATTAATTGGTATCTTTTTATTTTTTTGGGTTTGTTATGTGGTTGTTTATTATTCTTTATGTTTAAATGCTTGTTTTACTACTTGATCACCAATAGAATAGTCGTGGTAAATCCTTAGGAACTCGACAGAGAAAATTTGGGCAAGCCGTGAGAATAATAGCTCGTGATCTATTTCTTTTAAATAGATTTCTGTGTGAGATAGTCATATACCTATAGGGTATGCGTAGCCAATATTAGAACTTGATCTTAATGGATTTGGTTTAAGTTAGTTAACATAGACATATAGTTAATTGGCTTATTTGAAATATTTCTACCTGACCATCGAAAGAGGCATGTAGATAATTTAGCGTTCTAGGTTAATAATTAAAACAACAACCTAATTGAATGAAAAATGCATGAACTCATTGTTTGCGAGCTTAGGTGAACTTATAACTTTAGGTTATTCTATCATATAAGGTTTTCCCAAAAGTCTTTATTTACCGTTAACTTGGTTTTTAGTTAATTAAATTAGTCAAATCTTTTTCTCAACCAGTTGTTTGGTTTTAGTTAAGTAGGTTTAGTTTTAGTGTTAATAGGAACCATAGTAAGTCAGTGTGGACACGATATCCTATTGGGGTTTTGGGCGATGGGGCGCAACGGAAGCGCGGGTTCGGGTGAAATCGTATTTTAAAAAATTTTCAATATACCAAATAAATTATTCAATATCTAATATGAATAATTTATTCATATTTCACCTAAACCTATTTATTTAATATCAAATATTAACATAAACATAGTTGAAACTTCGTGAAACTTTTACGAAAATCGATTTTCCGTAAAATGGCCTAAAACGCGTTTTTGACCGAACCGACTACCCGAAACTTATGGAAACTTCCCAGGTCAGCTCCAATAGTGTCAGGGCAGTTCATGGGCTGCCCGAACAGTGACAGATTCATTGTTTGGGCAGCCATCACCCGGTTGGCTCAACATACAGCCGGTAATGCCGTTTTTGGCCGTTTGCGCTTATTTCAAGTCAGAAACACTTTCCGGCAATTATGCCAACTCCCAAAACACATCCAAAAAATTCATAAGACAACAATTTTATCACAAAATCAGATTCATTTCCAGGTCAAAACAGAAAACGAAATTTGCCCAAAAACATGCTTTAAATCCAATTTTCAACAAGATTAATCTAATTAATCCATCACCAAATAAGTCCCACCATAAATGAATAACTCTAGAACAATTCTAGGCTATATAAGAGTGGATCAATAACTCTAGAATGACAACTCTTCAACAATTGAATAATTTGGAACTAAATTACAATAATTCCTTCCAAACACACTTCACACATGCTAATGACTTCCAATTCCAACCACAACAACCAAAAGCCCCAAATTTTACAACAAAGAAGAAACCATAGATCTCAAAAGATTATCAAGAAAACATGAAACAAATTTTCAAAGCTTAGGATTTGAAGAAATACCTTAAATCTCCTAATTCCTTTGCCATTTTTCTTGATTTTCTTCTTAGTTTATGCTTGATTTATCAAGCAAAATGGAAACCCATTTCTACTTGCAGGTTTCGGCTGAGTGGAGGAGAAGAAGATGAAGAAAAAACAATTTTCTCTTTCTTAAATAGGTTGACCGAATTGCTATAGGTTGGGGGCAACTTTGTCCTTTCTAATTAATCAAATTAAAACCAATTATACTTTATAATAACCAATCAAAATTGGACAAATAAAGTTTAATAAATATCATGCCATTTGGTCCAATTAAATCTCACCATGTATAATTCAAATAATGACAAATGGATAAGACTTTAATTTCAATTATGTAATTATTTAACTATTAAATAATTAAACAATTAATTTACACACATATATGTATTTTTATTTACATTAAATAACAAATACATATATTAATGGCATGTGTCAAAATCTCATTTGACAAATAATTAATGTGTATCTAATCGTATTATGTATCAAATACAAATACACAATAATTATTAGCGGACAAAATCCCCTAAAGCATATGTTATCGTTTAACCGATTAAACGATCCGAATTAACTCACTTAATCCGGTGAAGTATTATGAATAATCCGTATTATTCATATCGAGTTGCCCAAGTGCTCAACGAGTACACTTCATATTGTGGGACTCTCTAAGTTTAGGTTTAACCGTCACGAAATTCAATTTCGTGTCCGTAATCCACCTACTCATGGGTTATGACGACCACTGATAATCTCACTAAACTATGCAAGTCGAGGTCATAGCATACGTATAATCCCTCCCTCACAAGCCATCCGTATTATACCTGAGGTATAGATCAGAACGTCAAATCCGTTCGGTATAATACAATCGACTTTCAATTTACGATATCTAAATAACACTCGGAACTGGTTTCCGACGTTATACCACCGCCATGGATTTACTAGATCGTAAACACGTGCTGGATGCCTATGCCCTGTACACAGGACTGACGGATCCTATCTTGATACACATATGATATCATGAGCATCAGTCCACACCCAACGAACATGCGGAGGTCTGATCATGACTAGATCGTTGACGTGACTGCCATCAAAATATAGAGGATAACTCATATATCCACAGTGGTATCTCAAGTCGAAGGACCACTATGCTCGCTAAACTCGAGAAGGTTCCTATTGACGTTGGTGTACCATCTATTAGGAAACCTTCAGTGAGTCGTTCAATGTCTTATCAAATAAACACCTACATGTCTATACGAGTCTCCCGAGACTCATGGTTCACTGTGATAAACCATCGGACCAAATCTTGATATACGACATGTACTGGTCTCAACATATTTTACTAACTGACCCGTGTTAGCAAATCTTGACCATGAACTTTATTTAAGGATATACAACTAATAGTGCGCTTCCCAATGTCAATTACAAACTACGTTGTAACTGCGCACTATACTGTAAATCTTAGGGTTTTTGTCTAATATACACGTATCATTGAACTAGATTCAGTTTCGATCTAATCGTAATCAGAAATCTAATCGCAATTAGATCGAATAAGCGTATAAAATATAAGGGTGCTACTGTTAAATTAGTAATATTATGGAAAATTGAATAACTCGTATCTATGAATCAGACATAAATACGATCCGAATTGGCACTCCGAGCACTAACCCTAACATATCCGACTTTTAGTTAATTTATTACTCAAGTGATACATGAGCTTACGTGTGATAGTAAAATCGCGATCAGGAAGTATCAACGTAATTTTATATAATCATTCATATTATATATTATTAATTCGATAGATTTGGATTCCTACATATCCATGCCTCAAGCTTACACATGGGGAAATATCACTCCGTTGTTTGTTTTTTGTTTTTTTTTTTTTTTTTTTTTTTTGTTGCATGAAAGCCCAATATGAAGACTATGTACATGTGAAATAGAAAGTCCAAAGCTAAAGAAATCCAAAGATAGCTTTAGGCCTTTTCCATTTCAATTTTTTGCTGTTTTTATTTTTATTTTATTCTGTTAATGATTTTTAATTAATATATCTCTAAAAAAATTTAAACCCGAATTACAATCAGGCCAGACTTTTCATTAATGCAAATGAGAGATTTTTTCATAATCTATATCTATATTTCAATATGAGAAATGCTAACGAGTGCCTTAAGGACACTCGTTAAGAATCAATTTAAGGAAAGTTTTGATAGTTAAAAGGAAAAAAGTCATTAATGATTTGGCACTTTTTTTCATTTCCCATAAAAATGATGTCAAAACTTTCCTTAAATATAAGGGCACTCGTTAGCATAACCCTTTCAATATTAATCTTGATGTAAAATGATTGCTCTCATTGATTCAAGGTGAATAGTGAGCTCTCCTTATTTTGGAAAAATTATTGAATTTTGATTCAGTTGAAATTAAATGTAGAATGTGAAAAATGTGATATGTTAAGTTGGATTCATGCATTTTGATTAAATTAGAATTAAATGTAGAAGGTATGATGTAGGCATTTTAGTTAAGTTAGAATTAAATTGCATTTTAAATAATTTTTCCCATTACTCTACCATGAAAAACATATCCATCAATGCTTATATTATCATTAACCCGCGCATCCGCTGGTTTTAAGCTAGTAACTCATAACGTTCTTGTTAATTGTAATTCTAACAATAACAATTCTTTATTGTTAGAACACTCTGAACTTAATGGATAGCTAGCTAGTTACCCACGGGGTGGTTTTGAGTATATAAGAATCACTCTTATAAATGGAATATTGATAACACCTCACAATTCCCAAAATACCTCATCATCAATATCATCCAATTATTACTCAATTTCAAATCCAAAACATTCATGGTTTCTATACAAGCATCTCTCTCAACAGAATCCGAGAGAATGTTTTCATCTCGAGGACTCGGATTCTGTTAGACAAAATGATGAAAAATAAAGCGCAAAGTATTTAAATCTTCAAACCCAAAATCAAAAAGACTCAAATCACATAAAACTCACGTCCAATATTGGCAAATATAGAATCCTCATAGAATCAACAGCAAAAAATGAAAAGAAGAAGAGTCAGAAGATTATGATTTCGGCGACAGTTTAGTGGAGTCATAAAATTTTAAATAAATAAAAAATACATCCAATCCAAACAAATTGGTGTATATATCATAAAACACTAATTCACGTATATCAAACAAATTTCATAAATATCAATATATACTAAAAATATATGCAAATCAAACAAATCGTTACAAACATAACATTTTAAACAATGTAATACGCACACATAATATATTTCATGATCAATATAAGCAGAATATAAATTTAAACTTCTAAATGAGGTATAATATAGGTGCCGTAAACTGCGTAGATATTACAAATCAAATTGGGTGAGAAATATATAATGAGTCTATGAATCTTTTGCATATAAATAATCTCATCATATTCCCCCAGTAAAATTCTTTATACTGTTTTCGCATATTAAATGATAACAATGCATGATAAATGCTTGCATAAATTTAATATATGCTTTATGTTTCACAATACAAAGAATATAATAAGACTACTTAATTTACAATGTTTTAAAGTTATGAATTATCCATAATATATTTTATAGTTTTTTTTGAAAGAATATTTCATAGTCACCTTAACATAAATCATATATTTGAGAGAATAACTAAAATCATTAAATAAATTTTACTCAACCAATTAGAGCTCAATATTTCCCTTAAATTAAGGAAAGAGCTTTTTTTGGTTTCATATATATATATATATATATATATATATGTCGACATATCCATATTTCTTATGTTTTTCAACTTCCTTAGTTAAATGATAATTAATGAAAAATAAATTAACAAATCAATAGTCATTCCCCTAATTTAATTTACTAGCAACTCAAAAATGAAATTAGCATTAATGACAATTCTTGAAATAAGGAGAGAGCTTGATTTGTGTGAGAATAAATGAGAACGAGATATTTTTCAGCTTTTATATATAAAATATATTATGAAAAAATCTGGTATTTAATGGATAATTACGAAGAAAAATTAGACCACAAATGTCGAACGACATTTCCCTTATACAATTTGTTAGTTCCATTTTTATTGGAAATATCCGTAACAAAATAAGTTCAATTGAGTTGTAATAAGTCTTGAATAATTTGGAGTAATTAGACTAATATTTGGCAGCTGTGCATCACGGAATCAGACTTGCATTCATGTTGCGTTCGTTGAAGCGTTCGAACAAGTGGCGTTAGTGTCACGTTCGTTGTTGGGTTCGAACGAAACTTGGCAGAAGGTTCCCGGACTTGGTGCGTCATTTAGTGCGTTCAAATGAAACATTTCAGAGAAAAAACGTTCGAGGTGCGTTAGAGTATGCGTTCAAACGAAATCTTCCAGTTAGCACGCGTTCGAGTGGCGTTCGAACGTCCGTGCGTAACTTAGTTATTTTGGACGTGTTTTCAAGCTATTTTGCCTTTGGAAACCCTAGCTCTTGCCCTACCTATATAAAGAAACACATAGCCACATTCACTTGTGTTGAAAACGTATTTCTTTAAGCCAAAAATATTCATAGCTTTCAACCTTATTGATTTCACCTTAAAGACTCATTGTTTCTCATGTCTTCTGTATGTTTGGTGAAAGCTTTCTTTAATTTACCATCAACACAACCAAACCCAACTTCCTAAACCTTCAGAGTTCTCTAGGAGGAAGATTGGCAGTCGGAGTTCCGGCGTTCAGAGTTGATCCGCTCAAAGACTTCAGAAGTTCTGAAGAAAACCATGGGGTACGGGCTCGAGGAGTCCTTCGGATTCTTGCAGTCTAGAGGTACTAGAGTCGGTGGAGTTGCCACCATAGGTCTTTTACCATCGCTGTAAGTATTTCTCTGTTATAGTGGATTTTGGGCGGGTAGTCGAGATACCCGGAGTGGTTTTTTATTCGCACGAGTTTTCTACTTCGTCAACAAAATTATTTTGTTGATTCTGTGTGGTTGATGTTTAATTTCTGCATTATTACTTATTGATTTATATTATGTTGTACATTATAATTGCTTTGAATTAAAGTTGTTTATTGATTAATCCATAGAAATAATATTTAAGACTTATCTTAAAATATTATATTAAATTCTTCATAGGGTCAGAACTCAGGGTCAATCCAAATTTTCACAATTATACAATTTTTTTTTAAGGTTATTTTTTTATAAGTTTGCATAATTGCATATTTTTATTTTTATTTTTATTATATGCATAATTTAGGAACTTGTACAATGTGTACTACAAAATATTTACAATTTATAATAATAATATTTTTTTTAACTTATAACAGATTTTTTTTTTGACCGTTATAAATAATAAGTCGCATCCTAATATTTATTGTTGAAATCCATGAGGCTAAGGACATCATATTCTATTCGTTGGACCATAATTTTGTTTATATCGATGACTCTATTAAAAATTCATCGACTTAATGATAATTGATTAAGCACGTTATATTATGACGTTGAATTAATATATCATAAAATATCATATGTATATGTAGGGATGTCAATTACCAATTGGATATGAATAATTAACATCATGTCTAAATTCATATATATTTAAGATGAATAAATCCATATCCATATCCATTTTTTAAATATTGGATGTGGATATGGATTTTATCTATATGAATATGGATATCCATGAATATCTAATTTTTAATTGAATCACTTATTAATTATATTAATGTTAAGTAATTTATTATTATATAAAAAACATTTTCACTAATAAATTAATATTTTCTAATTAAATTAAACAGTGCTGACCGGATCCCGAGCCTAGCCTGGGTGCCGACACAAGTCAGGCCAGCTCTCGACATCGGGCCCGTCCCGGGACCCGACATTGAGTCCGGCCCGAGACCGATTGGGACCCTTTATTGGGCCCGGACAGGGACCGAATCCTGGCACCGCTCTCGGCCCGAGTCCCGATACCTCGCCCGGGATCAGGTCCCGGCATCGGGACAGACCAGGATAGGCCCGGGACCGGCACTGAATTAAATAATTTTTACCTTTTCGAATAAATTTCGTTACTGATGGAGTGTATATAGCATTGTTGACAATATATTTCAAAAGTCTACATGTGGGGTGTAATTACTAATTTATTAGGAATGATAATAGGCTGAGTATAGTGCGGAGATGTCAATATCCGTATCGGTCCCGGTCAATCAATGGATGTAAATATTAACTCTTTATCCGTCCTTAACGTACCGGGCCCCGCGGATCCTCGTATTAGTCCTTGTTCACGTGGGGATTTTACCCATTATTTGAACGACTATATCAATATTCATACTCGACCCGTCCAATCAATAGATATAGAAAAGTATCCATTTACTTACCCCTAATTTATCGAGCTCCTGTGATCCCTATCCCCATAAGGATTTTTGCATATGACTCTGGTGAAAAGGAATTTAGAAAATAAAAAATTGAATTTAAATTTTATCTATTTTTAAGTACAATTCATTACGCCAAAAAAGATTTTTACTGAAACTAAATTAGTGTCAGTAAAGACTTTTACTAACTCTTGTTAATTGTGTCAATAATCAAGAAATCAGAGATTACTAACAATAGGTATTAGTGTCAGTAATGTTCTGAATCAACAGTATCCACCATATTCTAACACAACTATATCCGTAATATTTTGACACGTAATACCACTAATATTCTCATACAAAAACATCACTAAAATATTGCTACTAAAATATCACTATAATATTGATACAATTTTAAGTATCAATATTTTATTTTACCATTTAGTGTCAGTATATTATGTTACCATGTTATCGAAATTTTTTTAAACAAAAAATCAAATATATACCAATTTTTTCTTATTTTATAATACATATTTGAAATTTGAACTAATAAAATCAGACACCATATAGTAATGAAATATAAATTTATATAAACATCTCATAAATTCAACATTACAAAAGTCGGGTAAAATAACATTGTGATTCCAAAATAAACACAATATTGCAATTCCAATAAAAATATTAGATAATTATTCAATTAATACAAAAATAACTACCACCACGACTGATCCAAAATCTTACTTCCAACATATACCATGTGCCTTTCTAGCAACTTCATTTCTAAAAAAAATTGTAAATACATTAACAACCAATAATTCACATATAACGTCACTAAAGCACTGCCCCTTCTTCAAGAAGTAATGATTCTTGAAGTTGAAGATCAGAGTTTCTACATACTTTGTATACCAGTAACACCCCTAATTGCAACAAAGCAACAGCGAAATTTGCCACAATATGAGAACAGAATGGTTTGAACCATCTGCTAAGAATCCTCTCCCATCAACATACAAAATACCGAAACAAATCAAAAATGACACAACCCACCATTTTCATTTATTTATTATTATTATTATTATTATTATTATTATTATTATTATTTTTGTAATCGTTGGAAACCCTGCCGCCAAACCACCCCTTCCGGGCTTAATCAGAGTATGTAAAATCCACAACTGTCTCAGGTTCTTACAAGAAACGCACTCCATGGATTCGAACACAGAACCTCAAGAAGAGATTCTGAACCCTACACCACCAACCCATCATACCCTCAACAAAAATGGGAATTTCTCAGAAAATTAAAATTTACAATGCAAAGCTGAAAACTCAATAGAAACCAAGCTAAATCTTGGGCAATAGGCAAGAAAGTAGCAGACCAATCCACTACCTTCCCATCAACATCCTTTCTTACCAAACCAACCCCATCAAAACCCTATTACAATGATTTGGTTACTGTGTTCTTACAAGGGACTATGAACAAACAGTAAAACTATTACACGATTGTTACAATAAAATAAAGGAAACAACAGTAATGAAAATAACACAGACAGCGACATGAACAGTTCAGTAATGCAATATCGAACAGCAATAAGAAAGGACAGCGGCACGAAAAAGAGAGAATTCCGAGGCTTGTTGATGCGGCAAAAATCTCCTTAAAACAAATTCGTCCCCTACCGAATGGTGCAGTAGAACGTGAGACGTTTGTTTCCCAGGATGCAACGGAAAACAAAAACAAAACGAGAATGGGCACCACCAAAATCGCCTTCAACGAACTCTAAGAAGTGACTGAACTCTTTCAAAAAAACAGCAAAGAAATATTTTGGTGGAGGAATGACTACTTTGGCAAGACACCCCCAAACACTCGTAGAAATTTATAGGAAGATACTATTCCTTTCCACATTTCATAAGGAGTTTTCCCTGCTTCTTTCCGTGGTACCTTATTTAAAAGGTAATTAGCTGATAAAACAGCTTATCCCCACATATTCTGAGGTAATCCAGAGCTGATTAACATAGCATTCATTATTTCTTTCAAGGTACGATTCTTCCGTTCTGCAATCCCATTGGATTGAGGTGAATAAGGAGTTGTGGTTTGATGTATGATTCCATTTTGCTCACAAAGTGATTCAAAAGGAAAAACATACCCACCACCACGATCACTTCTTAACTCCTTAATTCTTTTATCAGTTGGTTCTCAACTTCATTCTTATAGAGAACAAATTTCTCTATAGCTTCATCCTTGCTTTTCATCAAATACACATAGCAAAATCTTGTGCAATCATCAATAAAGGTAATAAAATATTTATTACCGTCTCTTGTTTGTATTGAATTAAAATCACATACATCGGTATGAATTAGATCAAGTGGTTTAGAGTTTCTTTCAATACTATGAAATGATGTTCTAGTTAGTTTTGCCTCAACACAAGTATCACACTTATGTTTGTTATCAATTTTAAAATTGGGAATATGATTCATGTTAATTAATTTCCGCAATGAATTAAAATTAACATGTCCTAATATATCATGCCATAGATCAGAGTACTCAACAATATAAGCAGAAGAACTAGCTTTATTGATATTCTTGGGTTTAACAACCATTATATTGAGCTTAAAGAGCCCATCAATTACATACCATTTTCCCACATACATGCCATTTTTAGTCAAAACTACTTTATCAGACTCGAACACCATCCGGAATCCGTGCTTGTTCAGAAGTGATCCAGACACAAGATTCTTCCGTATTTCTGGTACATACAGAATGTTGTTTAAAGTCAACTCTTTCCCAGAAGTTATCTTCAGAATCACCTTGCCTTGACCTTCAATCTCAGACGTTGCTGAATTTCCCATGTAAATTTTTCCCTATTACCAGCATGCTCAAATGAAGAGAACATGCTTTTGTCTGAGCACACATGTCGAGTGGCACCAGTGTCAATCCACAACTCTCTTGGGTTAGAACCCACCGGATTCACCTCAGAAACCACAGCAGAAAGGTTAATGTCTGAAACATCTTGAGTCATGTTTTCCATCACATTAGCCTCTGATTCTTTTTCTTCTTCGGCAGTCCGCACTCAGAAGACTTGTGACCCATTTTGTCACAGTTGAAGCATCTTCCTTGAAATTTGCTTTTCTTGGAAACTCCTCCTTTAGGGCCCACCGTTGACCCTTTGTTCTTAGGGTTTTTGTTCTTATGGCCATGTTCAACAACATTTGCTTTGGCCTCATGAGTTATCCCTCTTTTTTCAGATACTCTGTTATCTTCCTCAATTCTAAGCTTAAGAACCAAGTCTTCAATGTTCATTTCTTTTCGTTTATGCTTTAGATAATTCTTGAAATATTTCCAACCAGGTGGTAGTTTTTCAATTATCTAGGCTACTTGGAAGGTTTCACTTAAAACCATCCCCTCAGCATGAATTTCTGTTAGAATAATCTGTATTTCTTGTACTTGACTTAACACAGTTTTAGAGTCAACCATATTAAAATCTAGGAAACGGCCTACGACAAATTTCTTAGTACCGGCGTCCTCAGTTTTATATTTTCGATCTAAGGATTCCCAAAGTTCCTTAGCTGTTTTCATTCCGGCGTACACACTGTACAAGGAATCACTCAGCCCATTCAACACATAATTCCTACATAAGAATTCAGAATGTTTCCAAGCATCGATGGCACTAATCACTTGAATATCATTCTCACCCTCTTTGGGTACAAGAGCATCTTCCTTTAGGAACCTTGCAAGGTTCAACGTGGTCAAATAAAAGAACATTTTCTGTTGCCACCTTTTGAAATTCTGACCAGTGAATTTTTCAGGTTTTTCCGCGGCATGATTGACATGGCTCACATGTCCAACATGTTGTCTAGCCATATTTTGGTCAGCCAAAGAGGCTGCCACAACACTTTGGCCAGCCACAGAGGCTGCCACATTAAGCCTAGAGGCTGGAACATTTTGGCCAGCCAAAGAGGCTGTCATGTTCAGGTCAACTGTGTTTGGACTGTTTTCTATATCCACAGATCCGAATTTGTTTTAAGACTATTACAATGATTTGGTTACTGTGTTCTTACAAGGGACTCTGAACAAACAATAAAACTATTATACGATTGTTACAATAAAATAAAGGAAACAACAGTAATGAAAATAACACAGGCAGCGACAGGAACAGTTCAGCAATGCAATATCGAACAACAATAAGAAAGGACAACGGCACGAAAAAGAGAGAATTCTGAGGCTTGTTGATGCGGCAACAATCTCCTTAAAACAAATTTATCCCCTACCGAATGGTGCAGTAGAACGTGAGACGTTTGTTTCCCAGGATGCAACGGAAAAAACGAGAATGGGCACCACCAAAATCGCCTTCAACGAACTCTAAGAAGTGACTGAACTCTTCAAAAAAATAGCAAAGAAATATTTTGGTTTTCCTCTCTTGGAAAAAAACGAATACACTGCCACAGTTAAAAGAAAAAATAACATGCCAATTCAATTAAGTTAGTGAGAGGCTTTCCACATGATGTAACCACTTAGTTAATTAATAAAATTAATTTAACTGTTATGGAACTTCAAAAGGCTTGGAAAAAAATAAAGAGACTTGCAAAAATTGGCTGGGCCGGGCTCACACAATTTGGTCCGGCATTCGTGTACGCAGGACGTGCGGGTGCACACGAGTCAGGCCTATTCAGATTTTGATTTGCACCCCCCTGTGCGCGTACGTAGAGAGAGCCTATATCCTTATAACTCTTACCCATCTACATATGAGTAATCATATATAAGCATATTTTCCCTTTATTAGCTTTCCTATGTGGGACAAGCTAATATCTCTTTATTTTCCAACACCAATGGGTGAACTTTGAGCAACAATTTCTCATTCACCCAAGCACCATTTTAAGCATATGAATATACCATTCCGAACTACTCACGGAGGAGTATCCGAATCACTCAAAAATAACCACTAACACGAAGTGGACCATGCTTAAAATTGTGCGACAAAATGCTTACTAAGAGCATTTTCCAACAAACCCAACACTAAAACTTGCACAAATAAGATTTAGATACAGCAAAACACAGACATTTTAAACCAGGCGCCAATCTTGACATCTCTAATTTCTCCATCAACACTAATACTACGACTAACCGGGCTAGAACTCGAATCAGAATCATCCTTTAAAACCTAAATTCTATCCACATATACAAAAACTAGAATCATCCTTAAAAACCAGAATCATAAAATAACAACCCACACATTCACAAGTGAAGGATCCAGCTGCCTCTCAATCTTTGTTCTTCATTGTCAAAGATTTTTCCCCACCAATGCCACCAGTTTCAAAGTTTGGTGCAATCACAAAAAATGGCCAAATAACTTTAAGTGGAAACTATTCATGTGTTGACAATTTGAGCCAAAATTTCACTATAAATAGGGAGCTCATTTGAGATCTCAAAGCATCCCAACAATTAAGCTTCATAGAAAGAAAGCTTAGAGAGTGTAAATGGAGAGATTTTTTTAGAGTTTAAACACTTGTAACTCTATTCTTGTAGTAATAGAATTCAATTTTTCCTCATAAACACTCTTCAGTATTTAGAGAATCACAACAAGTGGTATCAGGAGCTTTGGTTATTCATTGGGGTCGTAAAATCGAAGAACAGAACTTAGTCAGAAAATTCGAGTTTTGGGAAAGTTGTCAAAAATCAAGTTTGAGCATGTCATCAGCTTGTTCACGTTGATATGAGTACGGTGGAATTTTCATGCGATCAAACGGAGGCCGGACCAGCCCGAACGCGCCGTACTTTCCGGGAAGAACACTATCCACGCGGTGAAATGCGCACCACGCACCGCACGCGCTCCAGAGGTTGAAGACGACACATGTGTCAACCACGTTAGTGTTCCGGTATAATCAGATGCGACATCAATAGTTATGGTACTGTCAGCTGCCACATCTGTAGTTCTGGTACAGTCAGCTGTCATGTATTCACCACGTCAACAGTTTCAGTACAGTCATCTGCCATGTCATCAGTTCTGATACAGTCAGACGCCTGATCATCGCCACATCAGCATTTCTGGTACCGTCACTTGTCACATCATCTGCCATGTGTCAGACACGTAAGCATATCCGGTAAACTTCATTGAGCTCCATAAAGTCTATGAAATTTATATTTTAGCCTCAGAAATTTTAAAAATTTACAAATCAGCCACTGAGTTGGATTTGGACTAACGAAGAGTCAAATCCACCATTTTGACCATTCCGAATGCAATAATAACCTCGGATTTGTGAAAATCAACCTCAATTTTGTCATATTTTCATTTTAAATCTTAAACTTAAAATGGAAATGAAAGATTCACATTTTGGTGCAACGATTAAGCTGATGACAACCAATTACTCTCTCTATAGACCTCGAATGATAGATTATTTGCATTGCAAAGATCTGTACCATGTGATCCAGAAAGAGGGAGTGAAATTAGATCATGTCAAAGAGTGTGATTGGAACAAACTCAATAACAAAACTCTAGGTTAGATTAGGTAGTGGATTGGCCACAACGTCTTCCATCACGTAGCACATGATACATATGCTTACGAAATATGGATGAAGTTGGAAGGCATGTACCAGACTAAGACAGCTCAGAATAAAGCCTTAATAAAGAGGTGTTTGGTGAACTTGAAGTTAAGAAGTGGAACTTCAATATCAGAGCATACCAATGAGTTCCAGAGCCTAGTGAACCAATTATCTGCAATAGACATGCAACTGGTAGATGAAGTACAAGCCCTTCTACTACTCAGTTCTCTTCCTGATAGCTGGGAGACATTGATGGTTACTCTCAGCAATTCGGCTCCAAGAGGTAAACTTACCATGTCTATGGTAAAAGATACACTGTCAAATGAAGAGGCCTGAAGAAAAGACATGGGCATAAATCAGACACAAGTTCTCGTCACAGAGAATCGAGGAAGACAATGAGTGCTACTATTGTGGCAAAGAAGGCCACTTAAAGAAGAATTGATGAAAGCTACAATGAGAGCAAGGTCAATGCAATTCCCAGACGAAGAATAACGATGCAGAGACACTAGTAGTTTTCTAAGGAGATGTAGCCATATGCTTCATCTAGGAAGAGACATGCCTTCACACCACAACCCAAGATGTTGAGTGGGTAGTAGATACTGCAATATCCTATCATGTCACTCATCACATAGAACATACAAAGCTTGAGACTTTGGTACAGTGAAAATGGGAAATACCAGTTCATCTCAAATAGTGGGAATTGGTGATATTAAGATGCCGACAAATGCAGGGTGTACAATAACTTCGAAGGATGTGAGAAATTTTCCAGAACTCCAGCTCAATCTACTCTCAGGGATTGCCCTTGACAAATAGGGCTATGTTAGCCACTTTAGTAATGACACATGAAGAATGATAAAAGGTGCCATGGTGATAAGTGTGGTTTATACCCACTTATTCCTGCATTCTGAGCTTACTATTTTATTAGATTTCGTATCATTTAATGTATTTTCTAGTTCTTTTATGTTTTATTTGTAGGAAGCATTAATTTATGGATCTTGGGGCATTTATATGTGTTTTGGGACCATACGGACGCATCGGAAGCACGAGAAAAAGAGCAGAAATACGGAACGTAAAAATCCCGGGAAGATGCTGCGTGTCATGAAGCGCCATCGCGACATTGCCATACAAAATCCAGAGATTTAGGCGCCACAACTCCCATTTTTTGGCGCCCCGCAGGGACCCAGAACACTATTTTTAGGGTTTTTTTTATGCACAAGGACCCAAAGGCTATATTATAAATACATTAGTTCGTCCAAAACTCAACTAGAGGTCTAATACACAACACAAAACACAAAACACTTATTTTTAGAGAGATCCAAGGTGGAGGATTGAAGAGCGACAAGAGAAGACGAAGACGGTGACGTCCAAGGAGGAAGAGATTCAATTCACGTTAAATCTTATAGTTTCTTTCTTAGAACTCTAATGATTTCGATTAGATTCATGACATGTTCTTATTGTATTTATCTTTAATCATGAACTAACTCCTTAATTCTGTAGAATGATGTAACTAATGCTTGAACCTTTGTATTGATTGCTAATTTTGTTATGAAGTTATATTTCAGTTTATTTATATTCTTTTGAGTTTAATGCTTCTTGTTTGCTGGCCACAAATTAAGATGATGAATGTTTAGAATCTATCACTCGAGAGAGGGGATTTTGAATAAGATCTAAAGAATATGACCTATGATTTTATAGAATTCGAGAAAATCGATAGTTCATTTGAAGTCGTTAACATAGAGTCATAAGACGTAATGAGTTATTAATTACTAGATTTTTATAGGGATATCGAAATCTGTAGTCGATAATATTTTCACTGTTACTCGAGAGAGAGAGTGAATACTCTAGGATTCTTGATTTATAAACAATATAACTGAACAAAATTAATTGGCATGACAAATATATAGGGGATAGCTAGGTGAAATCAGACTCTAGAATCTCTATCGTATTAGTTCCTCCTATCTTGTTATTTTTATATTTTATTTATTTATTTATTTAAATCTTGATTATTTATCTTCTAAATAAAGTTAAGATTATCAATTGTAGTAATTAGTGCGAGTTTAACACAATCCATGTGAATTCGACACTCTAAACTCATTTATACTAAAACTTGACACCGTACACTTGTAGTACGATATAAAATATCACAATAAGTTTTTGGCGCTGTTGCCGTGGATTGTTTGTTAATTCACCGTAATACTATTTCCAAGTAATCTTAGCTTTAATTTAGATTTTTATTTTATTTATTTTTTTATTTATTTTTATTTTTTTATTTTCTTTATTTTTGTTATAAGTTTTTTTTTTTTAATTTTTTTTTAATTTTTTTAATTTTTTATATTTTTATTGTTATATATTATTTTCTTTCGTGAAAAGAGAGTTGGAAAAGAAGCAATGGCAAATCCTATTATTGCATTGATAGCTCAAATATCGTCTCTCACGACTGATCTAGCAGTATTGACAAATCAAATGAGCCAACTGTTTATTGGAGCTGCTTCTGCTAATGGAATGCTCTTACCCAACAGAGGAGCGGTATTTGAGCAAGTACAGTATGTGAACAACCAAAACTTCAACAACTAGAGATGCAGTCCTATGTCTAACTATTATCATCTGAATTTGTCATATGCTAATATAGAGAATGTCTTTAAAACTTCTTATGGCTTCAACTATTCATTAGCTGAGCAAAAACTTTCCTTAGAAGACCTCATGAGCACGTTTGTAGCTACAGCTTCAGAGAGGTTTGAGAAGAACGAGTCGAGGCTGAACAACATCGAAACACATATGGGCAATTTAGGGGCAATAATGAAATCTTTAGAAGTGCAAATTGGGCTGCTTGTTTCTTCCATGGCCAATCAACATAAATGGGTATTTCCTAGCAATACTGAAGTCAACCCCAAAGAGCAGTATCAAGCCATAACCCTTAGGAGTGGAAAAGAGATTAAAGACACCTTTCAGGACTTAGGCAGTAAAGAAAAAAAAGTGGTATTTCAAGAGGAAACATTAACGGAAAAAGAGAACAAAGGTGAATTGAAAATGAGAGTTCAAGATGAAGAAGTCACCTTCAGTGTTTTCAGAGCCATGCCGAGTCCTCAAGGTGATACAAATTGTCACATGGTAGATATAGTAGAGAAGGGAGTTGCAAACACGCATGGTGAATCAGTATTTCAGTAACCTACGAGCATAGTGCAGCCATGCATAAAGGAAAATTCTCCGCAGCTAGACCTGAAACCATTCCCAAAGCACTGTAAAAAGAGGAAAAAAAGGGTCAGTGCTCACTTGAAGATGATCACTGGAAGGTTAAGAAGGAGGTCGAGCCAATTTTGTCAAATGTGTAGTCCAAGATCAGTAGACGCTGGAGGACCATCCATGGATAAATTGCCACAGGCCGCCAAGTTATCTTTTTTATGTCACAACAGCCGGTGGATACAAAAGAAGAAGCCACCATGACCATTTGGGTGGTTGCGTCTGGCTGAAGATGTTAAAATTAGCACTAGCGGGGAGACAACCATTGCATTTGTTTTATTATTAATTTCTTTATTTTTAATTTTTAATTTTTATTGAGTGCTATTGTTTATTTATAATTTTGCATGTTATTTATACATGTAGCACGAGACACACAAAGCCCGCGCAACGAAGTTCTGACCAGCAGGAGTGTGATCAACTCCATGCACGGTAGTGTTGTTCCTTAATTTTGTTCCTTTATGTCTATCTTTCATTGAGGACAATGCAAGTTTTAAGTTTGGGGTGTGTGCATGTAGTCGTTCCTGATAATTAAAAAAAAGAAGTTTTTCTTTAATTTTTATTTTTATTCCTTGATAGCAAAAGTCTAATGATGAATTTGTTTACTGTAGATGAAATTTTAAAAACGATAAGTCTCAATTGATTTTTATCTGATGCCTTGAGTAGGTGATCTAGGTTAGACTCGTAAGCACTTAATAATAGGTTTTTAGCAGTAAGAACCTAAGTAGTTGGAAAAATGACTAGTTGAAGAAATTGTTTGCCGATGAATGGCCGTTTGCTTAGATGTCTATCTCAATATGCTAGTATTATGATGTATGGTATGATAAGAAAAAGAAACCACCTATAACCGATAAGCGTGAAGCTACCCATGGACGGGTGTTAGGACCACCATGAGGAGAAATGCTACCTTAAATGGTAGGTGTGTTGAAAAAAATGAAAAAAAAAAAGAAAAGGAAGAGAATAGAATCATACCATACGGAGTAAAGAAAGGCAATTACAGAGTTAAATTGAGATATCTAGGTTGGTTTGAACCATCAGATCTCAATTTTTGAGACGAAATCATTGAGTTGGCTTACTTATGAGTCGAGCTGTGAATAAACCTTTACACACACACACACACTGTGAGTCTAGCTTAGATGGTTTATTCAAGAACTTGGATTTAAGTTGCGTTGAGTACTTTGAAGGTTCTCTGATTTCATTAATAAGCATTCTTTGAGGACAATTTTATACATAACTATCAAGATTATTTTATTTGTTTTATTATTTTTAAATTTTTGCATGTGTGTGAATGCCGTTTGTGGGTGTCGTCACTGTAAGCCCTCAAGAGACTATAACTCGTCCACTAAGGCCGCCTAGGGGGTTTAAAGGCTTGTTGCAAACGCTAAATGCAATCGTGATCCCTACGAAAGTGGCCTAGTTAATTTTGTTACTTATTGTTTGTTTACTTATTTAGTTTTTATTCTTTCTTTTGCTCGGGACTAGCAAAATCTTAAGTTTGGGGGTGTTTGATAAGTGTGGTTTATACCCACTTATTCCTGCATTCTGAGCTTACTATTTTTTTAGATTTCGTATCATTTAATGTATTTTCTAGTTCTTTTATGTTTTATTTGTAGGAAGCATTAATATATGGATCTTGGGGAATTTATACGTGTTTTGGGACCATACGGACGCATCAGAAGCACGCAGGAAGAGCAGAAATACGGAACGTAAAAATCTTGGGAAGATGCTGCATGTCACGGATCGCCATCGCATCATTGCCATACAAAATCCAGAGATTTGGGCACCGCGGTGCCCACTTTTCGGTGCCCCACAACGACCCAGAACACTAATTTTTGAGTTTTTTGATGCACAAGGACCCCAAGGCTCTATTATAAATACATTAGTTCATCCAAAACTCAACGAGGGGGCTAATATACAGCACAAAACACGAAACATTTATTTTTAGAGAGATCCAAAGAGGAGGATTGAGGAGCGACAAGAGGAGACGAATGTGGTGACGTCCGAGGAGGAAGAGATTCAATTCGGGTTAAATCTTCTAGTTCTTTCTTAGAACTCTAATGATTTCCATTAGATTCATGACATGTTCTTATTGTATTTATCTTTAGTCATGAACTAACTCCTTAATTCTGGAGAATGATGTAACTGATGGTTGAACCTTTGTATTGATTGCTAATTTTGTTATGAAGTTATATTTCAGTTTATTTATATTCTTTTGAGTTTAATGCTTCTTGTTTGCTGGCCACAAATTAAGATGATGAATATTTAGAATCTATCACTCGAGAAAAGGGATTTTGAATAAGATCTAGAGAATATGACCTAGGATTTTATAGATTTCGAGAGAATCTATAGTTCCTTTGAAGTCGTTAACATAGAGACACAAGACGTAATGAGTTATTAATTACTAGATTTTTATAGGGATATCGAAATCTGTAGTTGATAATATTTTCACTGTTACTCGAGAGAGGGAGTGAATACCCTAGGATTCTTAATTTATAAACAATATAACTGAACAATGATGAATTGGCATGACAAATATATATGGGATAGCTAGGTGAAATCAGACTCTAGAATCTCTATCGTATTAGTTGCTCCTATCTAGTTATTTTTATATTTTATTTATTTATTTAAATCTTGATTATTTATCTTCTAAACAAAGTTAGGACTATCAATTGTAGTAATTAGTGCGAGTTTAACACAATCCCTGTGGGTTCGACACTCTAAAAACATTTATACTAAAACTTGACACCGTACACTTGCGGTACGATATAAAATATCATAACACATGGTCATCGCCCGGGGACATATTTGTGGAACTTTATACAAGACTCATGTGAATATGTGTGCATAGAGCCTCAATGTAGCTGAACGGGAGGCTTCTCAAAATCTATGGCACCAGAGACTCAGTCACATGAGTGATAATGGGTTTCCTACCTTGACAAAGTAATCACTGTCAGTTCTATAAGCAATATAGACTCTCTTTTATTTTCTCTTCTACGAGAAGATCATAATTGCTCAGTCTAGTATAGTTTGATATTTGTGGTCTCTTGAAGGTTAATTCACTAGGCGGTAACAAATACTTTATGACTTTCATTGACCATACTTCTCGGAAATTGTGGGTGTATTTTTTGAAAACAATCAGGTCCCGGATTATTTCAAATTATTTCATGCGATGGTAGAGTGTGAAATAAAGAAGAAACTAAAGTGCCTCCACAACAATAATGGAGACGAGTATACGTCTAGAGAGTTCGATGCCTACTGCGGAAGACACGACATTCGACATGAAAGGACTGTTTCACGTGCCCACATCATAAATGTTTTGTTGAAAGAATGAACCGTACCATTATGGAGAAAGTCATAAGCATGATCAACTTGGCTAAGTAGCCAAAGCCATTTTGGGGAGAAGCTATTCATGTCGTCTGCTACATGATCAATAAATCGACATATGTACCGTTGAATTTTGAGATTCTGGAGAAAAATTGGTATGATAAGAATCCCTCATATTCTCACTTTAGAACATTCAGTTGTTTAGCCTTTGCACACAGATCCAATGAGCTTAGGCAGAAGCTTGATGCGAGGACTACTCCATGTATCTTTGTAAGCTATGAAGACGATGAATTCAGATACAGGTTATGGGACCCGAAGGAAAAGAATGTCATCAGAAGCAGATATGTAGTGTTTTTTGAAGACTAGACAATAGAAGACATTGAAAAGCCTAAGATGAATTCTAATTCTAGTGCCGACAAAACTGATTCAAATCCATACACAACCCCAACACCAACACGAGTGGCCACAGATAATGATAGGGTGTATGATATGTCAGAAGCATAACCAGAGGAGGAAGAATATGATGTTGAGTAGAGGGAGCCGCAACCTGCTCCATCAGAGGCTACAGGATCATCCGCAGATCTGGATGATGACAAAAATATATAAACCAGTGAACCTCAAGAACGAAGATCTAAGCGATGCCGGATTCCATCAAACAGATACTCAGGATCTGACTATATTCTGCTTACTAACGAGGAGGATCCATAAAATTTCAAGAAAGTTGTATCTCATAAAGACAAAGGAAAATGGTTGCATGCAATACGTGATGAAATGTCATCTCTGCAGAAGAATTATACAATAGTAAAGCTCCTATAAGACAAGAATGCATTGGAGAACAAACATGTGTTCAAGTTGAAAAAATATGGCAGCGGAACTGTGGTGAAACACAAAGCTCGGTTAGTAGTCAAAGAATTCCAACAGAAAAAAGGAATCGACTTTGATGAAATTTTCTCACCAGTTATAAAAATAGCTTCAATCCGAGTTATCATAGGATTGGTAGTCAGTTTGAACCTAGAGTTTGAACAAATGGATGTTATGATAGCATTTCTTCATGGTGATTTACATGAAAAATTCTATATGGAACAGCCAAAAGGTTTCAAGGTTTCAGGAAAAAAGAACATTATTTGCAAGATGAAGAAGAGCTTATACGACCTCAAGCAAACATCAAGGCAGTGGTACAAGAAATTTGACTCATTCATGATGAGTCAAGGCTATAAAAGAACTGCAGTAGATCAATGTGTTTACATTCAAAGGTTTTCAGATGGAAATTTCGTTGCTTTTTCTATTATATGTGGATGACATGTTGATTGTTGGACAAGATGTAGCGAAGATCAGCCAGCTGAAGAATGAATTCTCTAAGTTTTTTGACATGAAAGACTTAGGACCAACTCAACAGATTTTGGGAATGCAAATAGTTGAAAACAAACAGAATAAAAGGTTGTGGCTCTCAAAGGAGAATTATATTGGACGAGTGATCAGAAGATTCGATATATAAAATGCCAAACCTGTCAGCGTTCCGTTAGCATATCACTTCAAACTGAGCAAGAGTTTGTGCCCCTCATCTAAGAAATAGATAGATGATAAGTCATCAATACCATATTCTTCAGCAGTTGGAAGCCTAATGTATGCTATGGTATGTACTAGGCCATATATTACTCATGTAGCAGGTGTAGTAAGCCGTTTTCTCTCTAATATAGGAAAAGAACACTGAGAGGCAGTCAAATGGATTCTCAGGTACCTCAAGGGTATATCGAATTTATGTTTATGCTATGGGGGAGCTAATCCAATCTTGGAAGGCTATACAGATTCTGATATGGCAAGAGATATTGATGATAGAAAATTTACATCAGGTTTTCTCTACACTTTTGTAGGGGAACTATGTCATGGCGGTCATGATTGCATATGTGTATTGTATTATCCATAACATAAGCTCATTATATTGTAGCAGTGAAAGCAGGAAAATAAATATTATGGATAAATAATTTTTTCCAAGAATTATGAATCAAATAGACAGAATACAAGATACATTGTGATACTTAGAGTGCTCTGGACTTGAGCAAGAACTCAATGTATCATTCTTGGACGACGCATATTGATATTCACTATAATTGGATACGCAAGGTGATGGATCAACAACTACTGAGACTATTGAAGATCTATACAGATGAGAATCCAACTGACATGTTAACAAAAGTAGTTACTTGGGACAAGCTAGAGCCGTGCAGAGACATAGCCGGGATAGTTGTCAGATGACAATCGTTTCAGACGTAGTTGAAGAATGAGAATTGAAGGATCCAACTGCCTTCCATTTCCATCAATCTTGTTCTTTATTATCAAATATTATCTTCACCATTGCCATTATTTTCAAAGTTTGGTACAACTACCAAAAATGACCAAAATAACTTTAGGTGAGAACTATTCATTTGTTGACAATTTGAGCCAAAATTGTACTATAAATATGGAGCTCATTTGAGAGTTCAAAGCATCCAAACAATTAAACTTCATACAAAGAATGCTTATAGAGTGTAAATAGAGTGATGTTTTTTTGTAGAGTTTAAACACTTGTAAATTATGTCATTGTAGTAATAGAATTCAGTTTTTTCCACATAAACACTCTTAAGTAATCAAAGAATCATAACAACAAGAGCATTCATAATCTAGGATTTATGTTCTAGTTAAAATGATCATTACATGCATAATACAACTAATAAATAAAAATATTGAAGGATATTTACTTACGTTCAACTTCGGTTTTATTCGAAGAACGACTCAAAGCTTTTTTTTTTCTGTTTGAATAAGATTGACTGCAACAATGATGACACTAAGTAATGATCAACAATGGTGGTTTGCTTTTTGAGTTTGAAAAAGAACGGGCAGTGAAGAAATTCGATGAAAATATAGAAGAAAATTCGATGGAGGAAGATTTTGGTATAAGAAGCGAGTGAAGTTTTGGGATGTGTTTTAGGGATTTAGTTCTAGGTATTTTCATAATTTTTAGCTTTTAATAAGGATATTTTTATAATTACATAAGTAAAGTGTAGTCCAATGGTATTTTGTTCAAACTTAAACTTTTGGCTTAATTAGGTTGGTAGTTCGAATCCATATGGATGTAATTCATGAATTTAATTTTAATTATTATTGTTATTATAATATTAAATATTTCTAACAGTAATTTTAACGATACCATAGTATCAGTAACTTCTGTTTTTTTCTTTTTAAAAACAAAAAGCAGAAAATAATACTTTTATCTCATATTAGTGATACTTTTTGAAAAGTGTCACTAACAAAATGTCACTAAAGCCATTTTTGGCATAGTGATTTACGTTTGGCTGTCTTACATTATATGTTTATATATAATATTGATGGTGGTTTTTAACCCCGAGGAAGTTTGAAGCTTGGGGAGAAGTAGAATGTGGTTTGCACTCGGCAGATGATGGAGGCCCAAGGTCTTTGAGGATGAGAGAGGTCAGACAGAGGGACCCAAGCCCAAAGTGTGGAGGAACACCTAAGGGAGAACTGGTTGATGAAGCTAGGTTGGGCTACCGACCCGATCTAAAGAGAATGTATCAGATTCGGCATCATTCGAGCACACGAGGAAGCCAACCCGAGGTGGTCCGTGGCTACCGACCCGACCTGGTAACGAAGTAAGAATTGTTGATCCAGCACCATCCACCTCGGCACACCGACCCGACGATCATAGATGAGATATGATATTATGCACTTAAGAGCATATGACATATTCCTTACTTGCAAGTTCGAACTTCTAGGAGACTGATGCGATATGAGTAAGTCAACGACTCTCCTTGGGAATAGACTATGACAGACAGAACAGTCCCGAAGCAGGTGAATTGCAGGCTGTCACGTCTACAGAACGTGTGTCAGTGACCAAAAGGTTGAAATGACGGGCTGCTGCCGGCAGATGATGGTTGAGTAAGAGACCATGGTTACTATTTGCAGAGTGGTTGGGGGTAAAGGAGCATGTGAGGTGATGACAGGATGACGTGAGCTGACATCATGGGCTGGTGGAACAGTGGATTTGGGAGCTGATGAGCGGAAAATATATCAATATTTACCGCCTCTTTTACTTAATATTTTATATAGTTTCTCGAGTTTTATGAACGTTTGGATGTGTTTTAGTTTGTTTTGTAGACAAAATAAAATCGGGACTTAATGGAATCAATCAGAACGAAATGTGGAACAAATAAGAGCAAAAATTGGACTTGACATTTTGATTTTGGAGATTGGAAACTAGAAATGGCGTTCTAACGAAGTACAATTTCAGAAATTTCAACTTTGCGCAATATTCGTATTTTGGCCATAACGTTTTATTCCGATATCAAATTGAGGTGATTCAAGTTCCAGATTAAAGAAGACGCAAAGAGCTACAAACTTGAAGTTCATAAGATTTTCTAATTCTGAAGTTTTCATTATCAAAATTGATGAAAACTACGAAAGCGTGTTATGTGTAATTATTAAAGTCATTTTCAAAAATAAAAATAAAATAAAAAATGAAAATTATCAAACTTCCACCAAACATGTTTGCATGTTTGGTGGAGGATTTGGTGCCATATTTGGTGCCAAGTTTGGTGGAGAAATTGGTGCAAACCCTTAGATTTGCCTATAAATATCAAGGTAAACTTTGTAAATTTTTCATGCTTTCTTTGGGGGATTTCTTCATGAAAACCTAAAAGAAAGTGTCTTGCATGTTTATTTAAGTTTTCTTGTATTTTCTCTTTATTTATTTAATAAATTTTTGTGTGTTTTTAATTATAGCATGAGTAGGTAATCTCTTTTTGCTGGAGTATGGGGGGAAACTTTTAATATAATAATTTAGATTTACTCCCTTAATTTAAATAAGTAAATTGAATTAATTATTTACCGCCTATATGGCCGATTTTATATTATTGGACTTAGTTTCCGTCTATATGGTTGGTTTAGGTGCTAACCTTGTTATCGCCTACATAGTCAGTTTATATGATTTTTTTTACTGCCTTAATGGTCAGTTGAACTTTGGATAAATTATATTCACCACCTATATGGTCGGTTTTAATATAATTAATTCAAGAAATGATTATTTGATAATGGAGTAATCTATATTTGAAGTATTAAAAGTGAAACCCCTAGCTCCAGTATTTTCTTTTATTGTTGAAATTTTCTTTACTTTTTAATTTTCCATTATGTTATTCTGTTTAACTATGTATTTTGTAATTTTAGGTATGTTTTGTAACTAAACATATTATCTAGGGGTGTGATGAATTCCAATATCACCGGTTTATAAAGTTGGTTATTTTATGTCTTGGGTAATATAAATGTTTATTTATTGAGTCTTAAGCTTAATGATTCTTGTTAACTAGCCCTTAATAAGATTGATTTGGTAAACTTAAAAAGAACTTGGAAAAGAGATTTTAGGTTTAGCCTTAGACTCAATAGCTCACGATCTCACCTTGGGGCAAGACACTCTTAGGCATATTTCCTTACATGATAGGAATATACCTGTCCGGTGGGGGTAGCCATAATTGGAACTTAATCTTAATGAATTCAGATAACTTGGTTAACATAGGAATATAGTTAATTAGGTTACACTGAGTGTTTGCATCTGACCATCGAAATAGGCTTTTGCAATTTTTGTGTTCTAGGTTAATAAACTGATATATTGTACAAACATGAGATCACCATTTCATCTTTAAAAGATATTAGAATGATTCACAACCCTATATAGATTTATAATATTGATTTTTCCTTTAATTTACTTTCGCACTGTTTTATTTACTTGTTTTCAGATAAAAATCACCTTCCAAACAACAATCAATCTATTAGGTACTTGTAAATATTTAACATCATAAATTGATAGCCAAGGTATTAAGTCCTCGTGGGATCGATACATTTTATACAACTTGAGCGATACGTGCATTTGCGTTACATGTGTGATTTCACCGATCAAGTTTTTGGCGCCGTTGCCGGGGACTTATTTATCTTTTACTATTAATTTTGGGGTTAGATACAATTACTTGTGTCTAATTTCTTTTTACTTATTATTTTTGTTTTCTTGTATTTCAGGTTCTCAGTCAGTACATGAGAAGAACCAGAAGATTTGAAATCCGACCGCTTGACCCAGAAATTGAAAGAACAATCAGACAGTTTAGAAGGGAAATTCGAGAAGGTCAAGAAGCACTGATCAACATGAACATTCAAGAACCTGAACCTTTGGAGGATGCACTACCAATTCCCATTTGAGACATAACTATTCTGGTGGTTGATTGCTTCATTTCATGCATTGTACTTCCTCCCTCACCAGTAAATGCGTGTGACATCAAAACATGCATTCAGATGATACATCAGTCAGTTCAGTTTGAGGGGAAGGCAACTGAAGATCCTAATGCCCACATCAGCAACTTCCTGGAAGTTTGCGGCACATTCAATTACAACCGAGTGGCTGAAGAAGCAATGAGACTGCGTGTGTTCCCATATTCCTTGAAAGACAGAGCTAAGACTTGGCTACATTCACTACCAGCAGGTTCCATCACAACTTGGAAAAATCTAGCCACCAAATTCCTTGCAAAGTACTTTCCCCCAGCCAGAACTGCAAAGCTGAGGAATGACATTACGTCATTTGTACAACATGACTCAAAATCCCTCTGCGAAGCTTGGGAAAGATACAAGGAGTTGCTCTAAAAATGTCTTCACCATGAGATTGCAAAGTGGCTACAAGTCCAAACCTTCTACAATGGACTTTTTGGACTAATGAGAACCACAATTGATGCTGCTATTGGATGAGCTTTAATGGAAAAATGAGAAGATCAAGCCTGGTACCTAATTGAAGAAATGACCAATAATAATTCTTTATGGCCAATAATAAGGACCATGATCCAACGAATTACAGGGATTTACGAAGTAGGAGCCAACATTGCATTGAGTGCCAAGCTGGATCAGATTTGTAAAAGTCTGGATACTCTTAACATAAAGGTTAATGCTGGATTCATAAGTTCACCATATGAAGGAGCACTAGAGGCAGAATCATACAACCAACATAATTAGACGGTGAATTATGTCAACAATTTCAACAGACATGGGAACAATCCATATTCAATACCTAACCCAGGTTGGAGGAATCATCCCAATTTTGCATGGAGCAACACTGTGAGGCAAAAGAACAATCCACCACCTGGATTCCAACAGCAAAACAAAGGCCAAGAGTATGAAAAAGAACCAGGAATAGCAGAATTGTTGGCCCAAATGAAAAAGCAACAAGCAACATATGATGCTATATTTCAATCCCAAACAGTATTGTTTCAAAGCCAAGCATCATCTTTAAAGGCACTGGAGAATCAATTGGGACAACTGGCCAATGCTCAGAGTTACAGACTGCAAGGTAACCTTTCTAGCAACACAGAACCAAATCCAATGAGCAGAGGGAATGAGCAATGTCAAGCCATTACTTTGAAAAGCGTTTCTGAAATCAACAAAGATGTTGGAGTCAAGGCATCCACTGAGGATGTTCCAAAAGAAAGCAGTGAAACAGAGCCACAGATGGAGGAAATAGAGGCAAAAGAAAATGATCAAGAAAAATTTATTCCTCCTCCATCTTTTCCACAGCATCTCCAGAAACATAAACTAGACAAGAAGTTTGCTCGATTCTTGGAGATCTTTAAAAAGCTGCATATCAACATTCCATTTGCAGAAGCGTTGGAACAAATGCCCAGCTATGTCAAATTCATGAACGACATTCTGTCACAAAAGTGGAGATTGGGAGATTACGAGACAGTAGCATTGACAAAAGAATGCAACGCCATCATTCAGATGAAGCTTCCCCCAAAGTTGAAAGATCCTGACAGTTTCACCATTCTTTGCACCATAGGAGAACATTACTTCGGTAAAGCTTTGTGTGATTTAGGTGCCAACATTAACTTGATGCTTTTGTCTATTTACAGGAAACTGCAGATTGGAGAAGCGATGCCCACCTCAGTTACTCTGCAGCTTGTTGACAGATCGCTCACATTTCCGAGAGGTGTAGTGGAAGATGTATTGGTTAAAGTCGACAAATTCATTTTCCCTAGAGATTTCATTATCTTTGACATGGAAGAAGACAAAGATGTACCTATCATCAACGGGAGACCATTCTTGGCTACAAGTCAAAATGTTATTGATGTACAAAAAGAAGAACTAACCATGAAAGTGCAGGACCAAGAACTTACATTCAATGTTTTCAAAGCCATGAAATTCCCGAGTGATAAAAAAAAGGAGGAATGTTTAACACTTGTTGTTTTAGATAGTATCATCCAGGATACAATGCAATGTAACTTTCCACGGATAAATTTGAAGCTTGCATCACCAACATGACTGACAGCGAGCTAGATGATGAAATTATGGAATATATCAACTATCTTGACAGACTTTTTCGCTTCAAATCGACACCACAAGTGGAAAATTTGGAACTACTGAAAAATAAGCGAATCAAGCCCTCGATTAAAGAACCACCGCAACTAGAACTAAAGCCACTTCTGAGCCATCTCAGGTATGTATTCTTAGAAAACTCTTCTGATTTACCTGTAATTATTTCTTCATCGCTAACATTAGAGCATGAAGATAAGTTGCTGAGAGTGTTATGAGAACACAAGAAAGCCATTGGCTGGACTATAGCAGACATTAGAGGCATTAGTCCATCATTTTTCATGCACAAAATTTTGATGAATTACGAGTACAAAGCCACAATGGAGCATCAACAAAGACTAAATCCAATCATGAAGGAGGTCGTAAAGAAAGAAATTATCAATTGGTTGGATGCTGGCATCATCTACCCCATCTTTGACAGTACTTAGGTAGTCCTATGCAATGTGTGCCAAAGAAATGAGGAATAACTGTAGTCACAAATGAAGAGAATGAGCTGATTCCAACAAGAACGGTGACTGGATAGAGAGTATGCATAGACTAGAGGAAGTTGAACAAAGCAACAATGAAAAATCATTTCCCATTACCATTCATTGACCAGATGCTAGACAGATTGGCGGGACATGAGTTCTATTATTTTCTGGATAGATACTCGGGGTATAATCAGATTGCCATCGCCTTAGAGAAAACCACTTTTACATGTCCGTATGGTACTTTTGCTTTCCGCATGATGCCATTTGGACTATGTAATGCTCCTGCCACATTTCAACGTTGTATGATGGCCATCTTCTCAGACATGCTGGAACAAAGTATGGAAGTTTTCATGGATGATTTTTCTGTGTTTGGAGACTCTTTCGACCACTGCTTGTAAAATTAGGAAAAAATGTTACAAAGATACGAAGCTACCAACCTGATACTCAATTGGGAGAAATGTCACTTCATGGTGCATGAAGGCATTATTTCGGGACATCAGATCTCACAAAAAGAGAATCGAGGTAGAAAAAGCAAAGATCAAGACAATTGAAAAACTACCTCCACCATCATCTGCCAAATGGATTCATAGTTTTCTCGGACATGCAGACTTTTATAGGATATTTATCAAAGACTTCTCCAAGATTGCTAAACCTCTATGCAATCTGCTGGAGAAAGATGTGCCTTTCAACTTCACCAAAGAATGCCATGAAGCTTTTGAGATCTTGAAACAAAAGTTGGTCTCTGCCCCATCATAGTAGCACCAGACTGGACTCTTCCATTTGAGGTGATGTGCGATGCAAGTGATTTTGATGTAGGTGCAGTTGGGACAACGCAAAGTAAAAATTTTCCATATCATTTACTACTCCAGCAGAACTCTGAATGAAGCTCAATTCAACTACACAACCACTAAAAATAAGTTGCTCGCAGTTGTGTTTTCTTTTGATAAAGTCTGCTCTTATCTGCTGGGTCCCAAAGTAGTGGTCTACACAGATCATTTAGCAATCAAATACCTGATCGCAATGAAAGATGTCAAACCCAGATTGATCAATTGGGTGCTTCTACTGCAAGAATTGGACGTGGAGATTCGAGATAGGAAATGGACAGAAAACTAAGTGGCAGATCACTTATCGAGGCTCGAGAATGAAGAAACAGCTGATAATGAACTGACAATCAAAGAAACCTTTCTAAATGAATAGTTGTTTGCCATGAAACAACATGATGTCCCTTGGTATGCTGACTATGTAAACTATATAGTATCGGGAAAATGGCCGTTGGAGTGGACTCATCAGCAACGAAAGAAGTTCTTCAAAGAAGTCAAACACTATATCTGTGATGAGCCGTACTTGTTCAAACGTTGTGCTGATCAATTACTGAGACGTTCTATTCCATATGAGGAAGTCAATAGTGTCTTTCAGCATTGTCATTCATCACCATATGGCGGACACTTCAGTGGAGATAAAACTACAGCCAAAGTCCTACAATCAGGTTTGTTCTGGCCCACCTTGTTTAAAAATGCTTACTTATTTATTCTTCAATATGACAGGTGCCAGAGAACGGGAAATATTTCGAGGAGAAATGAAGGACCGCTTCAAAGCATTCTCGAAGTGGAAATATTTGATGTATGAGAGATTGATTTTATGAGACCCTTTGTTCCATCATTTGGGAACCTGTACATTCTAGTTGCAATAGAACATGTCTCTAAATGGGTTGAAGCAACAACATTACCATCAAATGATTCAAAAATGATGATAAAATTCCTTAAAAAGAATATTTTCACTCGCTTCGGAACACCTCGAGCAATTATCAGTGATGATGGCACACACTTCTGTAACATATACTTCGATGCACTCCTATCCAAATACAGAGTTACTCATAAAATTTTCACTGCTTACCATCCGTAGTCAAATGGACAGGTTGAAGTTTCAAAAGGGAGATCATAAGAATTTTGGAGAGAACCGTTGGATCAATAAGGAGGGACTGGTCTATAAAACTGGATGACGCATTATGGGCCTACCAAACAGTTTACAAAACACATATTGGTATGTTCACATATCGAATGGTGTTTGGGAAAGTATGCCATCTACCTGTGGAGCTTGAACAGAAAGCGTACTGGGCACTGAAGAATTAAATCTTGATCTACAAGCAGCAGGAGAAAAACGGCTCCACCAACTCAACGAATTGAAGGAATTTCGCCTACATGCTTATGAAATTTCCAAAGTGTACAAAGAAAAGACCAAGAAATGGCATGATAAAAAAATAGTGCGCAGACAACTGGAACCAGGGAAGCAGATGTTGTTATACAATTCAAGGTTGAAACTTTTTCCTGGAAAGCTGAAATCAAGGTGGTCAGGTCCATTTGTGATTACTCATGTGTTACCACACGAAGTTGTTGAGATATATAACCCCAAGTCCAACAACACATTCAAAGTTAACAGCCAGCGTGTCAAGCACTACTGGGGAGAATCATTTGAGCAACAAAAAGAAAGTGTCACACTTTCAGATCTAGCCTAACGTTCAGGCAGTCATGTCTAGATGACGACGTTAAACTTAGCGCTAGCAGAGAGGCAACCCATGCAATTTGTGTATATATTAAGATTTGGTGTGTTTTATTTTTATGTGTTTAATTTTTGTAAGTAAAGTCATATTTCAGGATGGAAGACGTTCTCACAAATCTTCACAAGTATTTTCCTTCTCTCCCTCAAAACTCTCTAATGAGAGTCTATAAAGCTCGCATGGAATAAATGAGACTTATGATGATCAAATGTATTCATAATGACATTCGTTGGATTATTGATGCACGCATCCGATTGGCAGATGAATCCTCTGACTTTTTTATTTCATATCTGTCTGATTTAGGAAGAAACACCTATGCTAAGAAAAGAAGAGCTAAAAGATTAGATGTTTGCTTTAAATGTGCATGCATGACATGTAATACTCATTGTCGTTCTTTAGGAATGATGTCCGATAACCGTGAAGATAAAATTAAATTCATTAAGAATGACATGAGTAAGGAGTCTTTGGATAACATATCATTGACTCTTGAGATGCATCCTAGTGGATATGTGTATCACGTAATTTGCATGTTACATGCACAATTTCGAAAAGAAATGAAACAATTAAGTCTCGGGAATCTAACTCTAAAAGACCTTGTTTACCAATTTATAAGAAAATTGGATGGGAAGCTTGTCCCTAATGCATAGATGTCAATCAAGACGTTACTTCTTGTAAATATTATTATCTCTAATAATTGTAATTTGTTTTGTTATTTTCTTTTATTTTCTCCGACAGGATCCAGACTTTTTGACTTTCACGATTTATTTTACTATTTAGCTAATAATTATCATTTGGCAGGTACTAGTGCTATTATTACTCACCCTTTTTCAGGTTCTATAAATTCAGCTCATAATTTCAGTCTTGAAGATATCCAGATTTGAGAAATAAATACATAAAAAAAATGGAAGCAACTTCAAGAAGACGAGTTGTAAATATCTGTGTGTTTTGCGGTACTAGTGTTGGTTCTAAACCAGAGTTCATTGCGGCAGCACATGAATTGGGTAGAGTCATAATTGAAAGAAATATGCACCTAGTATATGGCGGTGGCAATCTTGGACTAATGGGGTACATTTCAAGAGCCGTACAGGAAGAAGGAAGTCAAGTTTTGGGAATCATCCCAAAACTTTGGCAGAGGTGAATCTTATAGACCATCAAACAGAGATGAATGTATTGTACCAGGTATGTCTGAACGACTTGTGGAAATGATTAATCGTACTGATGCTTTTATTGCTTTGCCAAGTGACTTGGGCACGATAAAGGAAATCTTTACAGTGCTATCTTGGGCAAACTTGAACATACACCAGAAACCGATTGGACTATTTAACGCGGATGGATTTTACGATTTTCTTTGTGTGTTTCTTGATGATGCCAGGAGAAATGGGTTCGTGTCAAAACCTATAAAAGATATCATCTTCACTGCCAGAACTACCCATGATTTAATTGACCAAATTTTAGCCTTTGAACCAAAAATTGACCCTATCCTTTCCAAGATAAATTGGTCTGATAATGATCGTGGTAAGAAGCGTCGGATAAATTTGGATCTTAACCCTTAAGTTTCTTCTTACATGTAGAATTTCAGCTAACCAGATACTATTTTCTAAAACTCTTCTCTTACTTTTTAGACATTGGGGACAATGTCTCAATTGTTAGTGTCCTAGACATGCCCAAGGTCTCTAAGTCATGATATTGTACGAATAAAACAAAGTAAGTTGCGGAAAATTACTTACAATGAATGGATGAGAAATTGAAATTCTTTGATGTTTGTGAAGAGCTCCAAGCTTTTGTTGTGTTCCAAACTCAAGGAATTAGTTTCCCTATCACCTTGATTTACTCTTTAAGTGCTAGCTAAATGAAATTTTGCAACAAAACTTCAAATGGGAGAGAAGAAAGCTCACAGCAGTGAGCTTGGAGAAGAAAGAAAGAATGATGTGAATATTAACTTGTGTCTTGCTTCCAAAGTTGACTTGCTTTATATACAAAGTTTGTGTGTTGGATTTGGATTGAGTGTTATATAAGTAAAGCCAAGCCTTACTTCCAACAAATCAAATCCATAATTCAAGCCCAACCAATTCCATCACATGTCCAACAAGTTGATGTAAGTGAAGTGGGTCCCACCACTTTTAAATTCCAAATTTAAGTCGCCATACACGACACACAACTTTGCTCGGGCCTGGGTTCGTTAATTCCGAACTAAACGAATTTTCCGTCGTGACGTAATTAAATCCAATTTAATTAAATAATAATGCCTAGCAAAATTATTACGAAAGTCGCTTGCGAATTAATTCCAAATTAATTCGTTCGCCCGAATTAAAATCCAATTTTAATTCCGCATTGAAATCCGATTTTAATTAATATATCCAATATATTATTTAATCGATTAATTCTAAATTAATCGTTCTCTCTCTTCCATTCGAATTTATCCCAGATAAATTCTTACAGTAATTTATCCTAGATTAATTTTCTCTCTCATAATTAATCCCAGATTAATTCTGTTCGAGTCAAATATCATCGGTGAATCTTTGGGAAGCGGCCCATGAGATCCCTGGATATGTTGGCAGTAAATACGATCATCGGACTATCCGAATACGTGGGTATCTAGTACCACGTTCTTACCGATTTATAAGACATGGTTGGCTTCTAGCAAAACACCGTGCCTACCCAATTCTCCTGAAATATTCTTTTAAGGAATACATAATCAATAGCAGGAATAATATACTATGTATTGCATATTACGATCCAGTATCGGATGTCACATGTAGGCCTAGGGCTGGAATTGTGTCTGCCCCGTACGAAGCATATATCGGATCACTAGCAACTAGTCTCTGTAATCGGATAATCATGACCTAGTCATATTATCCCGATAACTGCATCATTTAAGAGTACTAGTTCTGTATCCCTGCGTGATCATCATCTCCATATGACTGAAGTGATACTTCCATCTTGACATCACACCCAATACACTACAATTCTCAGTAAACCTAGAAGAGGCGTACACAGAACCTGTTAAAGCTCCGGACGACCAAAACCAAAGCGTATTGATTGTCGCAAGTATTAGCGAAGCAAGTCTCAGGTTAAGACCACATACACCTACCCTGATTCGGATTCCCATAGACACATAGTCATACTACCAATGGGATTCCGAGGGGTCTATCTAGAGCGAAGCTGTTCCCGTTCCAACGGCTAACAGAACCTCCTATCACACTTGCATAAGTATCCAATACTTAAATATATGAGAACTATGCCATTAAGCTTCCATAACGCGCACAAGTGTAATACTAGCCTATTCCGCATTATCGATGTCCAGTCTCGATAATACTACGACTAGGGATATTTAATGATTAAAATTTGTGGATTAATACTGTCTCATATCTTATTAATCCGGTACTAATCATATGGACTTTTATCATTTATATATCCAAGTAATCCAATTACAAAGTGATAAAAGAGTAATTTTCTTTGTCACATAGTTAATTTGTACAAAGAACACCATGTCTTTTACAAATAGTGATGCTATGGGTCATAATTGTCCAACAATCTCCCACTAGGTGTATAGCCAATCACTCAAGTGTCTAACACCTGAACTATGTACGGGTCGCTCATGCTTATGCTGAGATATCGCTTTCTCCAGTGGATATGCAAGGTTGTCATCTGATGGGATCTTGACATCGCCACGATGTATGATCTTATGAATCAGATGAAACCATTGAAGTACATTATTGGATCATTGATGAGACCGTAATTCCTTAGCCTATGTTGTAGCCCAGCTCAGTTGCTAACAGAACTACTCATAATCCAATTAGGAATTTTATAGATCCAAAATGCTTCATTTTGCTGCCTCAGCCGCATCAATGTATTCCACTTTTGTTGTTGAATCGGCAACAGTATCTTGCTTGGAAGATTTCCAGCTCACTGTTCCATTGTTCAAACAAAATATGTACCCTTATTGTGACTTAGAGTCATCTTTATCGGTTTGGAAACTTGCATCGGTGAACCTAGTCACCTCAAGTTCTCCATCTCCATAGATTAAGAAAGCATCCTTAGTTCGTCTAAGATACTAAAGGTTGTTCTTAACATCAATCCAGTGACCATCACCTGGATCGGCCTGATTGTGACTACAGATGCTAAAAGCATATTAGACACCAGGTCACGTACATGTCATGGCATACATGATCGATCCGACTGTAGAAGCGAACGAGATCCGACTAATTGAATCTCTCTCATATTGAGTTTTAGGACACATGTCATTAGATAGAGAGACGCCATGTTTTAATGTACAAGTTCTCAAAGAGTGCCAACAACTTTTAGATCTATCCCAGCAGATCCTTATTCCTAGAATAAATGTGCCTCTCCCAAGTTTCTCATGGAGAATTTTAATGAAAGCCAGCCTTTCACCGATTTAAATATGGGAATGTTATTGCTAAGAAGCAATACATCATCAACGTATAAGACAATCATTGTCAGTGTACTCCCTCTAACCTTCTTATATACACAAGAATCATCATCGTTTTGAACGAAACCATATACCGTCAGGGTGTTGTATATGAACATCCTCCAAAAGGTTTTATGATCTCATCCAAATGTTGGTTCCAATAATACAATGCTTGCTTCAATCCATAAATGGATCGATTTAACTTCCAAACCTTGTTTGCATGTTTTAGCACGACAAAACCGTCAGGGTGTTGTATATGAACATACTCTAAAAGGTTTCCGTTAAGGAAAATGGTTTTGATGTCCATTTGCCATATTTCATTATCGAAATATGCAACAATAACAAGCATTATCAGAATGAATTTAATTCATCGTAATCGACACCATGTTGATGACGATACCCTTTCGCTACAAGCCTAGCTTTGTACGTTTGTATGTTGCCATCCATGTCTGTCTTCACCATGAAAACTCATTTGCTACCAATAGGCACAATGCCTTCTGGTACATCAACCAGTATCCAAACTTGGTTGTATACATGGAATCCATTTCGGACTTCATGGAACCTTGCCATAAATAGGAGTCGATACCTTGTATCGCTACCTCATACATAGCCGGCTCATTATCCTAAATAAGATTAATATCTTCATGAGGTGAGATCAGAAACCCATACCTCTAAGGTTTTTTCTGACTCTCTCCGACCTACGTGGTTCTTTTGTATTAGAAGATTGTGGAACAGTCTCATCCCTGATGAACTGTTCGTGTTCCGTCAGAGGATCAGTGCCAGGAACAGTATCACTCCGATTTTCACCGAGTTCTACTTTCCTCCCACTTACCACTGCATTTAGGAATTCCTCCAAGGAAAACCGCATGGAGAGCAACAAATATCTTTGTTCTCTTGTGAGTTTAGGAAATAATATCCTTTGGTTTCCCTAGGATAACCAATTACAAATAGGCACTTATCCGATTTGGGTTCTAGTTTGGTACCATCCAAACGTTTAATATATGCCCAGCATCCCCAAATCTTCAAGAATGAGAAACCCGGTTTCTTTCCTGTCCATATTTCATATGGAGTTTGTCCAACAGACTTTGACGGAATCTTATTCAAAATAAGTATTGCACTGTTCAATGCGTATCCCCTGAAGGAAATTGATAGCTCAGTTCGACTCATTATTGACCTTACCATGTCCAACAAAGTTTGGTTTCTCCGTTCGGACACACCACTCAATTGAGGTGTTCCGGGAGGAGTCCACTGTGAAAGAATAACATACTCTTTCAAGTAATCGAGAAACTTATTGCTCAAGTATTTTCCGCCACGGTCCAACCGTGATGTTTTAATACTCTTGCTGGTCTGTGTTTCTACTTCGTGTCGAAACTCTTTGAATTTATCAAAAATTTCCGATTTGTGTTTAATAAGATACACATAACCATAACATGATGCAACATCCGTAAAGGTTACGAAGTATTCATATCCATCTCTAGCCTAGCTATACATGGGCCCACATACGTCACCATGAACGCGGGCTAACAGCTCGGTGGCACATACACCATTACCGCTAAAAGGTGTTTTAGACATTTGCGTAATAAACAAGATTCGCAGACGTCATTTGAATTGGAATCAAATCCGTCCAAGTATCCATTCTTCCAAAGAGTGGATATACGAGTCTTGTTAATACATCCCAGACGATAATGCCATAGATAAGTCTCATCCGTGTTACTTAGTTTGAGGCTTTTGTTTGTCATGTTATATGTTTGAGATTCATTTATATTCAAAATATAAAGACTATTATTAACATCTGCTGTACATATCAAAATATTATCTTTATATACAAAACACATACTGTTCCAGAATACAAATGTACACCCGCAACGGGTTATATAAAATGCAGAGATGATGTTCCTTAGTCAAACTAGGTACAAAATAACAGTCACCTAATGTAATTACATGCCCCAAGGGCAGATACAAAACATAGGTCCCAATGGCCAAAACAACGACTATTGTCCTGTTTCCGACTCGTAGGTCGATCTCGCCTGAAGCCAGTATCCTGCTAGTCAGCAGATCCAGCACACCAGTACATATGTGAGTACCACATCCAGAATCAAAAATCCAATTTTTAAAACCAGTAGTGGACATGTTTATAACAAACATACTTGAAGTCGGAGCCTTGCCCGTCTTCACTTCCTCCAACTCCGCCTTGTACTCACGGCAGTCACGCTTCCAGTGACCCCGTTTGCCACAATATAGGCAGACATCTTGGGATATATCCTTAGTCTTCCCAGAAGACTGTGATGATTTAGCCTTGCATTTTTTCTTCCTTTTCTTCACACCCCGCCTTCAGCCAAGCCTTGGCCATCTGGGATGTCGAAGTAAGGTGTGCCTCGCGCTTCTTGCCTTTTAGAAGCTCTAGCTCTGCCTTCTTGAGCATAGCCATTAACTCTTCAAGAGTTTTCTCTTGGTTCATCATATTATAGTTTATGATGAACTCGCCCCAACATTCGGGCAAAGACTGTAAGATTAAATCTATAGAAGTCTCGCCCTCGAAGGTTATGCCCAGCTGACCTAGTTGTTTGATGTCAGCAATCATTTGCGACATATAGTGCTCGACAGACGTACCCTCTGACGTACACGAGCGAAAGAGCTTCTTGTGCAATTCGTGCTTCTGAGATCTAAGATTATATCTGTGAAGATCCTTCAATTTCAACATCATACTATAAGGATCTAATCCTTTGTTCTGACGACGAAAATGAGGAGTCATTGTGGCAAGCATGACATATTGAACACTAAAGTTATCATCACGATGAGTCTTCCACAGCTCATGCTCTACTATTTGCTCAACTCCGGGCTCAGGCCCGAGAGGTTTCTCTATGACATAGAGTAACTTCTCGGCTCCCAGGACTATCCTGAGATTCATCTCCCAATCTGGAAAATTGGAGCCGTTAACGACATTCTCGCCAATGATTATGTCTCTAATGTTAATCTTTCCAGCCATCTCGATTGCAATAGTCCAACTATTCAATCAACGATTTTCGGTACACTCAAAATGTAAAGTGAAAACAGTCCAACTGTTCAATGAAAGTAATAAAAGATATTAGTCCAACTAATATATATTTATAACAACGATAAATAAAATAAAAAGCGTGTATTGGCAAGTATTTAAACGAAATTGCAAATTTAATACTAGCCTCCCACTATTTTTCGGCGAGCCTTTAACCCTCTGTGGAGTACTCGAGAAACCTAGTTTCCTAGTGGGCAAGAATCCCGTTAAATAACACACAACCTTTGGGCCAACAAGCTGTTTGAAACTTAACTAGGTAGATCTCTAAGATCAATTGGATCCCATCCAATTCCTAGATCCGGTAGGTGGACCTCCAAGTCCAAGATATATATCCAATATATATTTCCTAACATTTTCCTCTGAATCAACCAAGTATTGGCTTTGGCTCAACAAGCTTAATGATTCCAGTTAAGCGTGACCCATTGACAGTGGGAAAACTTCGTAATCCACGTCGATGTATAGAAGTGACCTTGACTTTGGCCAACAAATCACAACTGCCCAAGATATGCGATATGTAACAAAGCTTTCGTGGTTCAAACACATCCGCGATGGATAATGATCTTGACTTTGGCCAACAATTAATGCCAATCTTGGATCTTGAGAGAAAACCACTCAATGGAAGGAAAACGCTTAATATATATTGAGGGTTTTTCGAGTAAATTGGCAACCAATTTATTATCTTTGATTAGGTCTCATCATACACCCTTAAACATGCATTCTAAAAGCATAATAAGGCGCAATTAAAATTAATAATGATATGAGGATAGATATATAACAAATTTTTCTTAGAACAAATCTCTCAATTTCCTCTCTCCCGCTAGCACTATTCATATTTCTACCCAATTACATAATACATTAAAGAAACCTCATTTACATTGAGGGGAATTGGTGAGAAGAGAAATACAAAGAGAAAAGAGATAATAGGCTGGACACACATGTCCAATTTAAATAAATTCCAAATTTATTACAACAATTACCAAAATTGCCATCACCCTTCTAATATCCATCTGATATACATTATTCATATAAATACATCCAAGTATTCACACAAAGCATGTTATTCAATCAATCTAATCCAATTAATTAATCTTTGAATTAATGACCATCTAATGTTCAAACAACGATTTGATTTGCGCGAGACCAACTCGTTTAAGAATAAATACTCAAGGTACGTATTCTTGAATTATATCGAACTATAATTTTAAATCCAATTTAATTTGTATTCAATTCTAATTCGGATTTAATTCCAAATTAAATAATTACACTTATTTATGTGCCTTAAGGACATGGATTCCAAATCCAATCTAAATGGGTCTCAAAGGCCCATTTAGTATCCAATACTATTCAATTAAAGTCCAATGAGCTTTCAATTAATTTCTAAAGCATGGGCTTTGGCCAATATGGATCAAACCCAAATGTCAAGGCCCAAATAGGAATCACCCTATTGCCTAAAATCAATTTAGGCCCATTAGGCCTAATTAAATTATTTAAAGGTAATAGTCATATTTGGACTTTATGGAAATGGTTTTAGGCCCAATTGGATCCACCCAATTGACCAAAACCAAACTTTGTCCAACCAAGCCCATTAAGCCCAAATATAACAAATTAGTCCAATTTAATAATTCCAAATTTAAAGACTAATACATTCTAACATAATATTCCAAATATCATATTATTTTCTATTAAGTTTAATTAACACAATTAATTTATTAATCTAATATTTCCAAAACATTAATTAATCAAATTAATTATCCAACTCATGTCCAACACAAATTGAAGCAAAATTAATCTATTACTACATGCTTATAGCTCACGATAATTTGGCATAAAATAACAATCAATTTGATTTCAATCCAATTAAATCAACATACAAGATTTATTTCATGCTTGAAACTCATCCAATGGTCTAAATAATAAAAAATCACCATGAGAAGCCTAGGGTTCTTGTTCGGCCATTAGGTGAATTTCAGGAAAATTAATCCAATCAATTTTTCTCAAATTCTAAGATGCACAAATCCAATTCATCATCTTACATACACAACCAAACAACCAATTTTGAAAAAATCATAATCCAAGCACAAAATCCCCAAATAAAGTATATAAACCCTAAACTCAAATCATGCTTAAAAAAGGCTCTGATACCATTGTTAGTGTCCTAGACATGCCCAAGGTCTCTAAGTCATGATATTGTGCGAATAAAACAAAGTAAGTTGCGAAAAATTACTTACAATGAATGAATGAAAAATTGAAATTCTTTGATGTTTGTGAAGAGCTCCAAGCTTTTGTTGTGTTCCAAACTCAAGAAATTAGTTTCCCTATCACCTTGATTTACTCTTTAAGTGCTAGCTAAATGAAATTTTGCAACAAAACTTCAAATGAGAGAGAAGGAAGCTCACGACAGTGAGCTTGGAGAAGAAAGAAAGAATGATGTGAATATTAACTTGTGTCTTACTTCCAAAGTTGACTTGCTTTATATACAAAGTTTGTGTGTTGGATTTGGTTTGAGTGTTTTATAAGTAAAGCCAAGCCTTACTTCCAACAAATCAAATCCATAATTCAAGCCCAACCACTTCCATCACATGTCCAACAAGTTGATGTAACTGAAGTGGGTCCCACCACTTTTAAATTCCAAATTTAAGTCGGCTTACACGACACACAACTTCGCTCGGGCCCGAGTTCGTTTAATTCCGAAATAAACGAATTTTTCTTCGCGACGTAATTAAATCCAATTTAATTAAATAATAATGCCTAGAAAAATTATTACGAAAGTCGCTTGCGAATTAATTCCAGATTAACTCTTTCTCCCGAATTAAAATCCAATTTTAATTCCGCATTGAAATCCGATTTCAATTAATATATCCAATATATTATTTAATCGATTAATTCTAAATTAATCGCTCTCTCTCTTCCATTCAAATTTATCCTAGATAAAATCTTACCGCAATTAATCCTAGATTAATTTTCTCTCTCATAATTAATCCCAGATTAATTCTGTTCGAGTCAAATGTCATCGGTGAATCTTTGGGAAGCGACCCATGAGATCCCTGGATATGTTAGCAGTAAATACAGTCATCAGACTATCCGAATACGTGCGTATCTAGTACCACGTTTTTACCGATTTACAAGACATGGTTGGCTTCTAGCAAAACACCGTGCCTACCCAATTCTCCTGAAATATTCTTTTAAGGAATACATAATCTATATCAGGCATAATATACTATGTATTGCGTATTACGATCCAGTATCAGATGTCACATGCTAGACCTAGGGCTGGAATTGTGTCTTCCCCGTACGAATATATATCAGATCACTAGCAACTAGTCTCTGTAATCGGATAATCATGACCTAGTCATACTATCCCGATAGCTGCAACATTTAAGAGTACTAGTTCTGTATCCCTGCGTGATCATCATCTCCATAGGCTGAAGTGATACTTCCATCTTGACATCACACCCAATACATTACAATTCTAAAAAACCCAGAAGAGGCGTACACATAACCTGTTAAAGCTCCGGACGACCAAAACGAAAGCGTACTGATTGTCGCAAGTATTAGCGATGCAAGTCTCAGGTTAAGACCACATACACCTACCCTGATTCGGATTCCCATAGACACCTAGTCATACTACCAAGGGGATTCCAATGGGTCTATCCAGAGCGAAGCTGTTCTGTTTCCAACGGTTAACAGAACCTCCTATCACACTTGCATAAGTATCAAATACTTAAATCTATGAGAACTATGACGTTAAGCTTCCATAACGCGCACAAGTGTAATACTAGCCTATTCCGCATTATCGATGTCCATTCCCGATAATACTACGACTAGGGATATTTAATGATTAAACCTTTCGTGGATTAATACTGTCTCATATCTTATTAATCTGGTACTAATCTTATGGACTTTTATAATTTATATATCCAAGTAATCCAATTACAAAATGATAAAAGAGCAATTTCCTTTGTCACATAGTTAATTTGTACAAAGAACACCATGTCTTTTACAAATAATGATGCTATGGGTCATAATTGTCCAACATCAAAAAATTAAAAAATTTTAAAAAAATTTTGTTTTTGTGTTTTTAACTTGACTAATCAGGTGAAATTGGTGTGAGATAACTGTGTAAGGAATTTCAACTCATGAGAAATATCTCAACCTATTTCGTAACAAGTTAATTTTTGTTTATTTCCTTTTGAATTATTTAATTTGTAAATTCTCCATAATACTCACTAAAATTGGATCTCCATATGTTCAGTTGATAGGTATTATCAACATGCACGGTAACATATGGCCATGAGTTGTAATTGAAAAGATTGTAATATTCAGTACTATAGTTTAATTGGAGGAAACATCTAAAAAGCGATGGAATAAAAAAAATAATATTGTGTATAAAAAAAAAATCTGAGATCCGAGTAATTAAGTCTGTAGGGGTGTTTTAACACCTAGTTCCCTAAAGGCAACTGGTTTGGGAGTAATTAAGTCTGTAAGGGTGTCTTAACACCTAGTGCCCTAAAGTCAACTGGCTTGGGAGTCACTGACCCAAAGCTCGCTACATAGATTGAAGATGTTGTAAATGATAAAAAAAAATCCATTGCTAAAAAAGTGTGAATTCTGAAATAACTTTAGGACAAAATATTACCCTCTTTTCAACTACACTTATGAAAATTGCGGGCATAATGAGCTGATTAATACCTTGTTGGTTGTGTATATGGAGAATGGTAAAAATAATCGGAGAATTTACTTATTTGGTAATTTAGAAAGAAAGAAAATAGCTATTAACTTGGATAAGAAGTTTCACTTGCTTAGTCACTAACTTGTTTATCTTTTTGCTTTTGTATGCATTTGATTGATTTTTGTGGGTATCGTCACTGTAAACCCTCACGAGACTACAACTCGTCTACTAGGGACACCTAAGGGTTTAAATGCTTGTTGCATACGCTAAATGCAACCGTGATCTCTACAAAGTGGCTTAGTTTAATTTAATTGTTTATTGCATTTTATTTTGTTGTTTTTTGCTCAAGGACTAGAAAAATGTTAGGTTTGGGGGTGTGATGAGCAGAAAATATATCAATATTTATCACACATTTTACTTAATATTTTGTATAGTTTCTCAAGTTTTTTGAACGTTTTCATGTGTTTTAGTTTATTTTGAAGATAAAATAAAATTGGGACTTAATGGAATCAATCAGGACGAAATCTGGAATAAATAAGGGCAAAAATTGGACTTGACATTTTGATTTTGGAGATTGGAAACTTGAAATGGCGTTCTAACGAAGTACAATTTCGGAAATTTCAGCTTTCCGCAATATTCGTATTTTGGCCATAACTTTTTATTTCGATATCGGATTGAGGTGATTCAAGTTCCAAATTAAATAAGACTCAAAGAGCTACAATTTTAAAGGTGATTCAAGTTCTAGATTAAAGAAGACTCAAAAAGCTACAATTTTAAAGTTCATAAGATTTTCGAATTCTGAAGTTTTCATTACCGCAATTGATGAAAACTACTAAAGTGTGTTATGTGTAATTATTAAAGTCATTTTCAAAAAAATAAAAAAAATAAAAAAATGTAATTTTCAAACGTCCACCATGTTTGGTGGAGGATTTGGTGCCATGTTTGGTGGAGAAATTAGTGGAAGCCTTTAGATTTGCCTATAAATACCAAACTAAACTTTGTAAATTTTCTATGCTTTCTTTGGGGGATTTCTACATGAAAACCTAAAAGAAAATGACTTGCATGTTTATTTAAGTTTTCTTGTATTTTCTCTTTATTTATTTATTAAATATTTGTGTGTTTTTAAGTACATCATGCGTAGGTATCTCTTTTTTCTGGAGTCGGGGAGGAAACTTTTAATATAATAATTTAGATTTATTCCCTTAATTTAAATAAGTAATTTGAATTAATTATTTACCGCCTATATGGCCGGTTTTATATTATTGGACTTAGTTTCCGCCTATATAGTCGGTTTAGGTGCTAACCTTGTTGCCGTCTGTTGGGATTTTGGCGCGGGCGCAGTGGAAGCTCGCGGTTTGGGTGAAATCGTAATTTTAAAACTTTTTAAATTACCGATAAATTATTCAATATTCAATATGAATAATTTATTCATATTTCACCTAAAAATATTTATTCGATATCAATAACGACATAAATAACAAAGAAACGTCGCAAAACTTTTACGAAAAATGTTTTTTTTTTTTTTTTTTTTTCGTAAAATGGCATAAAACGCGTTTTAAACCGAACCGACCACCCAATGCATGATGAGTGATAAATATATCACTATTTCCCACTCATTTGACCTAATATTTTGTATAGTTTCTTGAGTTTTGTGAATATTTTGATGTGTTTTGTGTTATTTTGTAGATAAATAAAGTTTCAGGACTCTCCGGAGGTGATTCGGGGCCAAACAGTGAAAAATGGACAAAAAGGGCAAAACTGTGATTTGGGCGTCACGACGCGCATCCTGCATTCTGACCTCTAACGTTCTCTAGAGTCTGCTAACGTGCGCCGGGACACGTGGACCAATCAGAGAAGTTTTGCTAAAATACGCCGTCTGTTAACGTGCGCCAAATCTGCTAACATGCGCCTGACACGTGTCAACATCACAACAAATCATGCTAACGTATGCCGGACATGTGTCATCATCATATGTTACCAACAATCATCATCGCCACATCATCAATGACGTCAGCATAATAATTTGGTCAGCGCCATGTCAGCAAAATTATTGAGTTAATCATTCAGCTCTGCCACGTGTCACCATCTCAGCGAAAGGGAAAGCCACGCGTCCAAGATCTACGGCGCGTCGCGACGCAAGCACACTTCACGTGTCGGGACGCGTGAGCCAATTTTTCCCTATAAATAGAGGCCAAAATTTCAGAATTGAATTCATACATTCTTCTATGTAATTCCTTAAGAATACTAAGAAGATTGTATCTTGTTTGTTTATTTACAGTTTTCAGTAATTAATTTTCGCATTTACACTTTCTTTTCTTTACTTTTCAGTCTTTACTTTCAGTAAAGATGAGGTAACTCCCCATTGATGGGGTAAAAGGTAAAGCTTTTATTACTAATATTTAGATTAATCTCCATTCATTATAATATATAAACTATTTAAAACCTGACTTAATGAGGATACCGCCTTATGGTCGGTTGGTAATTATTGAAATTAGTTTCAACATGACTTAATTAGGATACCACCTGATTGGTCAGTTGGTAATTAATTATTAATTTGACTTAATCAGGATACTGCCTATTGTTAGTGTCCTAGACATGCCACGGGATCTCTAAGCGTGATTCATGTGTGAATAATCAAAGAGAGTTACGGAAAATACTCACAATGATCGATTGAAAAATCTCCAAGATTGCTCCAATGGATGTTGCTACAAGCTTTGCTTTGTTGATTTTGACTCTAGGGTGGGTTTCCCTATCATCTCATATAACTCCTTTGAGTGCCAACTCATTTGGTTTTGCAACAAAAATCAAGAAGATGGAAGGAGAAGCTCACGTTTTTCAGGCAGTGAAGAGAAGAGAGAATTTGCTTTGCTGTGAATAGTAAAATTCTTGCCAATTTCCAAAATTGACTTAGTTTAAATACTTGAGTTAGTGTTGGAATTGGTTTGTGTAAATGACAAGTAAACCAAGTGTTTTACTCAACCTTTAACTTGCCAAATTCAACTTCATCATTAGTCCAACAATGATGAGGTCAAATGGATCCCACCACTTATTAAATTCAAATTTTAAGTCGGCTAATCCAACACGAAACTTCGCTCGGGCTCGGGTTCGTTTAATTCCGAATAAACGAATTTTCCATTGCGACGTAATTAAATCTAATTTAAATAAATAATAATGCCAAGCAAAATTATTAGGAAAGTCGCTTGCGAATTAATTCTAAATTAATTCGTTTGCCCGAATTAAAATCCAATTTTAATTCCGCTTTGAAATCCGATTTCATTTAATATATCAAATATATTATTTAATCGATTAATTCCAAATTAATCATTCTATCTCTTCTATCTGAATTTTATCCCAGATAAATTATTACCGTAATTAATCCCAGATTAATTTTCTCTCTCTCATAATTAATCCCAGATTAATTATATTCGAGTCAAATGTCATCGGTGAATCTTTGGGAGGCGACCTAAGAGATCTCTGAATATATTGGCAGTAAATTCGGTCATCGGACTATCCGAACATGTGCGTACCCGGTACCACGTTCTTACCAATTTACAAGACATGGTTGGTTTCTAGCAAAACATCGTGCCTACCCAATTCTCCAGAAATATTATTTTAAGGAATATATAATCTATATCAAGCGTAATATACATAGTATTACGTATTACGATCCAGTATCGGATGTCACATGCTAGGCCTGAGGCTGGAGTTGTGTCTGCCCCGTACGAAGCATATATCGGATCACTAGCAACTAGTCTCTTTATGGTCGGAAAGTCATGACCTTGTCATACTTTCCCGATGGCTATAACACTATAGAGTACCAGTTCTGTATCCCTGCGTTATCATCATCTCCATATGACTGAAGTGATACTTCCATCTTGACATCACACCCAATACACTACGATTCTCAGTATACCCAGAAGTGGCATACACAGAACCTGTTAAAGCCCTGGACGACCAAAACCAAAGTATACTGATTGTCACAAGTATTAGCGATACAAGTCTCAGGTTAAGACCATATACACCTATCCTGATTCGGATTCCCATAGACACATAGTCCTACTACCAATGAGATTCTGAGGGGGTCTATCCAGAGCGAAGCTGTTCCCGTACCATCGGCAAACAGAACCTCATATCACACTTGCATGAGTATCCAATACTTAAATATATGAGAACTATGCCGTTAAGCTTCCATAACACGCACAAGTGCAATACTAGCTTATTCCGCATTATCGATGTCCAGTCTCGATAATACTACGGCTATGGATATTTAATGATTAAACCTTAGTGGATTAATATTGTCTCATATCTTATTAATCTGGTACTAATCATATGGAATTTTATCATTTATATATCCAGGTAATCCTATTACAAATGATAAAAGAGCAATTTTCTTTGTCACATTGTTAATTTTGTACAAGAACACCATGTTCTTTACAAAATAGTGATGCTATGGGTCATATATATCCAAAAATCTCCCACTTGGCCTATAGCCAATCACTCAACTGTCTAACACCTGAACTATGTACGGTTCGCTCAAACTTCTGTTGAGAAATAGCTTTCGTCAGCGGATTTGTGAGGTTATCATCTGATGTGATTTATTCGATCATCACATCGCCACAATGTATGATCTCATGAATCAGATGAATTAGTCAAAATACATACTTGGATCGTTGATGAGACCGCGGTTCTTTAGCCTATATTGTAGGCTAGCTCAACTGCTAATAGAACTACTCCTAATCCAATCAAGAATTTATAGATCCAAAATGCTTCTTTTGCTGCCTCAGCTGCAACAATATTATGCTTTTGTTGTTTAATCGGCAACAATATCTTACTTGGAAGATTTCTAGCTCACTATTCCGTTATTCAAACAAAATATGTACCCTTATTGTGACTTACAGTTGTCTTTATAGGTTTGGAAACTTGCAGTGGTGAACCTAGTCACCTCAAGTTCTCATTTCCCCATATTCTCAGAAAGCATCCTTAGTTCATCCAAGATATTCAAGGATGTTCTTTACTTCAATCCAGTGACTATCACCTGGATTGGCCTGATTACGTCTACATATGCTCAAAGCATATGAGACATTAGGTCGCGTACATTTTCATAACATACGAGTTCTGGGACAGTGTCAGCAGCTTTCTAGATCTATCCCAGTAGATCTTTATTCCTAGAATAAAGCCTACTTCTCCTAGGTTTTTCATGGAGAATTTTATGAAAGCCAAGCTTTCACCGATTATAGTATGGGAATGTTATTGCCGAGAAGCAATACATCATCAATATAAGGACAATGAATGTCAGTGCGCTCCCACTAACCCTCTTATATACACAAGAATCATCTTCATTTTGAATTAATTCATATACCATTATGATTACATCAAAATGATGGTTCTGAGAATTCAATGCTTGCTTCAATCCATAAATTGATCGATTTAACTTGCAAGCCTTGTTTGCATGTTTTGGCACGATAAAACCTTCAAGATGTTGCATACAAACATCCTCCAAAAGGTTTCCGTTAAGGAAAGCGGTTTTGGCGTCTAGTTGCGATATTTCATAATCGAAGTATGCAGCATTAACAAGTATTATCCGAATGGATTTAATCATGGCAACATGTGAAAAAGTTTCATCGAAGTCGACCCTATGTCGTTGACGATACCTTTCTGTACAAGCCTAGCTACGTACATTTGTATGTTGTCATCCATGTCTGTCTTCCTTGAAGACCCATTTAGTACCAATAGGCACAATGCCTTCTGGTACATCAACCATTATCTAAACTTGGTTGGTATACATGGAATCCATTTCGGACTTCATGGCACTTTGCCATAAAAGGAGTCGATACCTTGTATCACTTCCTTATACGTAGTCGGTCCATCTTCCTCAATAAGATTAATATCTACATGAGGTGAGATCAGAAACTCATACCTCCCAGGTTGTTTTTTGACTTTCTCCGACATACGCAGTTCTTGTGTATTCGAAGATTGTGGTACAGTTTCATCCCTGATGAACTGTTCATGTTCCGTAAGGGATCGGTGTCTGAAATAGTATCACTCCGATTTTCATCGAGTTCTACTTTCCTCCCACTTACCACTGCATATAGGAATTCCTTTTCAAGGAAAACCACACGGAGAGCAACAAATACATTGTTCTCTTGTGAGTTGTATAAGTATTATACTTCGGTTTCCATATGATAACCTACAAATAGGCACTTATCCGATTTGGGTTCTAGTTTGGTATCATCCAAACGTTTAGAGTATGCCCAGCATTCCCAAATCTTCAGGAATGAGAAACCCGGTTTCTTTCTTGTTCATATCTAATATGAAGTCTGTCTAACAGATTTTCATGGAACCTTATTCAAAATAAGTATTGTACTGTTTAATGCGTATCCTCAGAAGGAAATTGGTATCTCAGAGCGACTCATCATTAACCTTACCATGTCCAACAAAGTTCGGTTTCTCTATTCGGACACACCGTCAAATTGAGGTGTTCCGGGAGGAGTCAACTGTGAAATAATACCATACTCTTTCAAGTAATCTTGAAACTCATTTATTTAAGTATTATCCACAATGGTCCAACAGTAATATTTTAATACTTTTACCGGTATATTTTTATACTGTGTCGAAACTCTTTCAATTTCTCAAAAGTTTCCGACTTGTGTTTCATAAGATACACATAACCATAACGCGATGCCACATCCGTAAAGGTTAAGAAGTATTCATATCCACCTCTAGCCTAGCTAGACATGGGCCCACTTACGTCACTATGAACGAGGGCTAACAGATCGGTGGCACGTGCACCTTTACCATGTAAAAGGTGTTTTAGGCACTTTGCCTAATAAACAAGATTCGTAGACATCATTTGATTTAGGATCAAATCCGTCCTAGTATCCACTCTTCGAAAGTGTGGATATACGAGTCGTGTTAATATGTCCCACACAACAATGCCACAAATAAGTCTAATTTGATTTATTCAATTTGAGCTTTTTGTTTGTCATTTTATATGTTTGAGATTCATTTATATTCTAAATATAAATATGGTTATTCACATATAATGTGTATATCTCAATATCATCTTTATAAATAAAACACCCAGTGTTCTGGAATACAAAGGTATACCCGCAACGGGTTGTACTAGATATAGAGATAATGTTTCTAGTCAAACTAGGTACATTATAACAGTCTTCTAATTTAAGTACATGCCCTAAGGGCAGTTCCAAAACTTAGGTTTCTACGGCCAAAACAGCGCCTCTCGTCCCGTTTCCGACTTGTAGGTCGATCTCATCTGAAGCCAGTCTCATACTAATCAGCAGATAATGCACATCTGTACATATATTTATGTACCACATCCAGTATCTAAAATCCAATTTTAAAACCAGCAGTGGACATGTTTATAACAAACATACCTGAAACCGGAGCCTTGCACGTCTTCACTTCCTTCATGTCTACCTTGTCCATAGGGCAATCACGCTTCTAGTGACTCCGTTTGCCACAGTTTAGGCAGACACCTTGGGATATGTCCTTTATCTTCCCAGAAGACTGTGACGATTTAGCCTTGCCTTTTTCTTCACACCCCCAGAATCCTTCGGCCAAGCCTTGGCCTTCTAGGATGTCGAAGTAAAATGCGTCTTGCACTTCTTGCCCTTTTAGAAGCTCTGGCTCTTCCTCTTTGAGTATAACCATTAACTCTCCAAGAGTTTTCTCTTGGTTCATCATGTTGAAGTTCATGACGAACCCGCCCCAACATTCGGGCAGAGACTATAAGATCAAATCTATTAAAGTCTTGGCCTCATAGGTAATGCCCAGATTACCTAGCTCTTCGATGTCAGCAATCATCTGCGACACCTAGTGCTCGACAGATGTACCCTCTGACATGCCCGAGTGAAAGAGCTTCTTTTGCAATTCGTATTTCTAAGATCTAAGGTTAAATCTATGAAGATCCTTTAATTTCAACATCATGGTATAAGGATCTAATCCTTAGTTCTGACGAAGAAATTAAAAAGTCATTGCAGCAAGCATAACAGATTGAGCACTAAAGTTATGAGTCTTCCAAAGCTCATGCTCTAATTATTTGCTCAACTCCGGGCTCAGGCCCAAGAGGTTTCTCTATCAAATAGAATAACTTCTCAGCTCCCAGAACTATCCTGAGATTCTTTTCCCAATCTAAAAATTAAAGCCGTTAAAGACATTTTCACCCAGGATTATGTTCTAAACGCTAATCTTTCAGCCATCTTGATTGCAATAGTCCAACTATTTAATCAACGATTTTGGGTATAATCGAATGTAATGATTGGTATAGTCCAACTATATAATCAACTACAATTGATCGGTTACATTCAAATGTAATGATTACTATAGTCCAACTGTATAACCAACTACAAATGAAGTTGTTTGAATACAGTCCAACTGTTCAATTAAAACAATAATTGAATATTAGTCCAACTAATATATTTATATTTTAATGACGAAAAAATAAAATGAGCGCGTATTGGCAAGTATCTAAACGAAATTACAAATTTAATACTAGCCTCCCACTATTTTTCGGCGAGCCTCTAACCCTCTGTGGAGTACTCGGGAAACCTAGTTTCCTAGTGGGCTAGGATCCCGTTAAATAACACACAACCTTGACTTTGGCCAACAAGCTGTATGAAACTTAACTAGGTAGATCTCTAAGATCAATTGGATCCTATCCAATTCCTAGATCCAGTAGGTGGACCTCCAAGTCCGAAACATATATCCAATATATGTAAATATATCCAATCTATTTCCTAACATTTTTCCTCTGAATCATCTAAGCCTTGGCTGTAGCTCAACAAACTTAATGATTCCAGTTAAGCGTTACCTATTGACAGTGGGAAAGCTTCGTAATCGACGTCGATGAACAAGAAGTGACCTTGACTTTGGCCAACAAGTCACAATCGCCGAAGACATATGATATGGAACAAAGCTTACGCGGTTCAACACGTAAGCTTTGATCTTGAGAGAGAACCACTCAATGGAAGGAAAAACGCTTAATATTGAATAAGGGTTTTTCACGTAAATTGGCAACCAATTTATTATATTTGATTAGGTCTCATCATACACCCCTAACCATGCATTCTAAAAGCATAATAAGGCGCGAATAAAATTAATAATGATATGCAGATGGATATATAACAAACTTTGTTCCTAGAACAAATCTCTCACTTTCCTCTCTACCGCTAGCACTATTCTTACTTCTACCCAATTACATAACACGAAAAGAAACCTCATTAACATTGAGGGGAATTGGTGAGAATAGAAATACAAAGAGAATAGAGATAATAGGCTGGACACGCATGTCCAATTTAATAAATTCTAAATTTATTACAACAATTTCCAAAATTGCCCCCACCCATCTAATATCCATCCGATATACATTATTCATACAAATACATCCAAGTATTCACACAAAGCATGTTATTCAATCAATCTAATCCAATTAATTAATCTTTGAATTAATGACCATCCAATGTTCAAACAATGATTTGATTTGCGCGAGTCCAACTCATTTAAGAATAAATACTCAAAGTACGTATTCTTGAATTATATCGAATTACAATTTCAAATCCAATTTAAATTGTATCCAATATTAATTCATGTTTACTTCCAAATTAAACAATTACACTTTCAATAGTGCCTTTAAGGACTTAGATTTCAATTCCAATCCAATTGGGTCTCAAAGGCCCAATTAGCATCCAATATTATTCAATTAAAGTCCAATGGGCTTTCAATTGATTCTTTAGGCATGGGCTTTGGCCATTATGGATCAAACCCAAGATGCCAAGTCCCAAGTAAGGAATCACCCTTATGCCATAAAATCAATTTAGGCCCATTAGGCCAATTAAATTATTAAAGGTCCAATGTCATATTTTGGACTTTATGGAAATGGTTTAGGCCCAAATATGATCCAAGACCAAAATTTGGCCCAACCAAACCCATTAGCCCAAATACAACAAATTAGATTAATATATCATTCCAAATTACATATTAATCCATTTCAAGTGTAATTAACACAAAAAATTAATTAATCTAGTATTTCCAAAACACTAATTAATCTAATTAATCATGTTTAACAACTAATTTATGTCCAACACAAATTAATCAAAATGAATCTTTCCAACATGCTTCATATCTCACGGCAATGGCAACAAAATAACATCCAATTTGATTTCAATCTAATTAAATCAACAATCCACATCTAAGATTCATTTCATGCCATTTAACATATCCAATTGTTAAAATTCAAAAAATCACCATGAGGTACATCTAGGGTACATTCGGCCATCAATTTGTCACAAATTCAATGATGCAAAAATCCAATTCAAAATCATATAAACACAACCAAACAATCAATTTAGGCAAAATCAAGCTCCAAGCACAAAATCCCCAAATTAAAGTCCAAGAACCCTAGAATCAAATCATGCTTAGAAACCGTTCTGATACCATTGTTAGTGTCCTAGACATGCCATGGGATCTCTAAGCGTCATGTGTGAATAATCAAAGAGAGTTGTGGAAAATACTCACAATGATCATTTGAAAAATCTCCAAGATTGCTCCAATGGATGTTGCTCCAAGCTTTGTTTTGTTGATTTTGCCTCTAGAGTGGGTTTCCCTATCACCTCATATAACTCCTTTGAGTGCTAGCTCAATTGGTTTTGCAACAAAACTCAAGAAGATAAAGGGAGAAGCTCACGTTTTTCAGGCAGTGAAGAGAAGAGAGAATTTGCTTTACTGTGAATAGTAAAATTCATGCCAATTTCCAAAATTGACTTAGTTTAAATACTTGAGTTGAGTGTTGGAATTGGTTTGTGTAAATGACAAGTAAACCAAGTCTTTTACTCAACCTTTAACTTGCTAAATTCAACTTCATCATTAGTCCAATAATGATGAGGTCAAGTGGGTCCCACCACTTATTAAATTCAAAATTTAGGTCGGCTAATCCAACACGCAACTTTGCTCGGGCCCGGGTTCGTTTAATTCCGAATAAACGAATTTTCTGTTACGACGTAATTAAATCTAATTTAAAAAAATAATAATGTCTAGCAAAATTATTACGAAAGTCGCTTGCGAATTAATTCTAAATTAATTCGTTTGCCCGAATTAAAATCCAATTTTAATTCCGCTTTGAAATCCGATTTCATTTAATATATCAAATATATTATTTAATCGATTAATTCCAAATTAATCGTTCTCTCTCTTCTATCCGAATTTTATCCCAGATAAATTATTGCCGTAATTAATCCCAGATTAATTTTCTCTCTCTCATAATTAATCCCAGATTAATTCTGTTCGAGTCAAATGTCATCGGTGAATCTTTGGGAGGCGACCCAAGAGATCTCTGGATATGTTGGCAGTAAATTCGGTCATCGGACTATTTGAACACGTGCGTACCCGGTACCACGTTCTTACCAATTTACAAGACATGGTTGGCTTCTAGCAAAGCACCGTGCCTACCCAATTCTCCAGAAATATTCTTTTAAGGAATATATAATCTATATCAAGCGTAGTATACATAGTATTAGGTATTACGATCCTGTATCGGATGTCACATGCTAGGCTTGGTGCTGGAGTTGTGTATGCCCCGTATGAAACATATATCGGATCACTGGAAACTAGTCTCTTTATGATCGGAAAGTCATGACCTAGTCATACTTTCCCGATGGCTATAGCACTTTAGAGTACCAGTTCTGTATCCCTGCATGATCATCATCTCCATATGACTGACGTGATACTTCCATATTAACATTACACCCAATACACTACGATTCTCAGTATACCCAGAAGAGACGTACACATAACCTGTTAAAGCCCCGGACGATAAAAACCAAGTATACTGATTGTCGCAAGTATTAGCAATGCAAGTCTCAGGTTAAGACCATATACACCTACCATAATTCAGATTCCCATAGACACATAGTCATACTACCAATGGGATTCCGACGGGTCTATCCAGAGCGAAGCTGTTCCCGTAACATCGGCAAATATAACCTCCTATCACACTTGCATAAGTATCCAATACTTAAATATATGAGAACTATGTCGTTAAGCTTATATAATGCGCACAAGTGCAATACTAGCCTATTCCGCATTATCGATGTCTAGTCTCGATAATACTACGACTATGGATATTTAATGATTAAACCTTAGTGGATTAATATTGTCTCATATCTTATTAATCCGGTACTAATCATATGGACTTTTATCATTTATATATCCAGGTAATCCAATTACAAATGATAAAAGAGCAATTTCCTTTGTCACATAGTTAATTTTGTACAAGAACACAATGTTCTTTACAAAATAGTGATGTTATGGGTCATATTTATCCAACACCTATATGGCTGGTTGGTAATATCACGCAAAGTTAATATATTATATTAAGGGAGATATCTAAAATAGAAGTAATAAAAGTGGATCATTTAACCCCATCATTTTCTTTTATTGTACTTTTACATTTTTAAATATCCAGCATTTACTTTTCAGCATTTACATTTCCACATTTATTTTCTAGCATTTACTTTTCAGCATTTACTTTTCCGCATTTACTTTATGTCTTTTTCTTATTTAAGCTTTTACTAGCCTTAGATATGTGTCGTAACTAAGTCTGTTATCCGGGGTTGTGATGAAATCCAATATCACTGGTTTATAAGAGGTTATTTTATAGTTTGGGTAATATAAATGTTTACTTATTAAGTCTTAAGCTTAATGCTTCTTGTTAACTGGCCACTAATAAGATTGATTTGGAAAACTTAAAATAAACTTGAAAAATGAATTTTAGGTTTCAGCCTTGGACTTAATAGCCCACGATCTTCCTAGAGGATATATAACCCTTAATAGATTTCCTTACAGGATAGACATATACGTGTCGGGCGGGGGTAGCCACAATTGGAACTTAATCTTAATGAATTCAAGTAACTTGGTTAACATAGACATATGATTAATTGGGTTACACTGCGTATTTGCATTTGACCTATTGGGTTTCTAGGTTAGTCCCAAGATCAATTTAAGCATAGAAACATGTGTGAATACTCAAAAGAAGTATGGCGGAATCATACTTACATTGATCGGCTTTTGCGATGCGAGGAACAACAAAAAACTTTGAAGCTCTCGACAATGGTGCTTCTTTGTGCTCCATCATTTTCGGTCAACTTCATGGATGGATCTCCAAGCTCCAAGCTTTGTGTTGGTGATTCCATGCTCAAGGGTTTGTTGCCCTATCACCTTGAATGACTCTTCATGTGCTAGTATTGGAAAGATTTGCCACAAATCTTCCTTGTTTCTTCTTACATGTCTCGGCCTTGCCAAGAAATTGAGAGAAATTTGGCTTCAAAAGCTGAGAGGGAGAGGAGGGAAAAAATGGGTTCCAAAATCGTGTAAGGGAGAGAGAAGGTGGAAGAGAAAAAATGTGTGATATATATATTTTTGGTTTATTTGATTTCCAAAAACAAATACCAAAAACAATTACAATTTTTTCAAATCCAAAATTTTGGTATAAGACTTTAAGTTTTCAACCACCCCCATCAACTATTCACATCAATCAATGATGACAAGCATCACTTCACTCAAAGTGATGTGACTTCCATCACTTGATTGACTATTGATTTGACGCTAGATGTGACTTGTGGGCCGCACTTGAATTCGAAATGCGAGTGGGCCCGCAAACACTCCCGGGCTCGGGTTCGCTAATTCCGAATTAACGAATTTTTCTTTGCGACGTAATTAAATCAAATTTAATTAAATAATTATGCATAGCAAAATTACTATTCACGTCGCTAACGAATTAATTCTAAATTAACTCATTCGCCCGAATTAAAATCTAATTTTAATTCCGCGTCGAAATCCAATTTCGTATAATATATCGAATATATTATTTTATCGATTAATTCCAAATTAATCGTTTTATCTCTTTTAATAATATTTTATCCCAGATAAAATATCTCAGTAATTAACCCTAGATTAATTTTCTCTCTCTTATAATTAATCCCAGATTAATAAAGTGCGAGTCATACGTCATCGGTGAATCTTCGGGAAGCGACCCATGAGATCCCCGGATATGTTGGCAGTAAATTCGGTCGTCGGACTATCCGAACACGTACGTACCTAGTACTACGCTTTTACCGATTTACAAGACATGGTTGGCTTCTAGCAAAGCACCGTGCCTACCCAATTCTCCAGAAATATTTTTAAAGGAATATGTGATCTATATCAGGCGTAGTATACGTAGTATTGCGTATTGTGATCCAGTATCGGATGTCACGTGCAAGGCCTGGGGTTGGAATTGTGTCTGCCCCGTACGAAGCACATATCTGATCTCTGGTAACTAGTCTCTATAATCGGATAAACATGACCTAGTCATAATATCCCGATAGCTGCAGCATATAAGAGCACCAGTTCCGTATCCTATGTGATCATCATCTCCATTATTACTGGAGTGATACTTCCATCTCGACATCACACCCAATACACTACGATTCTCAATATACCCAGCAGAGGCGTACACAGAACCTGTTAAAGCCCTGGACGACCAAAACCAAAGTATATTGATTGTCGCAAGTATTAGCGGTGCAAGTCTCAAGTTAAGACCAAATACATCTACCCTGATTCGGACTTCCATAGACACATAGTCATACTACCAATGGAATTCCGAGGGGTCTATCCAGAGCGAAGCTATTTCCGTACCATCGTTAAACACAACCTCCTATTACACTTGCATGAGTATCCAATACCCAAATATATGAGAACTATGCCGTTATGCTCCCACAACTCGCACAAGTGTAATACTAGTCTTTTACGCATTATCAATGTCCAATCTCGATAATACTCTGACTAGGGATATTTAATGATTAAACCTTCGTGGATTGATACTGTCTCATATCATCTCAATCTGGAACTAATCATAAGGACCTTCTATCATTTATATATCTTGGTAATCTAATTACAAATGATAAAAGGGCAATTTCCTTTGTCACATAGTTAATTTGTACAACAACACCATGATATGTACAAATAGTGATGCTATGGGTCATAATTGTCTAACAATCTCCCACTTGGCCTATAGCCAATCACTCAAGTGTCCTACACCCGAACTATGTACGGTTCGCTCAAACTTCTGCTGAGGAAAGGCTTTCGTCAGCAGATTTGCATGGTTATCATCTGATGCGATTTATTCGATCATCACATCGCCACGATGTACGATCCGAACGAATCAGATGAATATTTGAAGTATATATCTGGATCGTTGATGAGACCTTTAATTCTTTAGCCTGTGCTGTAGCCTAGCTCAGCTGCTAACAGAACTATTCCTAATCTAATTAGGATTATTATTGACCCAAATGGCTTCTATTGCTGCCTCAGCTGCAGCAATAACCCGCTTTTGTTGTTTATTCGGTAACAATATCTTGCTTGGAAGATTTCCAGCTCACTGTTTCATTATTCAAACTATATAGTATTTATTACGACTTATAGTCGTTTTTATCGGTTAGGAAACTTGTAGTAGTGAACCCAGTCACTTCAAGTTCTCCTTCTCCATAATATAAGAAAGCATCCTTAGATCATCTAAGATACTCAAGGATGTTCTTAACATCAATCCAGTGACTATCACTTGGATTGGCCTGATTGTGACTCCATATGCTCAAAGCATATGAGACACCAGGTCGCGTACATTTATTTCAATGTACGATTTCTCGGAGAGTGCCAACAATTTTTAGATCTATCCCAGTAGATCCTTATTCCTAGAATAAAGGTTGTCTCTCCCAAGAATTCTACGAAGAATTTTCATGAAAGCCAAGCTTTCACCGATTGTATTATGGGAATTTCATTTCCAAGAAATGATATATCATCATTATTTAGGACATTCACTGTCAGTGCGCTCCCACTAACCTCCTTATATAAACAAGAATCATTTTCGTTTTTGAATTAAATCATACACCATTATGATTACATCAAAAAGATAGTTCCAAGAACGCAATGCTTGCTTCAATCCATACATGGATCGAATTAACTTGCAAACCTTGTTTGCTTGTTTTGGTACGAAAAAAACCGCCTGGATGTTATAAACATCCTCCAAAAGGTTTCCGTTTAAGGAAAGAGATTTTGACGTTCAACTGCCACATTTAATAAATGAAACATGCAGCATTAGCAAGCATTATCCAAATGGACTTAAAAATGGCAACGAGTACAAGGTTTCGTCGTAATCGACACAATGTTTATAATAATACCTTTTCGCTACAAGCCTATCTTTGTACGTTCTTATGTTGCCATCCATGTATGTCTTCCTTGAAGACTTATATAGTACCAATAGGCACAATGCCTTATGGTACAACAACCAGTGTCTAAACTTGGTTGGTATACATGGAATCCATTTCGGACATCATGGCACTTTGCCATGATAGGGAGTTGATACCTTGTATCACTTCCTCATATGTAGTCAGTTCATGTTCCTAAAAAAGATTGACATCTTTACGAGGTGAGATCAGAAACCCATACCTCCCAGGTTATTTTCTGACTCTCTCCGACTTACGCGGTTCTTGTGTATTCAAAGATTATTGGTATAGTTTCATCCTTGATGAACTATTTGTGTTCCATTAAGGAATCGATGCCTGGAATAGTATTACTCTGATTTTCATCGAGTTTTACTTTCCTCTCACTTACCACTGCATATAGGTATTCCTCTTAGGAAAACCGCATGGAGAGCAACAATTACATTGTTCTCTTGTGGGTTGTATAAATACTATACTTTGGTTACCCTAGGATAACCCACAACTTAGGCACTTATCCGATTTGGGTTCTAGTTTGGTATATACAAACATATGCCTATCATTCCCAAATCATCAGGAATGAGAAACCCGATTTCTTTCATGTTCATATCTAATATGAAGTCTGTCTAACAGATTTTTATGGAACCTTATTCCAAATAAGTTTTGCACTGTTTAAAGCTTATCCCTATGAAGGAAATGGTAGCTCAGAGCGACTCATGATTAACCTTACTATGTCCAACAAGATTCGGTTTCTCTGTTCGGACACACCTTCAAATTTACGTGTTCCGAGATGAGTCCTAATTGAAAGAATACTATACTTTTTCAAGTATTTTAGAAACTTATTGCTTAAGTATTTTCCATCATGGTCTAACGTGTGAGGTTTTAATACTTTAGCCGGTCTGTCTGTCTACTTCGTGTCGAAACTCTTTGATTTTATCAATAGTTTTCGATTCGTATTTCACAAGAAACACATAACCATAATGCGATGCCACATCCGTAAAAGTTACGAAGTATTCATATCCACATCTAGCCTAGCTAGATATGGGCCCACTTACGTCACTATGAACGAGGGCTAACAGATCGGTGGCACTTGCACTTTTACCAAGTAAAAGGTTTTTTAGGCATTTTGCCTAATAAACTAGATTCGTAGACATCATTTGAATAGGATCAAATTCGTCCTAGTATCCACTCTTCAAAAGTGTGGATATACGAGTCTTGTTTATTGTGTCCCAGAAAACAATGCCACAAATAAGTCTCATCTGATCAAATCAGTTGAGCTATTTTTTTGTCATGTTATACGTTTGAGATTCATTTATATTCTGAATATAAATACTGTTATTCACATCTAATGTGCTTATCTCAATATCATCTTATAAAATGAAACACTTTAGTGTTACTAGAATATAAAGGTATATCCGCAACAGATTATACTCGGATATAGAGATAATGTTTCTAGTCAAACTAGTTACATTCTAACAGTTTCCTAATTTAAGTACACCCCAAAGGTAGTTCCTAAACTTAGGTATCTACAGTTAAAACAGCGACTTTCGTCCCATTCTCGATTCGTAGGTAAACCTCATCTGAAGTCAGTATCCTGCTTGTCAGCAAATTCTGCACATCAGTACATATTTATGTACCACACTCAGTATCTAAAATCCAATTTTAATACTAGTAGTGAACATGTTTATAACAACATGGTTGAAGCTGGAGCCTTGCCCCTCTTCACTTCCTTCATGTCTGCCTTGTCCATACGGCAGTCTCGCTTCCAGTGACCCCGTTTGCCACAGTTTAGGTAGACATTTTGGGATATGTCCCATGTCTTCCCAGAAGATTATAATGATTTTGCCTTTGCCCCTTTTCCACACCCCAGAAGCCTTTGGCCAAGCCTTGGCATTCTGGGATGTCGAAGTAAGATGCGCATTGCGCTTCTTGCCCTATTGCAAACTCTGGCTTTGTCTCCTTGAGTATAGCCATTAACTCTCCAAGAGTTTTCTATTACAATTAGTTCTTCTAATATCTAAGGATAGATATATGGAGATCCTTCAATTTCAATATCATACTATAATGATCTAATCCTTAGTTCTGAATAAGAATTAAGGAGTCTTTGCGGCAAGCATAACGGATTAAGCACTAAAGTTATCATCACATGAATATTCCAAATATCATGTTCTACTATTTGCTCAACTCCGGGCTTAGGCTCGAGATGTCACTTTTATCAAATAAAGTAACTTCTCGGTCACCCAGGACTATCCTGAGATCCCAATGTGAAAATTAAAGCTGTTTAAAAAATATTTTCTCCCAGGATTATGTTCTAAACGCTAATCTTTCATTTATCTTGATTCCAATAGTCTAACTATCAAATCAACGATTTTAGGTACTATTTATTATAATGATTACTATAGTCTAACTATATAATCAACTATAATTTTTAATTGGTTAAATTCAAATATATTGATTACTATAATCCAATTATATAATCAACTATCATTTGAAGTAGTTTGATTACAGTCCAACTGTTTTAAATTAAAACAACGATTAAATATTAGTTCAACTAATATATTAATTTATATTGACGAAAAAATTGAAATGAGCGCGTATTGGCAAGTAACTAAACGAATATTGCAAATTTAATACTTGCCTCCCACTATTTTTCGGCGAGCCTCTAACCCTCTGTGGAGTACTCGGGAAACCTTGTTTCCTAGTGGGCTAGGATCCCGTTAAATAACACACAATCTTGACTTTGGCCAACAAATTGTATGATAATTAACTAGGTATATCTCTAAGATCAATTGGATCCCATCCAATTCCTAGATCCAGTAGGTGGACATCCAAGTCCGAAACATATATCTTATATATGCCAATATATCCAATATATTCCCTAACCTTTTTCCTCTGAATCAACTAAGCCTTGGCTTTGGCACAACAAACTTAATGATCCCAGTTAAGCGGAACCCATTGACCTTGGAAAGCTTCGTAATCGATGTCGATGGACAAGAAGTGATCTTGACTTTGGCCAACAAATCACAACTTGGACAATACACCGATATGGAACAAAGTTTTCATGATTCAAACACATCCACGACGGACAAAGGTCTTGACTTTGGCCAACAAACCAGTGCCAATCTTGGATCTTGAGTAAGAATCACTCAATGGAAGGAAAAACGCTTAATATGTTGTGAGGGTTTTTCGCGTAATTGGCAACCAATTAATTATCTTTGTTAAGGTCTCATCATCATACACCCTTAAACATGCTTTCTAAAAACATAATAAGGCGCGTATAAATAAAATAATAATGATATGCGGATGGATACTTAACACATTGTTCCTAGAACAAATCTCTCACTTTCCTCTCTCCCGCTAGCACAAGTATTACTTCTACCCAATTACATAACACTTCTAAAGAAACCTCATTTACATTGAGGGGAATAGGTGAGAAGAGAAATACAAAGAGTCAATAGGTAATAGGCTGGACACGCAGGTCCAATTAATAAATTCTAAATTTATTACAATAATTTCCAAAATGCCCTCACCCATCTAATATCCATCCGATATGCATTATTCATACATTGCATCCATGTATTCACACAAAGCATGTTATCAATTAATCTAATCCAATTAATTAATCTGAAATTAATGACTATCCAATGTTCAAACAACGATTTGATTTTGCGCGAGTCAAACTCGTTTTGCAAATAAGTACTCAAAGTACGAATTCTTGAATTATATTAAACTACAATATTAAATCCAATTTAATTTTTATTTAATACTAATTCTATATTTAATTCTAAATTAAATAATTACACTTTTTAATGTGCCTTTACGACTTAGATTCTAAATCTAATCTTTACGGGTCTCAAAGCCCAATTAACATCCAATGTCAATTTAATTAAAGTCCAATGGGCTTTCAATTAATTTCTTAAGGCATGGACTTTGGTCAATATGGGTCAAACCCAAATACCAAAGCCCATTTAAGGAATCACCCTTATTTGCCAAGAAACCAATTTAGGCCCATTAGGCCCAATTAAATTTAAAGGTCCATTAAGTCATATTTGGACTTTATAGATATGGTTTTCGGCCCAATTGGATCCAACCAATTAGCCTAAACCAAACTTGGCCCAACCAAGCCCATTAAGCTCAAATACAACTTTTACAAGCCCAATTCCAAAATAAGCCCAATTAATTTAATTCCAAAATTCATAATTATATTAACCAAAGTTTATAGCCATAATTAATTATCCAAATTAACATTTCCAAAACACCAATTTACACAATTAATTATGCTTATCATCATAAACTTATGTCCAACGCAATTGAATCAAAAAATCAATCATTTTCCATGCTCATCATTCACGGCAATTGTAGGGTTTTATGTCCGATTCCGAATTCAATCCAATTAAATCCTAAATCAACATTTCCCAAATGATTTCAACTCATCCAATGATCAAAATCAAAAATCACCATGACTTAGGGCAACACAAAACTTTCGGCCAAGCCTCAAATTGGGGAAAAATTGATCCAATCCAATTTTCATTAAATTGATCATGCATAACACCATGTTATCATCATTCAAGCATATATCAACAATCAATTTCATCAAAACATGCTCAAATCATTTTTACCCAATTTTAACCCTAATTTCAATTTCATGCTCAAAATGGCTCTGATACCATTGTTGGGTTTCTAGGTTAGTCCCAAGATCAATTTAAGCATAGAAACATGTGTGAATACTCAAAAGAAGTATGGCAGAATCATACTTACATTGATCGGCTTTTGCAATGCGAGGAACAAAAAAAACTTTGAAGCTCTCGGCAATGGTGCTTCTTTGTACTCCATCATTTTCGGTCAACTTCATGGATGGATCTCCAAGCTCCAAGCTTTGTGTTGGTGATTACATGCTCAAGGGTTTGTTTCCCTATCACATTGAATGACTCTTCATGTGCTAGCATTGGAAAGATTTGCCACAAATCTTCCTTGTTTCTTCTTACATGTCTCGGCCTTGCCAAGAAATTGAGAGAAATTTGGCTTCAAAAGCCGAGAGGGAGAGGAGGGAAAAAATGGGTTCCAAAACCGTGTAAGGGAGAGAGAAGATGGAAGAGAAAAAATGTGTGATATATATATTTTTGGTTTATTTGATTTCCAAAAACAAATACCAAAAATAATTACCATTTTTTCAAAATCCAAAATTTTGGTATAAGACTTTAAGTCTTCAACCACCCCCATCAACTATTCACATCAATCAATGATGACAAGCATCACTTCACTCAAAGTGATGTGACTTCCATCACTTGATTGACTAGTGATTTGACGCTAGATGTGACTTGTGGGCCGCACTTGAATTCGAAATGCGAGTGGGCCCGTAAACACTCCGGGGCTCGGGTTCGCTAATTTCGAATTAACGAATTTTTCGTTGCAACGTAATTAAATCAAATTTAATTAAATAATTATGCCTAGCAAAATTACTATTCACGTCACTAACGAATTAATTCTAAATTAACTCGTTCGCCCGAATTAAATTCTAATTTTAATTCCGCGTCGAAATCTAATTTCGTATAATATATCGAATATATTATTTTATCGATTAATTCCAAATTAATCGTTCTCTCTCTTTTAATAATATTTTATCCCAGATAAAATATCTCTGTAATTAATCTTAGATTAATTTTATCTCTCTTATAATTAATCCCAGATTAATAAAGTGCGAGTCATACGTCATCGGTGAATCTTCGGGAAGCGACCCATGAGATCCCTGGATATGTTGGCAGTAAATTCGGTCGTCGGAATATCCAAACACGTACGTACCTAGTACTACGCTTTTACCAATTTACAAGACATGGTTGGCTTCTAGCAAAGCACCGTGCCTACCCAATTCTCCAGAAATATTCTTAAGGAATATGTGATCTATATCAGGCATAGTATACGTAGTATTGCGTATTGCGATCCAGTATCGGATGTCACGTGCAAGGCCTGGGGTTGGAATTATGTCTGCCCCATACGAAGCACATATCAGATCTCTGGTAACTAGTCTCTATAATCGGATAAACATGACCTAGTCATAATATCCCGATAGCTGCAGCATATAAGAGCACCAGTTCCGTATCCTACGTGATCATCATCTCCACTATTACTGGAGTGATACTTCCATCTCGACATCACACCCAATACACTACGATTCTCAATATACGCAGAAGAGGCGTACACAGAACCTGTTAAAGCCCTGGACGACCAAAACCAAAGTATATTGATTGTCGCAAGTATTAGCGGTGCAAGTCTCAGGTTAAGACCAAATACACCTACCCTGATTCGGACTTCCATAGACACATAGTCATACTACCAATGGAATTCTGAGGGGTATATCCAGAGCGAAGCTGTTTCCGTACCATCGGTAAACACAACCTCCTATTACAACTAATCATAATGACCTTATATCATTTATATAGCTTGGTAATCTAATTACAATTGATAAAAGGGAAATTTCCTTTGTCACATAGTTAATTTGTACAACAACACCATGATCTGTACAAATACTGATACTATGGGTCATAATTGTCCAACATGACCATCGATAGAGGCTTTTGTAGAATTTCGTGTTCCAGCTTAGTAAACTAATATATTACACAAACGTAAAATAACCACTTCATTTTTAAAAAGATATTGGAATGATTCACAACCCTGGATAGTTTTTTAATATTGAATTTTCCTCAATCTACTTTCGCGCTATTTCTCTTACTTGTTTTAATTTTAAAGTCACCCTCCAATCAAACAATAAATCCATTAGATACTCATAAACATTTGGCTTCATAAATTAATAGCTTAGGTTTTAAGTCCTCGTGGGATCGATACTTTTTATACAACTTGAAAGATACGTGCGCTTACGTTATACGCGTGTGGTCAATGCACATGAGGGCTGCCCAGGTCAGCCCCAACAGTGCTAGGGCAGTTTATGGGCTGCCCGAATAGTGACAAATTCACTGTTTGGGCAGCCATCACTCGGTTGGCTCAAAAGTCACCCGGTAACACCACTTTTTACCGTTTTCTGTTATTTCAACTTCGAAACAATTTCTGACAATTGTTCTAACACCCAAAACACATCCAATACATTTATATGATATTATTTTCATCACCATAAACCCAGAATTTCCAGATCTGATTTTGTAACAAAAATAATTAATTTTCATGCTTTAATCCATTTTTTTCAACACTAATCAAATTAATCACAATACCAATCCAAATCACCACCAATGAAGCACCAAGAACAATTCTAGGCATTACAAGAGTGGTCAATATTACAATGATATCATCCAAAACATCTTCACACATGCACAAAGCATTCCAATTCATCCTCCAAACCAAAAGCCCCAAATTTATAGAAAAGAAGAAACCCTAGGATCTCACTAGATCATCAAGAAACAAGAAACATATTTTCTAAGCTTAGGGATTTGTAGAATTACCTTTAATCCTCTAATTCCTTAGCTATATTTCTTGATTTTCTCCATTCTCCATCTTGAATCATCAAGAAATATTTGAGAGTTTTTTTGGAGCATGATATTCGGCTATGGCAAGCAAGCAAGAAGAAAAGAAAAATTTTCCTCTTTTAAATGGTGATTGCCAACTTTCCAAGGGCATTATGGTCATTTTTGCATTTTAATTTCATTAAATTAAAATCAAGATAAGATAAGCTTTAAGTTTAACAAATCATATTTTCACTCTTAAGCTTAATTAAAACATGCCACATGTATCAATAATAATTAAACATATTGCATAACATTTATGTAATATGGATATTATTTAATTATTCAAATATTTAACATTTAAATATCTAAATAATTAATTAATATAATAATTATTATTATATATGTATTTTTATTTACATTAAATAACAAATACATGTATTAATGGCATGTGTCAAAGTCTCATTTGACAATTAATTAATGTGTATCTAATCAAATTATGTATCAAATACAAATACATAATAATTACGATTGACCAAAATTCCCTTATGAATGTGTTTTCATTTAACCGTTTAAACGATTCGAATTAACTCATTTAATCTGGTGAAGTATTATGAATAATCTGTATTATTCATAACGCGTTGCCCAAGTGCTCAACGAGTACACTTCATATTGTGGGACTCTATAAGTTTAGGTTTATCCGTCACGAAATCCAATTTCGTGTCCATAATTCACCCACTTATGAATTATGACAACCACAGATAATCTCGCTAAACTATGCAAGTCGAGGTCATTGCAAACGTATAATCCATCTGTCACATGCTATCCATATTATACCTAGGATATAGATAAAAATGTCAAATCTATATGGTATAATATAGTCGACTTTCAAATTTACGATCTCTAAATAACACTCGATACTTGATTCCGAAGTTATACCACGGCCATGAATTTACTAGATCGCAAACACGTGAATGATACCTATGCCCTGTACACAGGACTGTCAGATTCTATCTTGTAACACACTGGATATCATGAGCATCAGTCCACACCTAGCGAACAGGCAGAGGTCTGATCTAAATAGATCGGTGACATGACTGTCATCAAAGTGTGGAGGATAACTCATATATCCACTGTGGTATCTCTAGTCGAAGGACCACTATGCTCGCTGAACTCGATAAGATTCATATTGACGTTGGTGTACCATCTATTAGGAAATCTTCAATGAGTCGTTCAGTGTTTATAAAATAAACATCTACATGTCTATACGAGTCTCCCAAGACTCATGGTTCATTAGGATAAACCATCGGACCAAGTCACGATATATGACATGTACTGGTCTCAGCGGATTTTACTAACCGACTAGTGTTAGTAAATCTTGACCATGAACTTTATTTAAGGATATACAACTTATAATGATGCTTCCCAATGTCAATTACAAACTACGTTGTAAATCATAGGGTCTTTGTCTAATATACACGTATCACTAAATCAGATTTAGTTTCAATCTAATCATAATTAGATATCTAATCATAATTAGATCGAATATGTATATAAAAGACAAGAGGTGCAACCATTAAATAAGTAATATTATGGAAAAAATGCATTGTTCGTATTCATGAATCGGACATAAATACGATCCGGATTGGCACTCCGAGCACCAACCCTAACAATTCTCCCACTTGCTCTAGTACTAATCCACGGTATCATATACACATCTCAATATGTATCACATACTCATGGCCCTCAAGAGCTCATATAGCACTCAAAAGGTAGGCAACATGAAGTAGGTCCGCTATAACATATTGAGTTTGTCCAACAAACCCAATCGTTTCCCTTAACAATCATCATTCATATTTTGTAGAACCCAAGTTCTACATCAATATAACTTAGATGCGATATCAATATTGTGCTACACCTACTGAGTTGTCTATGTATTTAAGGATCAAATCCAAATACTATGCAGACAACCGTAAGCACAACACTAATATCAAAACTTCTAATCTATAAGGTCACTATGCAATTTCATAAGTCAATACTTCATAAGTCAATACTTCATAAGTTGCAACGAATTCCACTAATACAGTAGAATCAACCGTGACACTCTCACTGTATCTTTTCTGACTTTATATGACGTAGACCATCTAACGTCATAATTAGACTCAAAACTAATCTGACCCTAATGGTTGCGGATTATATTCTCCATGAATAAGAAACTTGTTCTTAATATCTCAAAGATAACAAAAACATGTTTCAAGACACATCTTATGGCCTGCAGCATATCAAAATAACTCGTAACAATTACAATTAAATTGATATCTTTAATCGCACATAATATATTATTTATTATGCCATCATCATATGATGCATCAAATTGTCTAGACATTCTAATCAATTTCTCTTTCGATAAAGGAATCATCCTTTACAAATAATTAATACTATATACAAGAGACACATTAACTGTCAAACAGTTATACTAACTGTCATACAGATAGTCTTGTTGTGTCCTTTATTAGATCATATCTAATGCACGACTAATGGGAGTTTCTCACAAGTCTCTTAGTTTTATATCATATATGAAACTTTATATCAAATATAACAGAGACTACTCCCACTGCTTACACGGAGAAAAGAAGACTTAGGTAAACTTTTTACCTCACAAGCATCTCATTATTACATTAATAATGAAAATCTCGTTAGGATATATAACACTAGAAAGAAATTCGTACGCTCCCACTGACCCTACTATCATATATGTATTCTCTATGCTTTGATAAAATCAGACAATCTGACTGTATCAAAATTAAAGAACACATATTTTCGGAAAGCTTATCTGAGTCTACAATAGGCTTTATAAGCCAGTATATCAAACTGTGATCTTAGCATAATACAAACTTTAGGGCCATTCTAGAATGAAGTCTTCAAACAAAGAAACCACAAAGGATCTCTCATTCGAAGAAACCATTCAGGAACGCCACTTTGCATTATTAAGCCAAAATACATAGTTTAATATCAACATTAACAAACAGATCTTTAATTGTTCAATCAGTGCGACTAGAGACAAGTTTCCTCAGAATCTACAATAGATCACTGAGTGTAACTTTTCTCACTGTCATACTATAAAGGTCAAACCTTTAACAAGCTCACTTTGCTTTTGCTGCGCAAACAATTTGCACATTTTATGAACGATTCATAACGAAAGCTTAATCAAGTTCAAAACTTGATCGTAGTAAGCTACGAACAATTTTAGATCTATGGTTCAATACTAATTTCTGAAATCGATATCAAATATCACTCCCACTATAAATTATAGGATAATTTTCTTCAATAAGAAAACAACAGAACCATTAAGTATCAAATACTTTGCAAATGATTCTGACATCCTAATGAACTTATACGGAAGTTGTCTGAGGGTTTTTTCATCTTATTAATTACGTAGTTCCATTTATAGTTTATCACTCTCACATTTGACTTCAATAAGTCAAGTCTTTTCTACAATTGTCAACATCCGATGTTATACACCAAGTAATAAAATAATTTTATTACACGAGATTATATAAAAGATATTCTATCAAATAGAATACAATATTCTATTAAATAGAATAAATGATAAACTTTTACTTGTACCTCTGAGGCGCAAGTACTTTCAATTATATAATCATTATATAAAAGAAAGATTCAAATCTCAAATTTTTAAGATTCGAATTTTCTACCTATACATATCATATACGTAACTGTAGAAACTAATGGAACAATAATTAAAAGGATGAATTAGAGTAACTGGAGCATAACCCCAAGAGTATTGAAAAATAATTCGGTAACACTCAATATCAAACGAATCAAATCATATAAGATTCGATTTCTCCCACTGATCAATTCCATCATAATGGAAACATATAAGAATAATATTGAGTAAGAATCACATTCATTAAATAACTTTAGAACTAATTGTAATAAATTCATATGTTTGATCATATCAAACATCCTTGAACAATTCAAAGACTCACGATGAATTTTAAAATATAGTTTTAACACTTCAAATAGAATATCTTTGAACTAGTCAAAATATTCTATCCGTGTTTCATGAGAAACATATTGAAAGTTCTCGAACCATTCAAGACGTTCAATATATATACTTTTAGAAACACGTAACTAATTTATGACAACTCATTAACTAAATTACGAAGTAAAGAAAACTATCCAAGGTAATTTCTATTCATTAAACTACATACTTCCAAAGTATTAGTTTAATAAATCTGTGTTCCAATGACGATCATTGGGTAAATGAGATTTAATCACATCCTGAATACAATATTCATTAAATGGATAAGGATATATGGTGTGATCGTGTATCAAACCATCCTTTACCATACAGAATAACATTTAATGCTTACGTGATAAATTCTCATAAAACACTGTTCTAAGTTATTTAGTTAACCGAATATTTTTCTTAATGTTTATCTTTTTATCAATGACACTATTAGTCATATTGAAATATGTAACAATTGTTTATAAAGAACAAGTAACTATCCAATAGTCGCAAGTTCTGATATCAAATATCAAAACAATCATTAAACATTATTTTAAATAACTAGATGGGAGATCATGCATCCAATACTTACAGTTGTCGTATTGTGAGAATCGATATTCTCTATACACAACTATACACATCTCTTTTCTTTAACTCTATAATTTGCCTTCAATTATTCACAACAATTGCAAATAATTGATTAGCAAACTGTGTCAAACACGTGACTTCTAAAAGTCACTAAAGTCAAGAAACGTCATTATAAGATAAACAAATACCTAAAGAAGTTTTCTTAATGTCAGTCAAGAATCTCGAGACATGAACTGATTCGTGTCAATTCTCACTGCACAAGAAACTATTCTTTCTAGATAATTATATCCTAAAACAGATATCTATTTAGATTACTTATCGTGACTTAGAAACTAAGTCACTAACCATCTTGATTTTCAAGAAAATCGGAACAATAGTTCTCGATGGTTTTTACTAATCTAACAATATCCAAGTCTACTTACATTCTAGAACCTATTCTAGAAATACGCAATCGTAAGAGAAGTCAGAAAACATACTAAAGTAATATGCATGCAGTGGATTAGAAGTATAATTCTATAAACAATATAGAATAAAGGAAAACAAACAAGCGACAATTTCCATAAAATTACACACTGCTATAGTTATGGATTCTTAACCCAGCAGTGTCTCCCACTACTTTACGTAATACCGTAATCCCCAACGGAGAACCGGAATTCAATAATTAAATCAAATTCTATAGTGAGAGTAGGATCCCATGAATATATTTCGACTCACAGCTTTGGCATGATCTCGCCTACATATATTCATTAGGTAGACAACTCATTGTCAATCACTCACTAGTGACTCCTAATTTTGGTCATGACAGTTTCTCGTTATGACAGCTTTGGCACGTTTACTAGGAGGCGTATCAAGGCTTCACTTGCCAATGACAAACTCAAGCTACAGATGTAGTCCTGACAGCTTTGGCACGTTCAGGATTTCCACTTTCACTTGAATTTGTCTAGTATCAAATATACATTCGACATGTATAAAATTCTATCAACTACACCCTCACTGTTTTGGAACTTTCTCGGATGCAGCCATAGAAAGATACCCATAAACCGTATTAACAAGATGGACCAAGAAAATGCATCCAATACACGTTACTTTACAACCTTATTTAAGCTGGGATATTCCTCAAGGAAGCATTATTCTACATCATATGTAGAATTATAATCTAGATCATTTTCTAAACAATTCAATTCTACCTTTAGAAAACATAACTTAACTTAACTATTAAATTTTCGTTACGTTTCCCGTTAGCGTAGAACCGAAAAGTCAAGAAACATCTAAATTATATGCATGTGCAAACATCAAAATTGGATTATATATCATATACCAAGCATGACAAATGTTATGGATAAAGAATTATACCTGCTCTGATACCATTTTTGTTGGGATTTTGGCGCGGGGGCAGCGAAAGCTCACGGTTCGGGTGAAATCGTAATTTTAAAACTTTTTAAATTAATGAATAAATTATTCAATATCCAAAATGAATAATTTATTCATATTTCACCTAAACATATTTATTCGATATCAAATAATGACATAAATAACTAAGAAACGTCGCAAAACTTTTACGAAAAATATCTTTCCGCAAAATGGTATAAAACGCGTTTTAGACCGAACCGACCACCCAATGCACATGAGGGCTGCCCAGGTCAGCCCCAACAGTGCTAGGGAATTTTATGGGCTGCCCGAACAGTGACAAATTCACTATTTGGGCAGCCGTCACCCGGTTGGCTCAAAAGTCACCCGATAACACCGGTTTTTGCCATTTTCGCTTATTTCAACTCCGAAATAATTTCTGATAATTGTTCCAACACCCAAAACACATCCAATACATTTATATGGCATTATTTTCATCACCATAAACCCAGAACCGCCTACATGGTCGGTTTATATGATTTTGTTACCGCCTATATGGTCAGTTGAACTTTGGATAAATGACATTCACCGCCTATATGGTCGGTTTTAATATAATAAATTCAAGAAATGATTAATTGATAAGGGAGTAATCTATATTTGAAGTATTAAAAGTGAAACCCCTAGCTTCAGCATTTTCTTTTATTATTGAAATTTTCTTTACTTTTTAATTTTCCATTATGTTATTCTGTTTAACTATGCATTTTGTAATTTTAGGTATGTTTTGTAACTAAACATATTATCTAGGGGTGTGATGAAATCCAATATCATCGGTTTATAAAGTTGGTTATTTTATGTATTGAGTAATATAAAGGTTTATGTTTTGAGTCTTAAGCTTAATGCTTCTTGTTAACTGGCCATTAATAAGATTGATTTTGTAAACTTAAAATGAACTTGGAAAAGGGATTTTAGGTTTAGCCTTAGACTCAATAGCTCACGATCTTACTTTGGGGCAAGACACTCTTAGGTAGATTTCCTTACAGGATATGAATATACTTGTCGGACGGGGTTAGCCATAATTGGAACTTACTCTTAATGAATTCAGATAACTTGGTTAACATAGGAATATAGTTTATTGGGTTACACTGAGTGTTTGCATCTGACCATCGGAAGAGGCTTGTGTATATTTTTGTGTTCCAAGTTAATAAACCGATATATTGTACAAACATGAGATCACCACTTTATCTTTAAAAGATATTGGCACGATTCACAACCTAGATAGTTTTATAATATTGATTTTTCCTTTAATTTACTTCTGCACTATTTTATTTACTTGTTTTCAGACAAAAATCATCATCCAAACAACAATCAATATGTTAGGTATTTGTACACATTTAACGTCATAAATTGATAGCTAAGGTATTAAGTCCTCGTGGGATCGATACATTTTATACTACTTGGGCGATACGTGTGCTTGTGTTACGTGTGTGATTTCACCGATCAAGAGCCTATATAAAGGAATCGAAGATTCAATTTCAAGGGTTGGCTCTTTGGTTAGCAATTTTCATATTTGACCATATGTAAAGAGAGCTCTAAAAGCTTATTGATCGAGAGAGAAAGTAGGTCAGTTTTGACCCGAGCAAGTAATAAAATTCTCCCTCTTTACTCATGTGGACGTAGGTTGGAGCCGTTTTCCGCCGAACAACGTTAATCTCTTGTTTTCTTTGTGATTTTATGTCTGCTTGCTAAGTTTGTTTTGGTTCCCAACTAAATAAACAAATTCACTTCTTGAGGGAAATTTGTTGGAGGGATTGAATTCCCTAAAACGAAAAAGAGCCATGAACACGAACACACATATATACATAATTCTCTGTTAGCTTGCTCAATTTTACAAATGGCATGTTTTATCCACACATCTGTCAGAGTGGCGCGTCCATTTTCAATTGCAGAAAAATGCTGTATAATTATTCATTAAGATGATTATAAGAAAAATTCCACAATACAATAAAAACAAATAATATCTTAATTTAGGTGAAAAAATATTAACAATCATTAAATAAATAATAAATATAATTATACAAAATTTATTAATTATATATTAATACCGCATCACACGTATTTCCGTTACATTAAAAATTTACTTGCTTCTGAGCTTGCAAGGCTTCCAAGAAAGTGTTTCCTACCTACCGCTTTCTTCCAACAATCTATTCTACCGCACGTGGTGATACTTCCTTTTTTGAGTGGAATACTTGAACTAAGAGATAAGTGATGTGTTGCAAAGGGACCAACATTTTTTTTATTCATTTAAACTTCTCCTTTTTATCCAATCCGAACTTAAATACAGTGAATAAAAATCTGTTTCATATTTTTAGAAAAAATACATCATCGAGACTCGAATATAAGACTTGAATAATCAAATTCAAAATCTTTTATCACCAAATCACACCCCTTAAAGAGAAACTTCTCAATTTCTTCCAAGTAAATTACATTGCTGTATATATCAACATTTTTCTACCAATAACTAAAATATGTCAACGTGTTTAAAAGTATGATTAATTTGGATTTAATACTATCTAGCTTGTGTTGAATATTTTTATTTTGATTAAAGTTAATTATTGTGAATGTATTATTAGACAAAAATGTACATGTAGTTGAATTTCAAATGTACACTCATATGAAGAGTATAATAATTCTCTTTTATCTTTATAGTTTATTAGTTTTAGCTAATTACATAATTAATCTTTGTATTTTAAAAAATATTTCTAAATTAATGTCCATGTCGTCACTTTATTTGCTATTGAATTTAAATTTCAACAGGAAAATATATTTTTTTTGGTCTTATTTAATTAAAAATTTTTGCAAATCAGTCATGTAAAATTCATATATTAAAAAAACTTTAACAGATATATAACAGGACATTTTAGAATTTTTAAAAATGCAAGAATTAATCATCCCATGCTCCGCAACCTCATAATAACAACTAGAGTTCCCATTTCGTCAGCCGTTTGATCATCGTATTTTAGTTTCCTTGTTTGTTTAATAGGCATCATAAGCCGGATTGCATTGGTGTTGATAATAGTTAGTGATAAAGATAACATTTCCGATCTTACGTAGGAAGGGTAATGAGTGTAGAATATGTTTATAAGGTCTCAGCTTGAATTGGTATTGGAAGATTATGGAGGGAAAATTATTGAAAGAGAAATACAAATATTAATAATGAAAGGAATGAAAGGAAATTCTGTGTGGGCGGCTTTATATATAATGAAAGGTGTTGACGGCTGATTTTGCTCTCAGGGTAATATTGGAATATCACTCCCGAGGAAATCCTCCCTCAATAGTGAATTTGTTTGGTTATGGGGGACCAAAGGCAAATTTAGCAGAAAACAGATAAACACACCAATCAACAAGGAGATTTAACGTGGTTCGGTGGATTTGGATCCGACCTACGTCCACGGACACAAACAGGATGATACTTTTATTACTCAAACACTCTTCTCGGGTCTCTTTTTGTTTTCTACAAGTCAGAGCTTGAAGATTCAGATCACTCATTTTTTGATGATGCCTTTTACACATACTATGCCCTCCTATTTATAATAACACAGAAATCAGACTCCTATTTGCATAAGAAATCATAATTGAACTTAGTCTCTTCTCCTTGCAAGGATTCCTAGCCTGATATTCCCTTCTCTTTTCTTATTCCTTTTCAGATTCTGACTTCATTTCCTTGTGAGAGTGGGATAACTCGTTTTATCTTATCCGCAAGAATAGGGTGTCGTCATCTTGAACGCGTCTCGCCGTCTGGTCGGTCTTCATGAGGTCGGTCATGACAGTCTTTTATGCTGAGAGTGTTTTCTCGCCGGACCTTAGTGCTCGATCATCCGAACCAAAGTGGTCGGTCTTTACATGTTGTGGTCGGGTCGGCTTCGATGATCTCAACCAGTCAGGGAATTACCCTTATGTCATCGTCGTGCTGTCTTAAATGTTATAGTGCCTGAAAACACCATCAATATATATCCCCTAGTTCTCGGTTCCAACAAGTGTGCAAGTTGGTGCCGGGAACTCCATAAAGATGGTGTTCCTGTTTTGCTCTGTTAGAGGTCGGTCCGGGGTGGCGAAATGCTTTGTTGCCTCTTTTCAAGCGCTTTGTCTTGAGACACGCAACAGTCACGTCCATTTAAATGCCTGTCAAATCAATTTTAAGGCTTTTTCTAAGTTCGACACTTGTCAAACATCCGCCGGGTTCCCGCCAAAAAAGGGGGGTGAATCGACCGTGTAGAGGCGTCTTCACAGTGGACTGATCTCAGCCGTCTGTTTCAAACTTGGGAGACCTCTTTTGCAGTTGACACCTGGCGTTCATCCGGGTTCTTCCTTCAGATCCAACGGTCACGAGCGTCTTTGTCATGACTATAAGAAGGCGAGGCTTTCACTGTTCCATCTTTTTCGGCAATTTCTTCTTCTTTTCCGAAAACATCTCCGTGATTCGTCCAACTCCGAGCTCTCGAAGTTCAACCGTGGGCTTTTTCTTTTTCTTTGCTGTGAACACAAGGAACGGGTATAACCGTACTGCACAACCTCCTGCTCTTTCCGAGAAGAAACAAGTAAGTCCTCTGAACGGTCTCTTCTCTTTTTTTTTTGTGTTTTACGAATCTGTGTTTGCTAGGAAAAGATTTATGGTTTGCTGGGTTTCTGCTTTAGGGCACCTTAGAGACCACCTGTTTAGCTAACATGGAGACCGTGAGTAGTTTCTTTTAGCCATAGACTGACTTCCCCTTCCTTCTTTGTTTTTTCTGGGTGTCAGGGATGTCTGACAGCGGTTCCTCCCCTGAAAAGCCTACTAAAATCTCAATTCCCCCCCTGCTGCTGAGGAGCTCTCCTCGGGCTCTGGGGCACCTAGTGTAGAAGACCTTGACACTACCCCACTCCCTCCGAGATCGAACAAGACTCCTACCATCAGAGGGTTCCTCGGAAGGACCCAGAGCCTGGTGAACTTGGGTCGTCGGCTCTGGATATGAACCGTCCCTCCAAAATAACTGAGGATGATCTGGCGCTGTTGCGGCAACGATACGACATCCCGATATATATTGCCCTTGAAGTTCCCGGCCCGATGGATCGTGCTAGTCAACCTGATGAGGGCTCGGTAGCACTTCTTCCTGCTTTTTTTGAGTGTGGGCTACGGCTGCCGATGCAACGTTATTTTGCTTGGATGCTGGCTGAGATGGAGATTGCCCCTTGCCAATTGAGCTTAAATAGTTGGAGGATTCTGGCCGGCATATATGTGGTTTGGCATCGGGCAGGTTTAGGCGTACCTTGCTTGGAAGAGGTGAAGAGGTTATATCGTTTGAAGTCCAACCCAAAGACTCACTATGGTTGGTATTACCTCTCTGCTTATGATAGCTCGTCCAACCTTGTCCAGAAACTCCCCGACTCAAACAAGAATTTCAAGGACCTTTGGTTCTGGGCTACTGGGGATTGGGGTCAGGTCCTGAGATCGTTTGAGGAGGACGTCTCGGTTCCGGACATCTTCAGGGCTGGAGGTTAGGAGTTTAATACCCATTCTTTCTTTCTTTATTCCCGTTCTTAGTTTCTTAGGTTTCTAACTTCTCTGGTTCCTCCCAGCTTGTTGGCGAGATGCTCCCAAGGTTTCTCGTCAGGTTCGGAGGCGGGTACATTGGGCTCGGGGGTATGCTTTCCACTGGAGGAAGTTGGTCAATGATGCGGCCTTTGTTGAGTCGGGCCTAACTCGGACCGTTCCTCCGGAGGTCTCGGGTCGGATAGGTAGGTGTCTGATGGCTGCTTTGATGATCTTCCATGTTTGTTTTATCATGTGTCTGATGTCTTTGTTATATGCTTGGGTCCTGATTTCTTTTTTCCTTTTTTTGTAGGCATGTCAAAGAGGCCAAAATTTCTCGAGAAATTGGCCGGTACTATGAAGAAGGCCGGTCATGCGGAAACTGGAACTTCCCGGACGCAACCTGACCCTGCTGGGGCTGAGAGGGAGTCTCAAGGGAAAGTTCAGCCGGCTGCTCGTGATCTATCTTCTCCCGGCGCGCAGTCGTCAGGATCTGCTCGTCTTGTTAGTCCGCCGAAGCCTCTTAGGAAGAGGAGGCGTCAGTTCGGGTCAGAAGAGACCGAGTTGGTTCAGGAGGAGGAGGATCCTGTCCCGGGCCAGAAAAAAGACGCTCGCCGGGGTAAAAAATCATCCGTGGGCTCCTCAAAAAAGCGAAAGGGTTCTGTAACCCTCGGGGTGGATGACTTGGGAGAAAGCATCCGGGAGGCCACTTCCCATTTAGTGCCGGCTTTCAATGAATTGGCCGAGGTGATTCCCCCGGGGGAGGTTTCGAGATATGAGGATATCTCGCCCGAAGCTGTGGTGACCGAGATGAGCTCTCAAATGGCAAAGGTAGTTCTATTTCCTCTCTTTTTTCTGATTTCGGTTCCCGGTTTTCTTCATCTCATATCTTGACTTTCTTTGTTTTTGTGCAGGCTACTTACATCATGGCGAAGAATAAGGACCTCCTTCTGAGCCTATTGTCCGAGGTTGGTCAGGCCCAGAGACTTCAGAATCGCCTTACAGAAGTGGAGGCCAAATTGGCTGATCGGGAGGGGGTGATTCAGAACCTTGAGTCGACTGCCATTGAGAACTTCAAAATTAATAAGGCTGCTGCTGCGCTGGAGCGAAAGCTTGCTGACAATGCTCGGGAGGATTTGAAGACCGCCCAATCTGAAATTGGCGTTTTGAAGGCCAATGTGGCCAGTGTTGAAACAAAATTGAAGGCCAATGAAGAACAAATGGCGCGGGCCCGGGATGACTTTGAGAGGAAAGAGGCCGAGCTTGAGGAGAGAGAGGCCGATCTTGAGGCCGAGAAGGAGGCCATCCGCCTTGAGGGGGTTAGTGATTGTGCTGATCTGATACCGATGGTGCTGCCCAGTCTGAACATGGACCCTATTCATGCGGCCATCAGTTTTTACAAGGGGGACATAGATGAGGAAGAGTTTCGGAAGTGGCGTCCTCCTCCTTCCGAGGAGGTGATGGATCCCGCCCCGGTTTCGATTGTTCCGGCTTCTGAGGCTCCCCATGAAGGACGACCTGAGGTTCCTGCCGCAGGCGAGGACTGCCTTGAGATCCCTCCCCCTATCCCTGAAGCAGAGGTCTCCCGTGCTGCCGAGGATGAAGCAGCTGTTTTTCCTCCTGAGGCCGAGCCAATCCTTCCGTTGTCTGAGCGAGCTGAGGAAGAAATCCCCCTCCCTGCACGGGCTGAATGAGAAAGGGTAACCCGACCGGGGCCCTCTGTACACTTTAACTTTTTGTAATAACATTACAATTTGTATCTTGACATATACACGTATATATTATGTTTATTTCGTGTCTCTTTTTTATTTCTCTCCTTTTTTTCTTTTCCTGTTGTCCGAACAATTTCGAGACCCTTCAGGGGTCATCATGAACCGGAGGGGTATAACCTGACCCCGAGCTGAGTAATGGACTTAGATTCTGGGGGAATGTTTCCTCCCCAAAATGAAAGAGTTTGACTCGGTGGGACGTAACCCGACCCCGAGCTGAGAAAGGCACTTGGACCCGGGGGAATGTTACGTCCCCAGTCCAAAGAGCTGACTCGGTGGGACGTACCCCGACCCCGAGCTGAGAAAGGCACTTGGACCCGGGGGAATGTTACGTCCCCAGTCCAAAGAGCTGACTCCGTGGGACGTACCCCGACCCCGAGTTGAGTGAAAGACTTGGGTTCTGGGGGAATGTTACCTCCCCAAACCTAAAGAGTTTGACTCGGCGGAACGTAATCCAGCCCCGAGCCGATTGAAATATTAAGGGTATTTTCCTCCTTATGTTGTGCTTCTCAAAGTTCCATGATGTCTGTGCTTCCTCCTGCGATGATATTGATTTGGCGACCACATGCTCTTTGTCTGGCTGTCATGACCTCGTGGTCAATGTACTTGTTGAGAAACCTGTTTCGTGCTAGATCTTCCATTTGCTCTCGCAGATATTTACATCTGTCTGTTGCATGTCCTTTGGAGTTGTGGTGTACACAATAAGCCTTTTGGTTCCTTTTGTCCGGGGGGAATCTCCTTTGGTCGGGTTCCACTAAGAGGCCTTTCCCCTGGATCTCCATGACAATTTGCCCTAGTGGTTTCTTTAGGGGAATGTATGCATCTTCCCCGACCACATGGTTTACTTGGGTCGGCGCCCTTCTCTCTTGGTTGTCTCGGTGCAGTGGCTTGAACTCCTTGTGTTTTAAGGGCGGCCTTCTGATTCTCTTTCTACGCGGCGGGGGGCACCCTCCCTTGCGGTTCTTTCTCTGATGGTGTTCCCTTTTCGGGATACTTTCTCTTCGTTCTCTAACAAAATGAATTTTCGGGCCACCTCCAGAGCGGTGGCGTAGTCCGGGGTGTCTTGGATCCTTAGGTGGGTCCATAGCCTCCCGACTTTCAAGGCTCCCTTCAAGCTTTCCAGGGCCTCGGGGGATTCATACCCTCCGACTTCGAGTACCATATTATGGTATCTTTCAATAAATATTTTCAGAGGTTCATCGTCTCCTTGTTTCATAAGCCTTAGCTCTCCAATTGTCTTTCTGGGGACACAAGCCCCCTTGAAGTGTCGTATGAATGACTTTCTCAGTTGTGCGAAGTTGCTGATGCTCCTTGGGGCTAGGCTTCTATACCATAGAATGGCCGGTCCGGCTAGAGTTAAGGGGAACACTTTGCAGATGGCGTCCTCTGTTACCCCTTGCACCTCCATTAGTAGGACGAAACCTTCAATGTGAGTTTTGGGATCGGTATGGCCTTTGTATGGTGTCATGGTCGGCATGCTGAATCTTTTTGGGAATTTCTCTTACTTTATTTCTTCCGTGAGGGGGGACTCATCTTTGCCGTCCTGAGCATCCCCTCTGTCTGCATTGGGGTATACTCCCCATTTGACCAGCTCCTCCCGTAACCAAGATTTCATGCTGCTATCTTTGGTTCCATTTCGCCTCCTGCGGTCTCCTTTCTTTCTGTTATCCGGGGGTGGTGCTTCTCGTGGCCGGTATCTTCTCGTACTTCTTCATCATATTCTTTCTCCTTTCGCCGGGTGTTGCGAGGGCTATCATAGGAGGGGTCTGGTGACGATTTGTAACTTTCTTCATCCCATGTGTCATCGGTCAGGGAATCTTCCTGAACCACTACAGATCTTACCCTGTAAGGATCCCTCCTCCGGGGTCTGTCGTCCTCACTTATATCGACAATTCTTTTTCCTTCTGCTATGTCGTTCCTTCGTCGGCTAGTCCCGGCCTCGAATTTTCCATTGTGTGCTCCTTATATCCTTTCCAACCGGTCTACTATGGTTTTTAGCAGAGTTTGGCTTTCCTCCCTTTCTTTCCTAAGGTTCTCCTCAATCTTTTCCATCCAGTCTTCAGCCGAGCTCCCTGATGGTTGGTGGTTTCCGTCTTCCGCCATTGTCTCACTACGCGAGTTGCTTTTTGTTGAGCTCCCCACAGACGGCGCCAACTGTTGACGGCTGATTTTGGTCTCAGGGTAATATTGGAATATCACTCCCGAGGAAATCCTCCCTCAATAGTGAATTTGTTTGGTTATGGGGGACCAAAGGCAAATTTAGCAGAAAACAGATAAACACACCAATCAACAAGGAGATTTAACGTGGTTCGGTGGATTTGGATCCGACCTACGTCCACGGACACAAACAAGATGGTACTTTTATTACTCAAACACTCTTCTCGGGTCTCTTTTTGTTTTCTACAAGTCAGAGCTTGAAGATTCAGATCACTCATTTTTTGATGATGCCTTTTACACATACTATGCCCTTCTATTTATAATAACACAGAAATCAGACTCCTATTTGCATAAGAAATCCTAATTGAACTTAGTCTCTTCTCATTGCAAGGATTCCTAGCCTGATATTCCCTTCTCTTTTCTTATTCCTTTTCGGATTCTGACTTCATTTCCTTGTGAGAGTGGGATAACTCGTTTTATCTTATCCGCAAGAATAGGGTGTCGTCATCTTGAACGCGTCTCGCCGTCTGGTCGGTCTTCATGAGGTCGGTCATGACAGTCTTTTATGCTGAGAGTGTTTCTGCCGACCTTATAGTGCTCGGTCATCCGAACCAAAGTGGTCGGTCTTTACATGTTGTGGTCGGGTCGGCTTCGATGATCTTAACCAGTCAGGGAATTACCCTTCTGTCCTCGTCGTGCTGTCTTAAATGTTATAGTGCCTGAAAACACCATCAACAAAAGGAATTGCCGTTAATCCAACAACAATATAATAAAGACATCATTCATTTAAAAATAGTAAATACACATTCAAAGCATTTTATTGATATTTATTCTTTCTAACACATGGTTTGATTGTAATCGCCTTGAAGAATCCTAACAAGAAAGCTACCTTTGCCTGTTCATGGACCGTTCTGATATTTGTTTTATGTACAAAGCTACCCTTGTTTCAAAAACTTGGAAGGAAATGGTGAGTTTCAATGTGAGAACGATGATGAGGACTAGAATTTAGCCAAGTGTTTTGAGGGTTTCATGCGTGGTAGACAGTTGACACGACGAATAGTTGATGTCTTAAAATTGGCTAAAATTAGAATCCCTAAATCTAAATAAATTTTAAATTTTAAGTATATAATATGATTTTTATATTTTTATATTTTATTGATATGATCCTATTTTAATAACTCATTTAAAACTCCTAAAATTCTAGATAATCTTCATTCACAACCTTCGTTATGATTTCTTAGAATAAAAATCAAGAACCGCAATAAAAACTTTCTAAAGTTCAAATTCTTTTAGAGTTGCTTTAATTAAAGGGTGATAAAATAATAACAAAATTATTATGAAAACGACAATATTTTAATTGTTAATTTAAAAAAAAAAAAAAATTCAAAACCACTATGTAGTTGCAGTGATAATTTTATTTCTATTTTGTCATCATTTTATTATAATTGTGCTTTGCTTTGGACGGGATATGTAGATATTCAAGGATAAATAACGACATAAAAGTTTAATAAGAAAAATAGAAAAATCCTCATGCGAAATTAAATGAAGCTCTTATAATGTTTTAATTTAAAACTAAACAAAAACCCCATATAAAAGATTTTATTATAAATATTTTAATAATTATTATAAAATATGATGAGGTTTCTGTTAGCGACATATTCTCATTGATGGATTTTGATGATATAACGCTAGAGACTTTGACGCGCATTCGCGAGTATCGAAGCAAAGTAGTTGTAAAGAGCCAAATGGATGTGAATGAAATTACCTGCAAGCAATACAACAACCAAACTCTATATTCGCAAGAGGGGGGTGAATTGGGTTATTGTCTAATAATGCCGAATTTAAAATCTTTGCCGATTTTAACTACTTTCACTGATTAAGCTTAAGGTATATTTTCTCAAACAATAAATATTACCTATATGCAAGTTTCAAATATATATAAGTAAATGCAAAATTAAACTTGCGGTAATTAAAGAGTTAAGAGATAGAGAAAATAACACCGTGAGTTATAGTGGTTTGGCCAACAATGCCTACGTCCACTCCCTCAAGCCGCGCTTGAAGCTTTTCACTATCAATCGAGTTTTTACCGTGGCTCACCCGCAACCAAGAGTTTTACGCAAGGTTCACTCCAAACCCTTACACTTTGAGTTTTCTACGTAGGCTCACTCACAAACCTTTACAATTACTCAAACGATGGGATTTCACAAACCACAAGTGTTTTGATTAAGAAGTTAAGTGTGAGTTGCTTATCCAAGTATTATAAACTCATTACTAAATATTAGAATGTGTAGTGTGTGAGCTTGATGTATGAGTGTGTATGATTATGAAGGTTTATAAAACACTCTTGTTTTTGCTCTCCTAGAATGTATATGAAGGTTGTGTAACATTGCAAAAACAAAGCAAATTAGTTGTGAAGAGCCAAATAGATGTGAAGACTCAAGCGCCAAAATAAAGAAATTCTAATGTAGTATTATAGCTTATGGTTCTCATTCAAAGTAAGTTTATAATTCAAGTACTATAAGCTCATATGACTCATGCACATTCATATAGATGCATTAGAGTCATGTGCAAAATGGTTTTAATATCCAAATCTTGTGTTTTCTGCACTAGAACTGTCATACCGGTCTCCCACACCAGCATACCGATACCTATACTCTGTTCTGAGCAGTTTTGCATTGCCTCTGGGACCAGACTACTCAATATCAGTCCTTCATACCGGTCAGTCTAGAGTTTGCACTATTACTGTGTAGGGGTTTTAGGGGCTAAATCCGGTGACGCAGCGAAAGCGGTGGAAAATCGAATTTTCTGATTTCAAAATTTTTTCTCGGATTAATTAAATAAACATATTTATTTAATATTCCAATAATCAAATTATGAAATAAAATTCAATAGATCATATTTAAGTGAATTTACCGAATTACCCTTACTTGGTATTTTTGTCCATTTTAGTCCGAAATTGATCAAATCAATTTTGAATGATTCTAAATCATTTCTAAGATGAACTTAGCATGTTCAAAACACCAAAAGAAACAAAATCCCCAATTTTTCTCCATTTGGCCGAGAGCACCATTAGGGTGCCAAATTGTGCATTTTGTCATTTCATGCTTCAAAACACATCAAGATGTAATCCAATCAACATGAAACTTTATATGCATCATATAAACATCCATATACACAAAATAAATGAAAAGCCCCAAATTTGGATGAGGTCTTAACCCTAATTTTTCAAATTCTTCAAAATGAACAAATTAGACCAAATAGTTTAAATCAATTACTTTAATCATCATTCTTCCATCCAATCAAAGTCTCAACACAATGAAACAACTCAAGATCAAATCTAAGTCATCTAAGAGTGGGTCAAAAACTCTAGATTAGCAACAAGGTTTCCAAAACCATAAAAGAATACTTATAACTACAATAGTCATAAGCTTCCTTCATCATACATGCTCAACACTTTCAACAAAACTTCCATCATAAAAAAAACACAAAGAATAAAGAAAAGAATAACATAAGAACATCAAAAGATGTAGCCTAAATCCTAAGGAACATTTTCCTTTCTAATAGTAAGTTGAAGAAACTTACTAAAATCCATTCTTTCTTTGTTTTTAACTTTCTTCCTCACAAGCTTTCTTTGTTTCCTTTAATGGAGTTTCTTTGTAAAGTGGATTAGGTTAGAAATCAAATGAAATGAAAACAATATATACTTGTTGCACTTAGGCTTTGGCCGAAACTTTCACAAGCATATACATCAATTTTTCATTTCAATTTCATTTCACAATATTTGATCAAGTTGACAAAATATCTAAAACACCTTTAAGATATTTCTAATTAAGTCAACTAAGGCAACTAAGTCATTTAAAACCAAATATCCAAAGTTAAGATATTTATATTTTAATTAATTTAATCATTTAACAATTAAATAATTAATTAATTAATTAAATACAATATATTAAATATATGTATTATATTTACATTAAATATCAAATACATATATTCATTTAGGATATAAGTCAAATATCTCAATTTGACTATTAATTAATGTGTATTTAAATTATCAAGTATTAAATGTAAATACACAATAATTAATCAAATGACTATCGGGTCCCTTTAGCATGTATTTTACGTTTAACCTTTAAATGACTTTATAAATAATCAATATCATTTATAAATGTTGCTCTAGTGCTCTACGAGTATGTTTCATTATTGAGACTCTCTAGATTCAGGTATATCCGTCACGAAATCCAATTTCGTGTCCATAATTTATCCACCCGTAAATTATGACGATCACGGATAATCTCGTTGAATCATACAGGTCGAGGTCATGGCAAATGTATAATTCCTATGTCACAGGTATCCGGATAAATCCCAGAGATATAGATGTAAACGTCAAATCTCTATGGGGATTATCCAATCGACTATTCTATTAGCAATCTCTAAAAGAATGTTTAGAACTAACTTCTAAACTTTACCACGGGCCCTTGGTTTTATCTGATTGCTAATCACATGGACTACCTATGCTCTGGTACATAACTGACGGATCCTATCTTGATACGCATAGGACACCCTGATGATCTATCTACACACCATCGAACAGACGGAGGTATGATCTAAATAGATCGGTGACGTGACTGCCATCTAAGTGTAGAAGATGTCTCATGTGCCCACAATGGCATCTCAAGTCTAAGAATCACAAGTGCTACTCAACCCGAAAAGATTCTTATTGACGTTGGGGTAACATCCATTAAGAATCTTCGGTGAGTCGTTCAGTGTTTATCCGCTATAAACACCTACACGTCTATACTAGTCTCCAAGACTAATGGTTCATTGAGAAACCATTGGAATCATATATTCCAGTATACGACATGTACTGGTCTCAACGGGTTTACTATACTGACCAAGTAGTGTAAACCTTGACCAGGAACTGTCTGAAAATGACAACATCATGATACTACTCAATGTCAGTTGCGACGCTTTTGCAACAGTACAATGACTAATCATTCTAAGGTCATTACGTCTTTACCACATAAAAAGATAGATTATATTATAGAAACTGCATATATTATTCATAATAATAATGTTTTACAGAAGTATTCAAAAGAAATACAACCGGGAATTGGCGCTCTGAGCACCAACCCCAACAAAATCTCCCACTTGCTCTAGTGCCAATATCGATTGTATCTAATACCCATCGACTCCACGTGTTTATCAAACAGCTTCGGAGGTATGGCCTTCGTCAGCAGGTCTGCTACATTATCTTCACTCGGTACCTTGCACACGACAATATCCCCTCGCGACACAATCTCTCGAATGATGTGGTACTTGCGTTCCACATGCTTCGACTTCTAATGGGCATCGGTTCCTTTGCTTGCGCAATGGCTCCAGTATTATCACAGTATAACGGAATCGCATTCTCGATACTTGGGACAACTCCCAATTCTGTGATAAATTTCTTTATCCACACAGCCTCTTTTACAGCTTCAGAAGCTGCAATATATTCCGCCTCAGTGGTGGAATCTGATGTCGATCCCTGTTTGGAACTCTTCCAACAAACTGCACCTCCGTTAAGGGTAAAGACAAATCCAGATGCAGACTTTCTATCATCGGGATCCGATTGGAAATCGGAGTCTGTATTCCCATTAACCTGCAGTTCGTTTCCTCCATAAATTATTAACTTATCCTTGGTACCTTTAAGATACTTTAGGATATGTGTAATAGCCATCCAATGGTCATTACCTGGATTGGACTGATATCGACTAGTTACGCTAACAGCGAAACTGATATCAGGCCTCGTACATAACATGGCATACATTATGCTACCCAAACACGAAGCATAAGGTTGGTTAGACATTCTAACCTTCTCATCTTCTGTTTGTGGACACATCTTCTTTGAAAGATGAATCTCATGTCTGAACGGTATGTTTGCTGTCTTACAGTTACCAAAACTATACCGTTCCAAGATCTTATCTATGTACGTTGATTGGGATAACCCAATCAGCCTCCTTTGTCTATCTCTATAGAGATTTATCCCTAAAACATATGAAGCTTCTCCCAGGTCCTTCATGGAGAAATTCTTACAGAGGTATGCTTTGACGCTTTGTAACATACCTAAATCATTCCCAATGATTAGGATGTCATCAACATATAGGACTAAAAATACGACCATGCTCCCACGGCCTTCTTATACACAGGATTCTTCCGAATTCTTGAGAAAACCAGACGATCTAATAATCTCGTCGAATCGAAGATTCCAACTTCGTGAAGCTTATTTAAGTCCATAAATGGACTTCTTAAGCTTACATACCATGCCTGAGTTTTCACTGGACGCAAAACCTTCCGGCTGTTCCATATAGATTTCTTCATCAAGAAATCCATTTAGAAAAGCCGTTTTGACATCCATTTGCCAAATCTCGTAGTCATGATACGCAGAAAGCTATAGAAGCAAAATCCGAATAGACTTAAGCATTGCTACCGGTGAAAAAGTTTCATCGTAGTCGACGCCAGGTCGCTGCATGTAACCTTTTGCTACCAGTCGGGCCTTGTAAGTCTCAACCTTACTGTCAGGCCCGTGCTTCCTCTTGTAAACCCATTTACAACCGATAGGAACAATTCCTTCGGGAAGCGGAACCAAGTCCCAAACTTGATTCTCATGCATTGAGTCTATCTCGGATTTCATGGCACTTTGCCATTTCACGGAATCGATGTCCAACATCGATTCTCTATAGGTGAAAGGATCTGTCTCTTCAACTAAGAGAACATCCAGACTCTTTTCTTGTATCAAATACAAGCGTTCAGGAGGTCTAGATACCCTTTCCGACCTACGGAGTGTGTGTGTTGAAGGTCCTTCATCTACTTGAACTTCAGGTTCCTCTGTTGGTTCGTTGTTTTCAGGTTGGACTTCATCAAGCTCAACCTGTCTATGATTACCACCTTCTGACAAAAATTCTACCTCTCTAGAAATTTTGCGAAGCGAGCTACGAACACATTTCGATGCTCGGTATCATAGAACAGATATCCCCTCGTATTCGAAGGATATCCAACAAACCTAAACTTTTGCCCTCGAGGCGAAAGCTTATCTTGCTGAGTCACCCTGACATAGGCAGGACAACCCCAAACCTTAATATAATTAAGATTTGGTCTCCTACCGAACCATATCTGATACGGAGTCGTAGGAACAGCTTTTGAAGGAATCTTGTTCAAAAGATGTGCGGCTGTTAAGAGAGAGTAGCCCCATAAGTAATAGGGCAAATCTGTGAAACTCAACATTGATCGGACCATATCCAATAAAGTCTGATTTCTATCTCAGACATCCATTGTGCTTTGGAGTACCTGGAGGAGTATATTGAGCGAGAATCCCATTCTCCTTCATATAATCCATGAACTCACCACTCATATATTTGCCGCCTCGATCAGATCGAAGGCATTTAATATATTTCCCAGTTTGTTTTTCTACTTCATTTCGGAACTCTTTGAACTTTTCAAAGGTTTCCATTTATGTGTCGCATCAAATAGACATAACTGTACCGTGACAGATCATCGGTAAAGGTAACGAAGTATGAATAACCACTGTGAGCAGTTTGACTTAGTGGACCACATACATCAGAATGTACGAGTTCCAGTAAGTTAGTGGCCGGTGTCCAACACCAGAAAATGGGGCTTTGGTCATTTTACCCTGAATACAGGATTCACAAGTTGGATAGGATTCAATGGTAAGATCTGGTATCAAACCATTCCTAACCAATTGGGTAAGGCGTTTAACGCCAATGTGACCAAGCCTCATATGCCAAAGTTCAGTATTATTAATTACAGGTAAACTACTACGTTTATTAACTCCAGTATTTAATATATCTTTTGAAGTTTGCAATGTATAATGACCATGCTGGTTTGGACAACAAAGGATCTGAATATTATTACTATCATATAGATATAAAGAACTGTTCTTAATATTAATACAAAAGCCTTCTGTATCCAATACAAAAAGTGATATAATATTAGCTACACATCCAGGTACAAAATGGCATTCATTTAACAAAAGTGTCTCATTCGGCAATGAGATCTCGCATACTCCCACTGCAACTGCATCCAAAGAGTCTCCACTCCCGAACCGCAACTGCATCTCCCCGGGCTTCAGCCTCCTACTTTCCTTCAGCACCTGCAACGAATTGCAAATGTGAATGGGACAAGCAGAATCTAAAATCCAGTTGGATGTAACGGCTTCACAAGCCAAAGATAAATCAATAACTGGAAAAATAAATGTACCTGATGTAGATGCTCTATCTCTCCTCAGCTGGGCGATGTAATCAGGACAGTTCCTTTTCCAATGCCCGACTTTGCCGCAGTGGTGGCATTTGTCTTCAGAAGCCCTATTGGGCTTTGCAATCTTCGCCTGTTGTTGAGGACCAAAAGCCTTCTTCTTTTTTTTTTCCTTCTTCTTTCTCTTCCTTGGACCATCATTGGGAAGAAGCAGAAAGAGAAGTAGTTCTAGGAGGGTGAGTCGGTACGGTCTCCCTTCTTAAGGTCCTCTTCTGCATGAGCAACATCCTATGTAGCTCCTGGTAGGTACAGACAGTCCCATTCATGTTGAAGTACATCACGAACTGGCGATATGAAGCTTGAAGCGAACCAAGAATGACACTCCTACCGAGAATGTCATTCAAGATGAGATTATGTTGCCTCAACTGATCGATCAAATCTATCATCTGAAGAACATGTGGGATAACATCTTGCCCCTCATCCAGACGCGCATGGAACAGTTCCATTGCGACTTTGTGAACAATCACTTGTTCTTGGTTCTCAAACGATTGTCTCAATCGCGTCATCATACTATAAGAATCTAGCATACCATAGTTTGTTTCTTGAGTTTCGGAGACAGTGAACTAAGGATGTATGATTTAACCCTTAAATCATCATCCTTCCAAGTTTCAAAAACTTGGCGTTCCTCCTCCGAAGCATCCGCACCCACAGCAAGGGGCAACAACCCCAAGAATATATCTCAGCTTTTCGGAATCGAGGACAATCCTCAAATCCAATTCCCAGTCGGTGAAGTTCTCAGTGCCTTTCAGTTTGTTCGCATCAAGCATACGCGCAAACTGATTTGTGGATTGTGCCGCCATCGCCAATCTATCATATAGATCACGAAAAACGGTTAGCAGAAATTAAGCAGTTTCATATATATATCAAAAGCATAAACTAGATCATGGATTTTTAATCTAAAAATGCCCCTCCCACTAAATCATGCAATAATGTAGTCCCCAAACAGAATACAAAGATTTAATATTTAAATTAAATACAAATAGTGAAAAGTGAATCCCGTGAATATATTTCAGCTCACAGCAGAGGCACGGTCTCGCCTATGTATATTCATCAGGTAGACAACTCATTTGTCAATCACTCAATAGTGACTCCTAGGTTTCCGGTCCTTGTCGTTTCTCGTTGTCGCTGCGAAGGCAGGCCCACAAGGAGATGTACCAAGGTTAAACTCGTCAATGATAAACTCAAGTTACTTACGTAATCCTGACAACTAGGGCACGTTCAGAATTCCGCTTTCTCTTGAATTTATCTAGTATCTAATAAATAAATCTTTATCAGCTACACCTTCACAGCAGAGGCACGGTCTCGGGTGTAGTCACAGAGAAGTATTCATAAACCGTATAGACAAGACGGACCACATAACATGCATCAAATACATAATTACATTAAAACCTTATTAATCAGGGATTTTCCGCTAAGTGTCATACACCCTAAATATAACCAAATTAGATTATAATAAGCATGTATAAAGTCAAGAAAACATGATTAAACATTGATTTAATTAAAGCTAATCATTTTAGGGGGCCTAGAATCAGACTCGCTCTGATACCATTTTGTGTAGGGGTTTTAGGGGGGCTAAATCTGGTAACGCAGCGGAAGCGGTGGAAAATCGAATTTTCTGATTTCAAAACTTTTTTTTCGGATTAATTAAATAAACATTTTATTTAATATTCCAATAATCAAATTATGAAATAAAATTCAATAAATCATATTTAAGTGAATTTACCGAATTACCCTAACTTGGTATTTTTGTCCATTTTAGTCCGAAATTGATCAAATCAATTTTGAATGATTCTAAATCATTTCTAAGATGAACTTAGCATGTTCAAAACATCAAAAACCAAAAGAAACAAAATCCCCATTTTTTCTCCATTTGGCCGAGAGCACCATTAGGGGGCCAATTGTGCACTTTGTCATTTCATGCTTCAAAACACATCAAGATGTAATCCAATCAACATGAAACTTTATATGCATCATATACACATCCTTATACACAACATAAATGAAAAGCCCCAAATTTGGATGAGGTCTTAACCCTAATTTTTCAAATTCTTCAAAATGAACAAATTAGACCAAATAGTTTAAATCAATTACTTTAATCATCATTCTTCCATCCAATCAAAGTCTCAACACAATGAAACAACTCAAGATCAAATCTAGGTCATCTAAGAGTGGGTAAACAACTCTAGATTAGCAACAAGGTTTCCAAAACCATAAAAGAATACTTATAACTACAATAGTCATAATCTTCCTTCATCATACATGCTCAACACTTTCAACAAAACTTCCATCATAAAAAACAAAAAGAATAAAAAAAAGAATAACATAAGAACATCACAAGATGTAGCCTAGATCCTAAGGAACATTTTCCTTTCTAATAGTAAGTTGAAGAAACTTACTAAAATCTAAGCGTTCTTTGTTTTTAACTTTCTTCTCACAAGCTTTCTTTGTTTCCTTTAATGGAGTTTCTTTGTAAAGTGTATTAGGTTAGAAATCAAATGAAATGAAAACAATATATACTTGTTGCACTTAAGGCCTTGGCCGAAACTTTCACAAGCATATACATCAATTTTTCATTTCAATTTCATTTCACAAATATTTGATCAAGTTGACAAAATATCTAAAAAAAACCTTTAAAGATGTTTCTAATTAAGTCAACTAAGGCAACTAAGTCATTTAAACCAAATATCCAAGTTAAGATATTTATATTTTAATTAATTTAATCATTTAACAATTAAATAATTAATTAATTAATTAATTAAATACAAATATATTAATATATGTATTATATTTACATTAAATATCAAATACATATATTCATTTAGGATATAAGTCAAATATCTCAATTTAAATTAATTATGTGTATTTAAATTAATCAAGTATTAAATGTAAATATACAATAATTAATCAAATGACTATCGGGTCCCTTTAGCATGTATTTTGCGTTTAACCTTTAAAAGACTTTATAAATAATCAATATCATTTATAAATGTTGCTCTAGTGCTCTACGAGTATGTTTCATTATTGAGACTCTCTAGATTCAGGTATATCCGTCACGAAATCCAATTTCGTGTCCATAATTTATCCACCCGTAAATTATGACGATCACAGATAATCTCCCTGAATCATACAGGTCGAGGTCATGGAAAATGTATAATTCCTCCGTCACAGGTATCCGGATAAATCCCAGAGATATAGATGTAAACTTCAAATCTCTATGGGGATTATCCAGTCGACTATTCTATTAGCAATCTCAAAAGAATGTTTAGAACTAGCTTCTAAACTTTACCACGGGCCCATGGCTTTATCTGATTGCTAATCATATGGACTACCTATGCTCTGGTACACAGAACTGACGGATCCTATCTTGATACGCATAGGACACCCTGAGGATCTATCTACACCTAACGAACAGGCGGAGGTCTGATCTAAATAGATCGGTGACGTGACTGCCATCTAAGTGTAGAAGATGTCTCATGTGCCCACAATGGCATCTCAAGTCTAAGAATCACAAGTACTACTCAACCCGAGAAGATTTTTATTGACGTTGGTGTACCATCCATTAAGAATCTTCGGTGAGTCGTTCAGTGTTTATCCGCTATAAACACATACACGTCTATACTAGTCTCCAAGACTAATGGTTCATTGACAAACCATTGGAATCATATATTCCAGTATACGACATGTACTGGTCTCAACGGGTTTACTATACTGACCAAGTAGTGTAAACCTTGACCAGGAACTGTATGAGAATGACAACATCATGATACTACTCAATGTCAGTTGCGACGCTTTTGCAACAGTATCATGCCTAATCATTCTAAGGTCATTACGTCTTTACCACATAAAAAGATAGATTATATTATAGAAACTGCATATATTATTCATAATAATAATGTTTTACAGAAGTATTCAAAAGAAATACAACCGGGAATTGGCGCTCTGAGCACCAACCCCAACATACTGGAACTGGACTAGAGCATATTGGCATTCATACCGGTGTACATCATCATTTTACATGCTCTCTGGAACCGGCATGATCCATACCAGTCTCCATACCGGTAAATAATCTGGTATGTGCGCTTTAATCTTCAATGGTCATATAGCCGTTTGAATTGCATGATCGACATACTAGCCACTATAGATCGACATACTGGCCTTAGCGCACAAAACATGGACAATTTCATTTTCTCTATAAATTGAGTCTCAATTTCATTTTTGCCAACTCTAACACTTTCATACATTTTATCTAAGGCAAAAACATTGAGAATAATTTAAATCTTATTGATCAAACACTCTCATCTTAATCAAATCTCACACACTTTATCTTCATACACATTTAGTGAGCTTGATTTACTTGGATTAGAAACTCACATCCTAAATCTTCTTATCTTTTGTCAGTGTCCAAATTGTGTTGTAAACTTTTATATTTCAAACACTTGGTTGGGAAATCCATTGTTGAGTGGGTATACTCAAAAGAGTAATTTGTAAAAGTTACAGAGTTAACCTAAGTGACAAAACTCTTAGTTTTGTTTAAAAGTTTGAGGTGATCCTAAAAAACTATTGGTTTGGGGTAAACCACGAAAAATTATTGGTTGCGAGTGCGCTACAAAAAAACTCGGTGTAAAGTGTGGTATCACTTTGACATAATGAAAAGTTTCAAGCGTGACTTGGGAGAGTGGACGTAGGCAAAGAGTTGGCCGAACCACTATAAACTACAATGTCAATTTCTCTATCCCTAAACTCTTTATTTATCACAAGTTATATTTTATATTTGCATATTATTTAGCAACTTACATTTGGAAATATGTTGTGATTGAGAAAATTGCACATTAAACTTAATTGGTAAAACTACTAGCTTAATAGCGTAAAATCGAAAAGAATTTATAATTCTGTAAATTTAGGTCATTACCAAATTCATCATCTCTCCCCCTGCTTGAGTATATAGAAATTGTTTTTTGTGTGGTGAAATTTCAGATATCAGGTTTCCTTCATTTTCCCGTATAATAACCTGATAAAGCATAACCATTCACGGTTTTGACAACTTTTTATTATAACTAATACTACTATCATTAGTATTACATTTTTATTTATTTATTTATTTATTATTATTTTGTAGATGCCATTTTGATTGGTCAAGTCGGCCATTGTTCAACGAGAGCCATTTCCTCTTCGTTGCCTAGGAAAATTTCACGAACCTAGCTACTTCGTCCAGTGCCTATAATATTATTTAAGCTTTTCAACAAATCAAATTTTTTATATTATTCCCAAATCCCAACTATTCTCATTGTTATTTGAAATATTATGGATTCAATATTCATCTTTTTTCTGCTCATATTTTTATAATTTTCTAACACATGTGTATATATATAGTAATAATGATTAAAATTCAATTATTTATAAATTCTTATTTAATAATTATCAATAATTTTAAAAAAAAAAAAAAAAAAAAAAGAACTCAACATATAACTCCCCTCACCACTGAATCTAATAGTGTGTTTACTTGAAAACAATGTGAATGGAGGGATGAAAATCATTTCCATTAATGTTGTTTACTTTCTAAAATTGAATAAAAATGAGAAAGAGAATGAAAGTGGGAGTCAGGCCCACACATTTGAGAGTGGAGAATGGGAGTCACATTCCCACCACCTAGACCTGGTCGGCGGTCCGGTTCGATTCCGAACCGGACGGTTCCCGGTTCCGGTTCCATTCGTTTTTTTTTTTCTTTTTTTAAAATAAAAAATTAAGATTGAAAAAATAATTTAATTTAAAATTATGAATTTGAATTTATATAATAAACTTACATAATTACATTAAATTACAAATAAAATTTTTATCTAAAAAAATTAAAAATAAAATTATTAAATTAAAGAGCTTGAACTTAAATTTTTAAAAACTTAAGTTGCATACTTATCTTCTAGGGGTGAGAAGAATTAAATCTCACGTAGTTCCATTACATTTTAAAGATATTTCCCCATTGTAATTTTACAATTCTTTAATTATCAATCATCAGTGTCAGTGCATGTTGATCCTTCAGCTCCAGTTCCGCTTGCACTTGCAGATGCATTGTCGAACAAGTCTTCAAATTCATCACGGGTATCTTCTTGTTGCCTCAGATCATCTCGGGTCCAATCATCCACACATGTTGTTGCTTCTAGAGTGCTTGGATGTAATGAAAACCGTCTGACTTCCAATATATTACCTCTCATGCCGAAGGCTTGCTCAACCGCACCGGTGGAAACAAGTGCTGCCAATATCTCTTTAGCAATAATTGATAATACATGATACACATTTTGATGTCGGTTCCACCATTCAAGGATTTGAAAATTTTTACTAACTAAACTTTCAGTCGAAAACTCGAAATTTATAGATAAATAATTATCTAATTCCGGGTTATTAGTCGTGTTATCCCTATGTTTTTTATTTCGTTGTAGTAACCAACGATCACATGCGCTAAGTCTTGATTGCATTACCGATTCACTACTACTAGATTGTCCTACGAATTGCAAGTTATATCTTCTAATATAATCATTAAATAACATTATTAAATCAATTTTTGTTTTAGCTATTATTCTTGTAATATCAATTTCATCTAATATTCCTAAATATCCATAGTAAGCTTGTAATGCACTATTCGAACCTTCTAATTTAAATTTAGGATCAAAAACAGCAGCAATAAGATAAAGTAAAAGAATGTTTATAAAATAATGCAATCATTTTTGTTTCATAACAATAATAGCTTCAAACAAAACAATATCATTAGGATCAAGACTTTCAACATGCTCATCGAGAGTACCAACAATATTCAAACTTTCAAGAATAAATAAATGTGCTATAGGATAATAAACTCCGCTAAAAATATTTGTAGCATCATTAAAAACTTTTAAAATTTCTAAAATTTTATTACAAATTTCCCATTGACTAGGAAAAAGTGTGATATGTTAAACATGTTGAGAAAAAAACTACATAATGCATCTTTGTATTGCAAAGCTTGACATAAAAGAAAATAAGTTGAATTCCAACGTGTTGGAACATCTCGTGAAAATTTTATCGGTTTAATACTAATTAATTTACAGAACTTGGCACATTCTCTCCTAACTTGAGAATATGACCAAATACAATTAAGTGCTTTCTTAATAGGATCAATGAAATGTGATAATTTTTCCAAACCATCTTAAACACATAAATTAAGGACATGACATGTGCAACGAACATGAAAAAATCGATCCCCTAAATTTTGTTCGCATATTTCTATTAAGTCAATGATTGATGCAATATTTGTAGATGCATTATGAAATCCAATAGTTAAAATTTTACCTAATAAACAATATTCATAAAAAATTAATTACTTTCATCATTATATAAATATTTTGTGCATTATGTTGTTCATCAAAAACTCTAAATGCAATAAGTCATTTTTGCATGTTCCATGATGCATCAATCCAATGACAAGTCACACACATGTATGAGTGTGTTCGCCAATGGTCATTCCAAATATCAGAACAAATAGAAAGATGATCTTTAATATCTCCAAATGTTTCATTTAAAATAATTTTACCATCTTTATATAATTTAAAATTTTGACTTTTTATTTTATTTCGAGTCATTCTACAAGCAACCGAATTTAAAGCATTTTGAACGTAATTAGTAAAAGTAATTTTTCACCAAAAATTAAAGAAAGATGTGTCATACAAGTTATTTAGCAAATTCTTCTCTATTTTTAGCATCAGAATATTTAAATAAATCTAAAGAACTCATATATCTACTAGATGATGCATACATGGCAATTTGAGTTTGCGTCGTATCAAGTCCAAGCTCAACGGCGTGATGTCTTTCCAGGTGCTTGATCATATTGTCGTATCCACCAGTAAATTTGTAAGAAACCCCACAATGGTTGCATACTGCTCTTGAACCTTCATTTGTAGTATCGATTAAATGAAAATGAATTTTGAAAACATCCAAGGAACGAAACTTAACTTCTCTTCTCCATGAACCGATACTAGGGCCGCTCTCTTGGGTTGGCACATTTGACATTGTGTTCTCAGATGAGCTTGTCATTTGTCGATTAAATTTTTTTAAAGAATTGGAGAATGAGAATTGAGAAATTGGTGTGTTAAAATAATGAAAAATAACCCATATTTATACGTTTTAAGAATATTTTTGTGATACCTAAAATACCAAAAAATTAGTCGTTTTGTTAATGTTATTAGGGGTAATTTGGGAAATCCCCAATTTTTTTTATTTCTGTTAGGGCAGGGAGCTATTGGGTTGGCCCCAAAGGCTAGTAGCTGTTGGGGGTTGGAACACTAACTATGGTTTCAACCGGAACCTTACGGTTTCGGTTCGGAACCAGAATCTTGGCGAGGTCTAGTTCTATTTTAGCCCCAAAAAATTTAGATATCAGCCATTGAGTCAGATTTGGACTAACGAATAGTCAAATCCACCATTTTTTGACCATTTCGGACGTAACGGTAAACTCTGATTTGTGAAAATCAGCCATGTTTTCATCATATTTTCATTTTAAACTTTAATCTTAAAATGCAAATGGAAGATTCCTCTTCTGGTGCGATGATCAAGCTAACAACAACCAATTACTCCCTCTAGAGGCCTCGAATGATAGATTATTTACACTACAAAGATATGTTCGATATAATCGATGTGAAGGGAGTGAGACCAGATTCTATCAAAGAGAATGACTGGAATAAACTCAACAACAGAACTCTTGGTCAGATTAGGTAGTGGATCGGCCATAGTGTCTTCCACCACGCAGCATAGGATACAAATGCTTACGATATGTGGATAAAGCTGGAATACATGTACCAGACAAAGACAACTCGAAATAAAGCCTTAATAATGAGATGTTTGGTGAACTTGAAGCTACATAGTGGAATTTTCGTTGCAGAACACACCAATGAGTTCCAAAGCCTGGTGAACTATTTGCTGCAGTAGACATGCAACTGAGAGATATAGTACAAGCCCTCTTACTACTTAGTTCTCTTTCTGATAGCTGAGAGACATTAATGGCTACTCTCAGCAATTTGGCTCCATGAGGAAAACTTACCATGCCTATGGTAAAAGATGTTTGTCAAATGAGGAGGCTATGAGAAAAGACGTGGGCATAGATCAGACACAAGACCTCGTTATGGAAAATTGATGAAGACAACGAGATAAAAATTGAGGTAGACGATAAAAGTAGAGGCAAATCCACAGACAGAAGAAAGTCTACTTACAAATTCTACTATTGTGGCATAAAATGCCACTTAAAGAAGAATTTCCGAAAGCTACAACGAGAGCAGGTTCAAGGCAATTCACAGCTGAAGAACAACGATGCAGAGACACTAGGAGTTGCCTCGAGAGATGTGGAGATGTAGCTATCTGCTCCATCCAGGAAGAAACATGCCTTCATACCACAACTCAAGATGTTGAGTGGGTGGTAGGTACTGCAGCATCCTACAACATCACCCCCATCCCACAAGGATTTCTTCACAATATACAAAGCATGAGACTTTAGAGCAGTGAATATGGAAAATACCAGTTCCTCTCATATAGTGGGAATTGGTGATATTCAGATGCGGACAAATACAGTGTATACAATAACCCTGAAGGAGGTGAGACATGTTTCATAATTTTGGCTCAATCTACTCTCGAGGGTAATCCTTGACAAATAGAGCTATGTTATCCATTTTAGCAATGACACATGGAGAATGATAAAAGGTGTTATGGTCGTAGCACAATGACATATTTGTGGCACTTTATACAAGAATCATGTGAAGATATGTGCAGAGAGCCTCGATGTAGTTGAACGGGAGGCTTCTCAAAACCTGTGGCACCAGAGACTCGGTCATAGGAGTGAGAAATGATTTTCTACCTTGACAAAGAAAGATCTAATCATTGTCTCCAAGAATGCTGCTTTAGATCCTTGTAATCATTGTCTATTCAGGAAGTAACATAGATTCTCTTTTAATTCTCTTCTACGGGAAGGTCAGAGTTGCTTAGTCTGGTACACTCTGATGTTTGTGGTCCCTTAGAGGTTAATTCATTAGGTGGTAACGAATACTTTCTGACTTTCATTAACGATGCTTTTCGGAAAGTGTGGGTGCATTTCTTGAAAATAAAGGATCATGTCCTGGATCATTTCAAACCATTCCATGCCATGATAAAGCGTGAAACAGAGAAGAAACTGAAGTGCTTCCCCATATATAATAGAGACGAGTACACTTCCAGAGAGTTTAAAGCCTACAGTAGAAGTTACAACATTTGAAACGAAAGGACTGTTCCATGCACCTCACAACAAAATGGTTGAAAGAATGAACCACACCATTGAGGAGAAAGTCAAAAGTATGATCAGCATGGTCAAACTGCTAAATCCATTCTGGGGAGAAGCTGTTCTTGCCGCCTGCTACTTAATCAAAAGATCACCATCTGTACAGTTTAATTTTGAGATTCCAGAGAAAGTGTGGTATGGTAAGAATCCCCCATATTCTCACCTTAGAACATTCGGTTGTTTAGCCATTGCACATGTATCCAATGAGCTCAAAAAGAAGTTTGATGCAAGGAATATCCCATGCATCTTCATAGGTTATGAAAATGAGGAATTCAGATACAGTTTATGGGACTCAAAGGAAAAGAAAGTCATCAGAAGCAGAGATGTAGTATTTCTTGAAGACCAGACAATATAAGAAATTGAAAAACCCAAGATGTCTTCTAATTCCAGTGCCAACAAAACTGATTCAAATCCAAACACAACCTCATCACCAATATGAGTGGCCACAGATAATGATGAGGTGCATGATGAAATGCCAGAAATAGAACCAGATGAGGAAGAAGATGGTGTTGAGCAGGGGGAGTTGCAACCCGCTCCATCAGAAGCTACAGAATCATCCGTAGATATGAATGATGACAGACTTCCAGAAACTGGTGAACCTCAAGTACGAAGATCTGAGTAAGGCCGAATTCCATCAACCAGATTCTCAGTATCTAACTATATTATACTTACTGACGATGGGGAGCTAGAAATTTTCAAGGAAGTTGTATTTCATAAAGACAAAAGAAAATGGTTGTAAGTAATGCAAGATGAATTGGAATCTCTGCTGAAGAATTATACTGATGAGATAGTCATGCTCACGCAAAGCATGAAGGCACTGAAGAACAAATGGGTGTTCAAGCTGAAGAAAGATGGCAGCGGAAATATGGTGAAACACAAAGCCCGATTAGTAGTCAAAGGATTCCTACAGAAAAAAGAATCGACTTTGATGAAATTTTTTCACCAGTTGTAAAATTGGCTTCAATCCAAGTTATCCTATGATTAGTAGCCAGTTTGAACCTAGAGCTTGAACAGATGGATGTTAAGACAACATTTATTAATGGTGATCTACATGAAGAAATATACATGAAGTAGCCAGAAGGTTTCAGGAAAATATAACCTTGTTTGCAATCTGAAAAAGAGCTTGTATGGCCTCAAGCAAGCACCAAGGCAATGGTACAAGAAGTTTGACTCATTCATGGTGATTCAAAGCTACAAAAGAACTGCAGCAAACCAGTGTGTTAACATTGAAATGTTTCCAGATGTAAATTTCGTTGGACAAGATGCAGCGAAGAGTAGCCAATCAAAGAAGGAACTCTCCAAGTGTTTCGACATGGAAGACTTAGGACCAACTCAAAAAATTTTGGGAATGTAAATAATTCGGAACAGACAGAACAAAATATTGTGGCTTTCATAAGGGAATTACATTGAACGGGTAATCAGGAGATTCGATATACACAATGCCAAATATGTCAACATTCCGCTAATTCACCACTTCAAACTAAGTAAGAGTTTGTGTCCCTCATCCTAGAAAGAGATAGGGGATATGTCATCGATGTCATATTCTTCAATAGTTGGAAGCCTAATTTATGTTATGGTATGTATCATGCCATATATTGTTCAAACAGTTGGTGTAGTGAGTTTTTTCTCTCTTACTCAGGAAAAGAACATTATGAGGCAGTCAAATGGATTCTCAGGTACCTCAAAGGTACATCGAAGTTATGTCTGTGTTATAGGGGGAGCTGATCCAATCTTGGAAGGCTATACATATTGAGATATGGCATGAGATATTGATGGTAGAAAATCTACATCATGTGTTTTCTATACTTTTGAAGGGGGAGCTGTGTCATGACAGCCAAGATTGCAGAGGTGTATTGCATTATCCATAACAGAAGCTGAGTATATTGCATCAGCAGAAGTAGGAAATGAAATGTTGTGGTTAAAGTATTTTCTCCAAGAATTAGGGATCAAGCAGACAGAATACAAGATACATTGTGATAGTCATGTAGGAAACGACTTAGTTAGCGCGGTGAAAGTTGCTTGTGTGGGCACCGGCTTCGGTATGTATCTTTAAAATTTTATTTGCCTTCTTCCTTTGTTGTAGTAGCCGAAATCAATACTTTGATGTCTAACGCTTGGATCAACAATTCGATCTTCCGAACTATGTCTCGAAACCAACAAACCGAAGTGTGGGCTTCACTCACAAAGATTAAACTCTAAACAATTTAGAGAATAAATATGTCACAATGGTTTTTGGCTTTTGGAATTTCAAACACTCTCACAACACTTATGAATGCTTGAACTCTCTCTATTTTCTCTCCTTTACACTTGTGTAAATGAATGCAAAAATGTTAATCTTAGAAGTGAGAGAAATGGTAGAGATTATATTCTCTTACACAAGCCAACTAACTTTATTATTAAGCGTCTAATGCTTTCTTGCAATGGCCAACACAAAAATGTGAATGACATACCAAAGCATAAAAAATGATAAGCTAAAGACAAAGACTTTGTCATTAAGCATCTAATGCTTTCTTTCAATGGCAACACATAAATGTGGCGGCCATACCAAAGCATAAAAATGGATTAGCTAATGACAAAACTATTAGGTGTATACATGCCACCAAATAGACATAATAAGTTGGAGAGCATGGTAAGCCATATGGCTTTGTCTCCAAGGTAAATAAAAATCACTATCTTAATAATGATTAAATTACCTTCAATTATATTGTAGTAATTATTTCAAAATTATTACTAACTTGATTATCTCATAATCAAGATTTGATTATCTCATAATCAATGAATTCTAGAAAACATTAAGTTAAACTAATTTAACATAGTTTTCATTTGTTACAATAAATATTATTAATCTCATTAATAATATATAAATATAATGTGAGCATATTATTAGACAATCTAATTATATTAGGTTTGCTACAGTTAATCAAGCTAGCACGGGGACCAAATGGACCTACGGTTTCGAGTTCTAATAATTCTGAAATATTAATTAAACTCTTTAATCAAATATTATGAATTATTAACTCCGCGTTATTCAACTAGAAACTCAAAGTTGAACTCCCGTTACTGTAGATGGATAAAATAAACCGAACAACTTCGGTGTCCATCGAGCCCTTCACGAATATCTCATAAATAGAGTTGGTTCAAAAGTTCGTTAAACCTCTTTAAATATTTTGTCTCTTAAGCACCATTGATTCTATAATAAATAATTAATTCATAACAATTATAAATATAAAACTTTCCATTCGTAATAGAAAAGTTGAGCGCTCAAATTGTTCAAGTCCCGAATCAACTCTTAAAAGAGATATTCTTCTGCTTCTCGTAAGAAGGAGTGAATTCCGTATTTATGTAAAACGTTCCTAGCTAAACACCAAAACATATCCCCAAAATACGTAGTTATTGGCCGGGAATACAACACCAACCTCACCATAGTAAATCAAAAGACATAGCATGTCATGCAGGAGTTCGTAATACACTCAGGATTAATATCAAATCCATATATGACCATCTATTAGATAAAATGAATTTCTTCGGTAAACTGATATTAAAAGAAATTCGTATTTATCTGAGTCCAGTCTTATATAATCTCAACATACAAGGCGCCTCCATTCCCATGTTGCTACATGAACGAACCCGTATCAAGGTTGTCATACAAGTATAGAATGGACTGCAGCTATAGATAAACCGTAAATAAATTACCCTCTTTGTTTGCTCTCTATGGACTATTTAGATTACTAACTTCAGACTTAAATCCTCTCGTGCATCAAACATACACTAAGTCTGAAGGTACATGAGTAATCAAGGTAAACAAGACAATTGGACGATATGCGATATAAATCAAACAACTTTGATAAAATGAATAATGCATTTATTATTATTATAATAATCAATTCCGTTTACAATACATGAAGCTCTATGACATAAATCCCAGCAAGTCAGAGTGCTATGAACTTGAGCAAGAACTCAATGTATCATTCCCGGATAAAGCACATCGATATTCGCTATCATTGGATACGCGAGGTGATTGATCAACAACTGCTGAGACTAGTGAAGATCCATACAGAAGAGAATTCAGTCGACATGTTAACAAAGGTGGTTACACGAGATAAGTTAAAGTTGTGCATAGACATAGTTGTAATAGTAAGGTTTTTGATGCAGTTTGAGGTGGAGAATTTATATCCAACATTCATAATTAAGTTCTTACAACCACCAAATTAATTAATGGTTTTGGTGTAACCACCGTTAACCATTTTATTAATGGAAAATTATGACCACCACTCTATTAATTGTGTTAAGTTAGAAGACAAATCATTGTCTATAAATTGAGCTCCGATTTGAGAGTTTAAGCATCCCAAAATATTAAACTTCAATGCAAGAATGTTTAGAGAGTGTAGAGAGTGAGATGTTTTGTAAAGTTTAAACACTTGGTAAATTTTTTTCTTATAATAATATAATTTGGTTTTTCCTCATAAATATTTTTTAATGATAAAAAATCACAACATGCACTCCCAAAATAGTAAAATAATTGTAAAGATTCAAAAATTTAATTATTGAATTTACTATTTTAGAAGAAAATCTACAATACAATTGAGATATCACGTCATCCGTATAATAATTCAATAATTCATTACCATACATACTAAAATATTAACAAACAACTAAAAAACTATATTAAATTATACATGTTTTTTACAAATTTATAAATGATTTCATATCATTCATGCCTCTGTTGCAAGAAAGAATTACTCTTATTTTAGACTATGGAAAATTAATTGAGCAATCTTTGCCTCCACCTTTGAGCTTCCCAATATCTCCAGGTTCTAGGAATTGAACAACCAAGTCCATGCAAGAAACCGTCATAAGACTTTGCTTTGTGAGCCAAATCCTTGACCTAAACCTAGTCCTAATCCCCATTTTTACATTAAAACTCACCTCCCCTTTCCTCCAAGCTTCACTGATCTCATCAAATTCTCTTCTATGCAACTTCTCACCAAATTCATTTAGAAACTTGGGGCTTCGATTTTGTTGGCTCGGTTTCTCCAAGTACACAGCTTCCACCATCAACGTTTTTATAACCACCGTTTTTTTATACAACAAACGAAACTCAAAACGGTCGACGACTAACGAAACTTTCTTGTTTGGATTTTTATGGAGAATACAAAATCATAATCAGCGTTAACTCGTGAGGAGATATTAGAGACGGTGAAGTTTGAGACGGAGAAGGAGTTGACTGTGAAGACTGGACACAGTGGGTGGATAATCACCCATGCGATGAAGCTCACAGCAGTTACAATAAGAAAGAGCAAAACAAGTGCGGTGATCAAACGGCGGATGAAGTAGGAACTATGGGAGTTGTTGTGACGTTGGGAAGCAGGGGATAATTGTGTTGATGTTATGTCAATGTGGGAATCATTAGCTTGTTCCGACATAATGATAATGGTGAAGATATACAAAGAAGAAGAGGGAGCAGGGAAGCTTAATTGAATTTTTTTTTTGCCTTTTTTGAAAAGAACTTGACTGTAATTGCAATTATATATAAGATTAAAGATTTATTAATTGTAAAACGCGTACGTGGGAATGATAATACGTGGCAAAACGGCATTGCTTGGAATGGAAAATTGAACAAGAAAGCTCGAGGCACGTTCTTGGAACCTGCATATCGGAGGCACTTTCTTCGAACCTGGCAAGCTGCTTAGTTATGCTTGTTTCTGTCTATTATTTGTGTGGAAAGGGCCGCGACACAAAGACTAAATAACGGCCAGAAAAGTCAAAAAGCCAAACAAGAAATAAAATCTGAGCTCTGTCTTTAGCTTTTTGATAGTACTACGGAAATATAATTTTTGTCTAATAATGTTTTCACTATATGAAGGAACATATCCTATATAATATGAATAAATTTATCAACTTAAGATGTAACCAAACATTTAATATTTAGTCTCAAATTTATTCACATACATAATAAAATAAATTTAATTTTCACAATACAATGCTCACACGCACACATCTATATTATAAAACATGATAGTGTGGGCGAAAGAAAATGTAATGAATGGTTATGATTAAGAGAGATATTGTATCCAAATATCTATGTTTATGTGGCTTAATTGACGACTCAGATCATTTCATTATAATCTAATGAATGATTTCATTATAGAATCTCTCTGAAAATGACAATTGTAGGTTACCAAACAAATCAAATAATAAAATCATTTCATTTTAAAATCTCTCTGAAAATGGCAATTGTAGATTACCAAACAAATCAAAAAAACAGAATTATAAAATCTCTCTGAAAATGACAATGGTAGATCATACTATAAATTCTATAACACTGTGACGTAGGCACGAATAGTATCTAGTATATATATAAAAGATGAAGCATGGGAGAAGTTACTTAAATTCTCCATTTCCATCACTTATATGGGAAAGTTAAGTAACTTCCCCATCTATATTTATATATGGCTCTTGTGAAAAATATAATAATTTCTTGAGATCTTAACCCTGAAAACATATGCAGCCTCACCCATGTTTTTCATCTCAAAGTTAGATGATAATCATCATTTGATGCGTTATAAATTCTTTATCATTTCTGGCTATCAATTATATTATTAATGATGAGATGTGTGTTTTTTTTTGTAAAGAGAACTGTATATTAAAGATTGATGTGCAAATTACATGTAATAATAGAGGGGAAATTATCCATCCAAAAACCCAAAACAGGGTAATTACTGACAACTTTTGCCAAAGCATGCGCCTCAACATTACAAGTTCAAGATTTGAAAGTGATTCTAAAACAATCCAGATTTTTCATCGCATCTTGAATTTTCATGATGATCCATGAGATTTATTTGAAACTAGTGATAGTACCTTTAATCAGATCCACCATATTTTTAGCATCTGATTCAATGATTAACGGCTTAAGATTATGCTGCTCGGCATAGTGATGCCCCATTTTGATAGCTTGAAGTTCTGCGAACTCAAAGTCCTTTGTATTTGATCTATAGCAACTCCAATACCCTTATTCCTGTGGCTTCTAAACATCGCTTCCAAACCAATGGTATTTCTTGAACAATTGATCCTTGCGTCAACACTCACCTTAAACCAATTCTTAAGGGAAGGTGGACAACTAACATCTCGTTGAGTTCTATTGTCTACATTTGTCAGATCTTCTTGAAGCTTGGTGATCTCGGTTGCCTTACAAATGCTCTCAGCACGACTCATAATTTATTGAGTAGAGGAATCAGTTTCTGGAATAAAAAATAATTTATGGCTCCCTAAATAGCCCACATCAGAGCTGCCACCTCTCTTATTTCTGCCTTAGAGAGAATATCGCAGCACCTAGTAAGCAATATGATAACTGTGCTATTCTTAATCGTCTTTATCAAGTTGAGAAATTTGGATTTTCGCCAGCATTCTTTGGAAGTCTTACAAAGAAAAATTACATGTATGATTTTCTCTCCAGCCTTTCCACACCTCTGGCAAGTGTCTCTCAAGATGATTTTTTTTTAACCAGATTCGAAGCTGTTGGCAGCAACCTTAAAATACACCTCCATATAATGATTTTAATTTTGGCAGGGAGAGCAATGTTCCAGACTCCATGCCATAATCTGTAGTCAGCTGAAGAGCTAAAACCTCTGCTCTGGATCTTTTCTTCATAAGCAATATGGTAAGCATTTTTTACTGAGAATCTACCCCTTTGATCATGATGCCAACAATATCTATCTTCCTGGGGTTGTCTAGGAAGCAAAATCTTCAAAATCTCCTTCACATCCACATCCAGAAAAGTCTCTCTTAGCAGGCTTTCATTCCAATGAAAATCATTGCTCAGCAGGGTCTCCACTTTGGCGTCTCTACTGAGGGTAAGGGCAGATATAGGTTTGAAAGAACTAGATCTATGAATCCAAGGGCTTTCATAGATCAAGGCTTTTTCACATCCCCCACACGCCATTTAATTCCTTTCATCAGCAAACTTCTTCCCCATATGATACTTCTCCAGACAAAGGATGGGTTGTATCCTACCTTTACATTAACAAACTGTGCTTCCTTAAAGTACCTAGCCTTCATCACCCTAGCCATTAATGAATCCAGAAATTGAATAATTCTCCATCCCTGCTTTGCTAACATCGCCTGGTTGAAACATTCAAGATTTCTGAACCCCAGCCACCATTCCTTTTCGACTGGTTGAGCTTGTCCCAACCCCTCCAGTGAATTTTCTTATCCACTTCATTATAGCACCACCAGAAGGCATTTAACTTCCTCTGAATTTCCTCGCATAGGCTCCAGGGAATTCTGAAAACTCCTATAGTGTATGTTGGGATAGCTTGAGCTATGGCTTTTATCAGAATTTCTTTGCCTCCCCATGATATAAGTTTACTCTAGCTGAGAATTCTGATTTTCAACTCATTGCATATTGCTCGTTTGTTCCTCCCAATGAGATGTGCGTTGAAAATTATGAAAATAAACAATATATATATATATATATATATATATATATATATATATATATATATATATATAAAATTTAATTATAAATTTTAGAAATTGACATATTGCCACTGAAAAATCATTGGCAGCTGCAGTGTTTTAAAGTCGCAAACACTCAATAACGGTCACAAAAGTCAGAAATCGAAAACGAGAAATAGAATCTTAGCAGTGTAGCTTCCTAGTACTTTCAACCAAATCAGTTAATTAACGTTTCGTGTCAGTAATAAAAAGTATTTTTAAATCATATTTGATGTATGTTTGCAATTATTAAAATACACCTACATATATATTTTTTTATATTAATTATATATTTCAAAAATTGTTAGACACCAGTCAAAAATTCTCTAATAGTACGACAGCTATCGAAAAGTTACAAATGCCCAAAAAAAAGTCACTGACAGTCGCTAAAAATCATTGATAGTTGTCGGAAAGTTATCGGCAAGTGTCGGTTAGTAGGTGGCGTGACAATTGTTGTTTCTCCAGTGACACATGTCACCATTTTATTGGCTCACATATTTAATTATATAATAAGTTTTTTTCAAAAATGAAATAAAATATTGTGTAATATGTTTTATGTTCTGAATCAATCAATAAGGAAATGCAAGCGAGTCGTGAAATATGCCTCAAATACTAAGCATCGTGTAACCAAATCTAAATCGAAAATGGTAAAGAAACACAGTAGTAGCTACAAAAACTTATTGTTGATGTCATAGTGCCGAATCCCTCTCCTACTATATGATAGTGCTCCAAGCCTTTTTTACCGTATGGCTTCACACCAGTTAAAAACAAAAAATAAGAACAAAAAATATTTAATACGCAATTTCAACATTTGGAAAATTATGTAACAATGTGAAAGTACAATTTAGACCATAGCTTAATTTGCCCAAATAATACCAATTAGTGTTGAGGAAAATATTCTACAACAGTTGAGATGAATGAAATTAAAATATAAATATGGATAAATTATTTATTCTCAAGATAGTTTTTAGGTTGAGTTATTCTCAAAATTCATATTTGGGGTTGACCTTGGGCATACAAGGGCTACCCCCAAGTTTTTCTTTTCATACCCCCAATAAGTTAATGGCTAAAGTTCTAAATTTTTTTATTATAATATTATGTTATGATCAGGAACCTCAAAATATAAAAATAATCTTAGATTCCGGAAACATCAGGGTCAGCCTTGCCCATATCTCTACGTGTGGGATTTTGATTAATCAATGAGATGATTTAAAAGTTTCAAGAACACTTATTTAAAGTGTTTGGTAACTCATGAGTTCGAATCCCCTCTGCTGCATTGAAGGTTTATTTATTTCCTTCATATTCCGATGTTAGGATTTGAGATAGATTTTTTCCTAATATTATCGGAGTAGATTTTCAAACTTTATTTCGGTAGACTTCTAGAGATGAGATACAAATATATGTATTTAAACTTTCAGTATACATTAGATTATAATAACTATAAATTATAATATATTTAAAAAAGTGTTTATCCCGCTCCTTGGGGTAATACGCCGGATACCAAAAAGGGAAGCTTGATTTTCAGTGGGTTTAGGATTTATTTTCACCAAACAGTCAAAACGACGACGTTGACTTACCACGTGATAGTGTATTTTTAAATGTTTTGGGATATTTCTCAGACACGACAGCTGGACGACGTAACAAGAAAAAATAATTTAAAAAGAGCGAAGTTCATGTAAGTCCCGTATATTTGGTTTAAATATTATTCAAAGCTCAAAACATTTTGGAAATCATTAATATAGCTTTTGTAAATTAAAAAGACCCAATATATTTGTTATATTCCAAATTACGTCAATGCTAGTGGGGGAACTTGCGTATGTTGTGTTTGCGCGTTGATGTTGTGATAGAATATTAATATTTTTTAAGGCGGAGGCAAGATTTTATTTTAGGTGTAGTTAAAATTTATTTTTTCATGTCTTATAGGCAGACTAAATATAAGAAATTATGAGATTGACACTGAATTTGGGGATGGATAGCCTACTCCCAGTGCCACTCATGATATGTTTACGAGTCCTAACTTCCCAACATATGAGATATGAACTATACTTTGATCGATCATGATTACTTATGACCTTTTATAAGGAATGCCTAATTCTCTTTTAATATGTTACACTCATCTCCCTCAAATCATAAAATGTTGTCGGAGGGATGTGTTGTAATTCAATTAAACATGTAAATTATGAAGTATTCATAAACCCTCCAAGAAACTCTTTCAAATTAAAGAGATATGACATTTCTCATTAAGGATTATATCCTTCATTCACTATAAATATATACATTTATTTATAAATTTTTATACAATCCTTCACAATTTTCTAAATATCAATGCAAACACTTGAGAGAGTTTCCTTGAAACGAAACTGCATCAGAATATGTAGTTTTCACCTTAAACCTTTCTTGGTAAATGACTATCAGATTTACTTGGCAAACTAGTGACTCATAGTCTTGAATTGTTCTGCCGTTAATATAAACTAAGAAAATAGCCATCACACGGCTTCACTTCGACCATTTTTCGTTATACGATTATGTTTAATTTGGCCATGAACATCGGTCATGTATTTATCAAGTACTTTAGGGAATCCAACCTTTAAAATTCTCATAGAAGCAGCCTCACAACTTACTTGAAATAAGTGATCCATCATAAAAGGTAATATGTCTTTACCCCTATTAGGACTCTTCTCCTAATATAGTGATCATTAAAAGACTTAGTTTAACCTAACTTTGACAACCATCACTCTGCGTTATTATAGAAATGGGAAAGAGTATAGAACTCTACAGTGCTTGATTTGAATTGCAAAAAATTTATGTTGTCCATTTTGAACCTAAATCTTGGGATATATAATCAGCTAGGTTGGGTTTCTACAATGATAATTCTTAATTTATAGGCTTCAAGTCTATTCCCCTCGATGACTTTTCAACTTGCTCTTGAGGTAAACCTTTAGTAAGTAGATCCACTAGGTTTTTCTTTGACTTAACATAATCTATTGAAATTATACTGCTTGAAAGTAGTTTCCTTATGGTATTGTGTCTTCGACGTATATGTCGAGACTTACCATTATACAGTACATTTTGGACTCTCCCAATAGCCGATTAACTATCACAATGTATGCTTATAGTTGGCACTAGTTTTGACCAATTTGGAATATCCTCTAAGAAATTTCTAAGTCATTTTGCTTCTTCTGCAGCTTTGTCTAATGCTATGAACTCAGACTCGAGGATTTCCATGACACAGCTACACCATCAAGTGTGAAAATAAATCCTCTCGTGGATTTAAAATCTGTTGTATCAGATATCCAGTTAGCATCATTGTACCTTTCTAGAACAACTAGATATCTTATATAATGCAGACCATATTTTGAAGTTTCTCTCAGATACCTCAAATATCTTATTATGGCTTTCTAGTGGGTATGTCCTGGATTACTCGCATATCTAGTAAGTATGTTTACGGCTTGAGCGATATCTGGTCGTGTACAATTCATGAGATACATCAGACTTCTGATGATTCTCAAATACTGCAATTGCGATACACTCGAACCAGTATTCTTTGACAATTGAAGGTTAGGTCCATAGAAGTTCTAGCTACGTTTAGATATCATTTGTTATATTTCTTAAATATTTTCTCAACATAACGAGCTTGAGATAATATGTATACCTCTGATGTTTTGGAAATTTTAATTCCTGGAATCACATCAACTACTTATAAGTCTTTCATGTCAAATTTGTTGGTCAAGGTTTTCTTGGTAGATTGATTCATCTCATGATTACTACCAATTATCAACATATCGTTTACATAGAGACACACAATGACATATCCATTTTGAGTGTATTTAGTGTATACACATTTATCATACTCATTGATTTTGAATCCACTTGATAACATCTCTTTGTCTCATGTCATTGTTAAGGTGTTTGTTTTAATTCGTACAAGGATTTTATAAGCTTGCACACCTTGTGTTCTTATCCAGAAATATTAAAACATTTTGGTTGTTCCATGTAAATCTCCTCATCCAATTCACTATTTAAGAATGTTGTCTTTACATCTATTTAATGTATTTCAAGACCAAATATAATTGATATGGCTATAAGCATTCTTATTAAAGTGATACGGGTCACTGGTGAATAGGTATCAAAATAATCAAGACACTTTTTTTTGTCTATAACATTTTATGACAAGTCTTGTCTTGTATTTATCTATTGATTCATCCTGCTTAATCTTCCGTTTAAAAATCCATTTGCAGCGCATCGACTTACAATATGAAGGAAGATCAACCAACTCTCAAGTATGATTTTGAAGGATTGAATCGATCTCATTGTTTATAACATCTTTCCACAAAGGAGCTTCCAGAGAAGACATCGCTTATTTATAGCTTTGAGGCTCATTTTCTAACAAGTATGTCAGAAAATCAGTTCTAAATGATTTAGACATTATTGCTTTCTTGTTACCACTAGATTTATTTTCCTCAATATTTTGAGGTTCATCTTATTCTTGGTTAACTTGATCACTCCTTGTAATAGTGTCAATAGTTCTTTTGAGAGACTCTGTTCTTTATTTTTCCTTGCAAGAAAATGTCTCTTCAAAGAATGTTGCATTCATTGACTCAATTATCATGTTTGGATTGATGTCAGGAATCTCATATTTATGTACTAAGAATCGATATGTGCTACTGTTGTGAGCATATCCTATGAATATACAGTCAACAGTTTTTGGTCATATTCTAATCTTCATAGGTTTAGGAACAGTCACTTTGACGAGACACCCCCACATTTTTAGGTATTTGTATAAAGATGCGTGACATTTCCACAATTCATATGGTGTCTTGTCCAATCTTTTGTGAGGTAACTTGTTTAGAACGTAGTTGACATAGAGCAAAGTTTTCCCCATAAGTTGTACCATAAATTGTTAACGTAACATTCATCATTTCCTTCAATGTTCGATTTTTGCATTCTGAAATCCTGTTTTGTTGAGGCGAATAAGAAGCAATAGTTTCGTGAATAATTCCATGATTGGAACGGTATTCACTGAATGGTGACACATATTTACCTCCCCTATCACTCATGATTCTTTTAATTTTCTTATCATGTTGGTTTTCAACGTCATTCTTATAGTGTATAAAGCTCTCAATAGCTTCATATTTGTTATTCAGCAAATACACATAGAAGAATCTTGCGCTATTATCGATAAAAATGATATAAAATACTTGTTACCGCTTCTATATTGCACAACATTCATACCAAACACATCGGTGGGAACAAGTTCCAAGGGTTCAGAACTTCGTTCTATGGAATGAAATGATGTTCTATTCATTTTCGCTTCAACAAATGTCTCACATTTATGTTGGTTATCAATTGTAAATCTAGATATAAGGTATATTTTTATTAATTACGTATTATATCTTAATTAACATGGCCTAACCTACCATGCTATACATTTTTGACTCAATAATATAAGCAGAAGATGTATTTTTATTATTGATATCATTGTGTCGGTTGACAATCATTATATTGAATTTGAAAAGGCCCTCAGTGAGGTATATTTTTCCTACAAAAATATCATTCTTGGTCAGTACAAACTTGTCATAAATAAAAACTAACTTAAAACCATTCTTTCTAAAAAGGGAACCCGAAACCAAGTTCTTCCGAATATCAGAGACATACAAAATATTCTTCAATGTGAGCTCCTTATCGGATGCCATCCTTAGAATCATTGTGCATTGTTCAACTATTTTAGAAGTAGGTAAGTTTCCCATGGTCAGATGATCGCCACCATCGACCTTCTGATAGGAGGAAAACATCTTGTTGTCTACAAAAATATGAAAGTAGTTCTCATGTCTACCTATTACTCTCTCGGGTTACCAACCAAGTTGGCTTCTGTCACAACTGCTGAAAGGTTCATCTCTGAAATTTCATTAGTCATCGGCTCATCTTCAGTGACATGTACCTCATTTTCCTTTTTCTTCCTTTATCTAGAGACTTCTTGTTTCTGTAGTCCTTTACTATGTGACTGTTTTCCCACAGACGTAGCACTTCTCCTTGAACTTCTTGCCCGGTTGGGAATAATTAACTCAACTGTTCTTCTTTTTTTGATACCTTTTCCACCCTCAGTGATGTTGGTCTTAGACTCTATAGTCTTGTAGCTGGCCTTCTTGGACTTCATGTTGTCCTCTTCGAATCGTAATTGAACTCCCAAAACATCAAGACTCATATGTTTCTTCTTATTTTTCATATAACTCCTGAAGTTCTTCCATGATAGAGGCAAATTCTCAATGATAGAGGCAAATTCTCAATGATTGTGGCAACTTGAAATGTCTCATAGAGTTTCATTCATTCATCCAATATTTCATGAATGATCAACTATAGCTCACGCAACTGAGACATTATCGTCCTTAAGTCTACCATTTTGTAGTCCAGGAACATACCCACGACAAACCTTTTTTGTCCGAAATATTCTATTTTGTACTTATTTTTAAGAGATTCCCAAAGTTTCTTTGCATAAATAATTTCTTGGTACACTTGTACAAGATATTATCAAGACCGCCCAAGAGGTAGTTCTTGCACAATAAGTCATCTTACGATCATGCCTCAACTCGCATTTGCCAAGCTGCTTCAGTTTCTCCCTCCACATGACCTGGAGGAGTTTCCCTGAGATAATTAGCAAACTGTAGTGCGGTCAGGTAGAATAATATTTTACTCTGCCACTGTTTGAAGTTTGCTCCACCGAAATTAGCTGGCTTTTCTCTTTAAGCAACAAGTACTGTGATGTTTCCAGTAGCCATGTGTAACTAAGTCTACATAAGAAAAATTACTTAAAAAACAATTTTATGATCCAATTTATATGTTACACTAAGACTCCGCTTGTTATTATTTTGGACAGTTATCCCAAATAATTCAAGTTCTCGAATTTGTAACTAAAATTTCTTATGATAGGTGAACAAAGGAAAATTCTCAGTGAACGAGGGGGGTCCGACGTAACCACTAAAATTCTCAGTGAACGAGGGGGCTCTTATCGCCTTGGTGTCAGAATTTTCTTAATCACATTCTCAATATAAAATCTTAGGCATGCAGTCTTAGTTATACACTTCAATTCTCAATTTTAAGTATAATAATTATATATCAAGTAAAGTCAATCAGGCTTGGAAGGAATTACTTATATATAACTCGGACCAAGTCTTCATGATACACTTTAAATTCTCAACCAAGTATGCAACAATCAATGAACAAGATTAAATAATTCCCAACTTTATCACATAGTAGAGTAGGTGAATGCATGTGATAATTGAACACTCTAATGTTAACTAAAATTTATACTACCAAGTTTATAAATTTTCAGTATATGATTTTTACCAAGTTAATATTACTCTATGCATATAATCAACTTATGTCTAAATTACCAAAATTTTATAATAAAAAAATATGTATTACATATGACATGTAACTAGATACTTGATTGATCTAAACCTGTGATTTTATGAAAACTAAATTATGTATGTTATTTTATCAAAATGAATTCAAGTCTAAAAATATACCAGATACGACTTACGTTAGTGTCACGTTCATTCAACCGTTCGAATGAATCTTTCTAGAAAGTTCACGTTCTTGTGGCATTTGATAACACGTTCAAACGAACCTTTTCAGAGAGCTTACGTTCGAGTAACGTTCATATACGTTCGACAGACGTTCAAACACCCTTACATATTTTTCATGCGTAAAATGCATTTTTTCTGAGAAATAGATGAATAACACATGCATAAATCAGAGTTAACAACATATTTAAGATAATAAGTTCTTAAGATTGTTGGAGGGATGTGTTGTAATTCAATTAAACATGTAAATTATAAAGCATATATGCATAATTCATAAACAAAATGTGGGGACAATAATCATGCACTTTAATCAACAAAACTAAGATTTAGAAAAACCTGAAAATTTGTAAATGAATGAAGAATAAAACCAAGTCGAGTGAACTATTTCTTAAGAACTTATTAACCCTGTCTCGGTGCTCTTACGGATCTATTGGCTAACGTTCTCCTAGAATGCTTGGTTACTTCTTGATTTAAGGATACTTCTCGAATCAAAAACACGAATTAGGATAAAAATGATGGAAAACAATCAGTTGAAAGATTGATCAATTATGTAATGGAAACAACATTGAAAGTTCGTATTTAGTCTAAGGTTCTGACCCTATGCGGAATTAAACATAATAAACCTAGACGGATCCTGACTATTGTTTCTTTGAATTCTCAATAAGCAACCTTAAGTAAACATAATTATAAAACACACCAGAATATTAAAAGCAATAAATAATAATGCAGAAAATAAATATCAGCCACACAAAATCAACATAAGTATTTTGGTGACGAAGTGGAAAACTCATGCGAGTAAAAAACCACTCCGGGGATCTCGGCTACCAGCCCAAAATCCACTATAATAGAGAAAAGCTTACAGCGATGATAAAAGACCAATGACGGCAACTCCACCCACTCTATTACCTATACAGTGCAAGAACTTGAAAAACTCATCGAGCCCGTACCCCACTGTTTTCTTCAGAACCTTTGAAGTCTCTGAGCGGATCAACTCTGCAAACTCTGAATGCCGGAACTCCGACTGCCAATCTTCCTCCTCGAGAACTCTAAAGGCTTAGGAAGCTGGGTTTGGTTGTGTTGATGGTAAATCAAAGAAAGGTTTCACCAAACATACAAAAGACAAGACAAACAAGATGTCTTCAATGTGAAATCAAGAAGGTTGAAAGTTATGAATGTTTTTGGCTCAAAGGAATATGTTTTTAACCTAAATTCCCAAACTATTAAACTACTCTCCTTTTTTTGTCATGAAATGACAATGGGTAAAGGTACCAGGGTAAACAACACATTCAAGAGAACATAGTCAAAAAACGTTACTCCCCATCATGAATAGCTTTATTCGGTTATCAAAATTAACACATGGGAAGTAAACACTCATGTGTATGCAAAAAAAAAATGTATATAAAGACATAAAGCACACACAGGCACACAATGAGTTAAAAAATAATTCAATCAAAAGGTACTGAAATAGCACTTCAAGCAAGTACAATGATACATAGTCAGTACTCAGCTGTTTATAACAAAAAATAATATGCATCACTTAAGATTTTGCTAAACATTACACACATGCATATGACATAAACACTAAAGCATAACAAGTACTTGCGTGAAAAATAAGTGCACAACAAATCAAGACTTGAGACCTTATTTTATGAGTGAGACATAGCCAAAGAAACCTCATCTCTTGACACCAAGTCCATAAAATATGTGTTCAAACTCGGCACCACTAGGACCTGAAAATGAGCAACATTGGTTGCATGATATATTATTCTCCTCATAAATATGATGAGCTCATATATAAATACTCTTTCAAGTGAAGGGTTTTTGCCTTTATCTTTTGAATTTTGGCCTATTGGCTCTTTTGCTCTTGAGTCTCATTTTTATTTTATTTTACTAAGGGATAGCACAAGGTCATCTAGGCAAAGGTCAAATTATTCAGTGAGCAAAGTATGGTAGAAATTAGATTGCCCGTCCAAAAACTTATACTTGTGATCAAGCCTTGACAATAACAAAAACGTGTGTGTGAAATGCAAGCACAAGATATACCAAAGGTTTTTATCACACACACTCATGCACATAGAGCATCAAGAAAAATAAAAGCATATTATACATGCATAACTATATATCCTACATATCATGATCGCATGCAGCATCCTTTTACATGCTCCTTCAAGCCATAAAAAATATTTTTAATCTTTTTCATTTTATAGTTTTATAAATTTTTTTTTGTATTTTTCTTTATGACATACACACAAAAAATACAAAGACACAACAAAACTTGTCAATATCCAATGATACGTGGAGTTGTATCCCGAGTACAGATCATATTACCGTCCATTCGGAATCGGTTATGAAATTTATGTCCAGGTTTCCATCCTATATAGCAATGGACAAATAACAAAAATAAGACACACACCCATATAAAGTGAATCATAAAATAAACGTGCAAAAATATGAAAAAAAACAGGCGTTCGCACATGCAGTGGGAAAACATATGCAACATTTAAGAACTAGTATATCGAAGTGTAGTCTCATCATGCCTACGAGGCTCAAGGCATTCAGAAGTAGATGGGAAGTCATCTCGCTTCGGCACCCAAACTTTCTTAGGAATCTCTTTCACTTGAGAATTCCTAGTCAACAAAGCAAGTTGCTCCCTAAGGAATTGCGTCTGTTTAGTTAGCGCAGAAACTTGAGAAACTAGATTTGAAGATTCAAATCTAGATGGAACACTCTTAGGCCTTTTCTTATGTTTATGCATCATAAAGCACTTAGGCCTAATGTGACCTACCTTGCTATAGTGATGGCATACATGCACAAACCTCGGATGAGAGCGAGGTTTACTCACCACACCTCTAGATCGAGGTTGGGACATAAGATGAGGAACAACTCGAGGAATCACATGACTATAGACAATAGGTTTCTTACTTAAGTCATGTTTAAGTGGGGTCAGTTTATCATGTCCATACTTGGACTGAGCTGTGACAAACACAGTTTTGGAAGTAGACTCATTGTCACAACTTGACTAAATAAAGCCTAATCCTTTTTCTCACAATGAGGTATAACAATCCCCAACATGTGATCTAATGTTTTAGTCCCATTAGAAAATGCAGACAACTGTGTTCTAGCATTTTCAAGTTCATGACTCTATCAACTAGGCCTCTATTCTTCTCCCCAAGGTCATCTATCATTAAAAGGCTTTGCTCAAACTTAGTTTGAGCTTAATTCTTTTCTAGCTTTACTTTCTTCAGCCTCTTATTGACCTATATGTTCGTCTTCTTGATAGCAAGACTCTCATTGAATAATTCAGTGTAGGCTATCTGAAGACTATCCTCATCTACAGACTCATCATAAGAGAATTATGAACCAACATCTTCATTACTTACATTATCTTCTCTCTCGCCAGTGACACTAGAAGTAAAGGCCATATAATTGCTCTTATCCTTAGGAGACTCATCAGAAGTATAGCCACATTCTGAATCACTAAGTGAGGATGCCATGACTTTCTTTCCTTTAGCCTTTAGGCATGTGGGGCACTCAGATCTAATATGCACATACCATCCATACTCATGGCACTGGATAGCATGAGGTTGTTACCCATATCCTCTTTACTCTCTCCTACTATGCCTACTCTCTCTAACTTATCCTTTTTATCCCTATCACGACCACTCTTCTTTAACTTAAGAAAACTTCTTTGCAAACATGGCCAGATCCTGATCCTTGAGGGTATCATCATCATCACTTGACAGATCATGAGCAACTTCCTTCGCGATCTTCATCGCTATAGTTTTGGGCTTTTGATAACCAAAAAGTTTTTTCTCATATACCTGCAGTTTACCTATGAGGACCTCTAGTTTAAGGTGATCAAGGTCATTATTCTCCTTGATGGCAATGATCTTGGGCAAAAACTTATCAGGTAGGGATCTAAAGATTTTCCTGACAATCTTATTCGTAGGAATGATCTCACCTAGGTTAAAGCTCGAGTTGACTATGTCGTTAATCTCAACATATAACTCATCAAATGTCTTATCATCCTTCATTTTGGCGACATCAAACCTAGTAGCAAGATCCTGGAGTCTATTATTTTTAACAGACAATGTGCCCTCATGCACAATCTTAAGGATGTCCCAAACATCCTTGGCTATCTCACACATAGATATACTCCTAAATTCAGCCGAGCAAACAGCACATGAATGAAATTAATTGTCGTGTTGTTCCTATTGCTAGCGTCAAATTCATCTCTGGTCTAGGTCAGTTTATCTTTTGGGGAAAAGACCCCATCAATCATAACCACGTGAGGTTTCCACCCGTACTCTACTGTCATCTAGACTCTCTCATCTAAGGATTTCAGGAACGCTCTCATTCGAACCTTCTAATGTAAATATTATGTCGTATCAAAGAATATGGGACAATTTAGGGGTTGACTTCTTTTCATAATAATAAGGGTCAAGGATCGAGTTCAGTCTCTGATACCAATTGAAAATTCAGTTCTATAGGAAATTAAACACAATAAATCAAGACATGTCCTGACTATTGTTTCTATGAATTCTCAATAAGCAACCTTAAGTAAACACAATTATAAAACACAACAGAATATTAAAAGTAATAAACAATAATGCAGAAAATAAATATCAACCACACAAAATCAACACAAGTATTTTGGTGAAGAAATAGAAAACTCGTGCGAGTAAAAAACCACTCCGGGTATCTCGGCTACCAGCCCAAAATCCACTATAATAGAGAAAAACTTACAGCGATGGTAAAAAGACCTATGGCGGCAACTCCACTGACTCTAGTACTCTAGACTGTAAGAACGTGAAGAACTCCCTGAGCCCGTACCCTACGGTTTTCTTCAGAACCTATGAAGTCTCTGAGTGGATCAACTCTTTAAACTCTGAACGCCGGAACTCCGACTGCCAATCTTCCTCCTAAAGAACAATGAAGGCTTAGGAAGTTGGATTTGGTTGTGTTGTTGGTAAATCAAAGAAAGGTTTCACCAAACATACAAAAGACAGGACATACAAGAAGTCTTCAAGGTGAAATCAAGAAGGTTGAAAGCTATGAATATTTTTGGCTCAAAGGAATATGTTTTCAACAGTTAGAGAATGTGGCTATAATGTGTTTATATAGGTAGCACAAAACAATTGGTTTCTCAAGGGCAAAATAGGTTAAAAATACATCCAAAATAGTTCAGTTCCGCACGGACGTTCGAATGCGTGTCGAACACGTGCTTGTAGGCATTGTATTTTTGCATGTGAAACCCGATGATGAGTCTCAGTTGGAGGCACTACCTTTTAAGTCGTGAAAGCCTCGGGAAACGGACGTCGGAAGGGAGGAGTCAAGAATTGACTCATATTCGGATTAAGTTCGCTGGTTTAGCTTCGGGTTACTTGTTGGTTTTCCGTTTTAAAAATTATTCCCGGCCCAAAACATTCACAAATCACCTAACCTCGGCCCAAAATCCTCGCAAGCCCCTTGGCCTTGACCTAAAACCCCCGCAAGCCCACACACCTAGCCCACACAAACTAAACCCACCAACCAAAGGCTCCACACGCCCACTACAAGGCCCACACGCCCATTCACACTAATACACACCCAAATTAAATCAAATATTTAGTTAAATATTAATTAGATAATGTAATTAAATAAAATAATAATTAAATCATTACCAATTAAATAAAAAAATAAAATAAAATCATGCCTAATTTAAACAAATCAAATATGTTATATACCTAAATTAAAAAGATGATATACCTAATTAAAATCAATCATAACAAATAAAAAATATTGACTTCCTAATCTAACAAATTAAATACCTAATCCTAACCAATCAAATATATTGTATTCCGTATCTAGCCAAGACATGTCCCCCAATCAAATCCATTGCTTTCCTTGTCTAACACTAAATCATATCCTAATTGAATGCACCAAATCCTTCCTTGTGAGACAAGGTGAAGCCCTAACCCTTCTCTATATAAACAACCCCTAACCAAAGCCATTCTCTCCTTCACACATATAGTTCACGCCCATCACAAGAAGAAAACAAGCAAAGAATTTCCCATCGCATTCACACATATCATTCACGGTAAGGTAAGCATAAGAAGTAAAATAATTTCTCTTCACCTCCTCCACTCCATAGCCGAAAATATCATAGCCCCTAAAACCCCACACATCACCAAAAATCTCCCCCAAACAGCAGCCCATTTCCACCGAAAACAGTAGCCCCAAATCTTTCCAAACAGCAGCCCAAAAACACCAAAAACAGTCCCTAAAATTCTTAAAACAGTAACGTAAAACTGCACTTATAATCCTTAAAATAATCACACAAAAAAACTACACTTAAAACCTTTAGAAAACACCCAAAATAGTCCGTTGAAACGACAAAACAGTGACCTGAACAGTGAGCAGAAAATACAAAGGAAACAGCAGCAAAACGGAGGCCAAACAGCAAGCAAAACAGCAAAACAGTGAGCTAAGACGCTAAACCAGTGAACCGGAGAAGTTGAGGAGCTTTACCCTTCCGATCTCCGTGAAACACAAGTCCGAAAGTCGGCAAAAAAGGTTAGACCTGAGGGTATTTTCCACATTCGTTTTCTGTTTTATTTTTATTATTTATTGAGTATTGTTCGCATGATTGTCATGTTGAAATGCATGTTGTGGCCCTTGAGTAGATAAATATGCATGTATTACGAAATATTGTATGTTGTGGCATTGGAATAAAATGAAAGATGTGTCAACTCTCGCGGTATATCGGATGGAAACTCGGACATAAATTTCATAGCTGATTCCGAATGGACGGTAGTATGATCTGTACTCGGGATACAACTCCACGTACCGCTTGAGTAAAATGGCACCTTCTTTTGTTTTATATTGCTTTGATTTATTTATTTTTCGTCATTTGAATTCCGCATGTTACTTGTTTATGCATGACGCAATCGAGCGCATGGGCTTAGTAAGTCGGATTAAAGGTCCTCTATTTGGAGGGGTTGAAATCCTTTACCACGACGCTTTTCCGCGCCGGTTGATGTGTGTTCGGTTGGATGTAAGATATGTTCAATCGGGCATACTAAGTTTGATATTATTGTCTTTATTTTTGTATGCACGACGCGATCGAGCGCATGGGCTTAGTAAGTCGGATTAAAGGTCCCCTATTTGGAGGGTTTTAAAATCTTTTACCATGATGCTTTGCCGCGCCGGTTGATGTGTGTTCGGTCGGATGTAAGATATGTCCAATCGGGCATACTAAGTTTGATATTATTGACTTTATTCTTTGTACGCATGATGCGATCGAGCACATGGGCTTAGTAAGTCGGATTAAAGGTCCCCTATTTGGAGGGGTTAAAATCCTTTACCACGATGCTTGCCGCGCCGGTTGATGTGTGTTCGGTTGAATGTAAGATATGTTCAATCGGGCATACTAAGTTAGACATTATTGTCTTTATTCTTTGTATGCATGATGCGATCGAGCGCATGGGCTTAGTAAGTCGGATTAAAGGTCCCCTATTTGGAGGGGTTAAAATCATTACCACGATGCTTTGCCGCGCCGGTTGGTGTATATTCGATTGGATGTGAGATGAGTTCAATCGGATACGTGAGGTTCCACATTGTGGATTTGTTTGTCTATGAATTTGTTGCATGCATCAGGTCTGGTTCCGTTCGAACGCGTTCTCGAACGCCACACGAACGTGAACCTTCTGTTTACCGTTCGAACGCGTTATCAAACGCTACGCGAACGCGCAAGCATCTTCTTAGTGTTTCATGCATTAGGTCTGGCTCCGTTCGAACGCGTTCTCGAACGCTATACGAAACGCGGACCTTCTGTTTACCATTCGAATGCGTTATCAAACGCTACGCGAACGCGTACGCATCTTCTTAGTGCTTCATGCATCAGGTTTGGCTCCGTTCGAATGCGTTCTCGAACGCTATACGAACGCGAACCTTCTGTTTACCATTCGAACGCGTTCTCGAACGCTATGCGAACGCGCACCGACTGAACTGAGTTATTTTCATCAGATTTCGTACATAATTATCCCTAGTAGCTATTCCTTCGTATGATGAACCTGATTGCTTCTATGCATTATGCAAGATTGTGTAAGTGTCGTTCATCTGTATTCCCCCACATGTAAGAGTGTAATGTGTTTATTAACTTGTATGCTTGCCGTATCTTAATCCTTATGTATGCAAATTGAGACATATATTATATGCAAATAGGCTGTATGCAAATTCGGATATGTGCTACATGTAAATTTAGATGAACTTGTTGATGTATGCATGTGAACTTCGAAGCATGACATTCTTGGAAATAAGTGTTACTCAAGCTTGATTAAATTATTACACAAATCCTTTCATTACAAGTGACATAAGTAAGGGACCATTCCGAACCCAACGGTTTGAGGTCTTCCCTTGCGAGGGGTGAGTGCGGCCTTAAATCTCATTTTCTCGGTTCACACCAGGTGGCGACTCCATTATTCTCCGGTTTAGTCCCCCGCGGGCAACTCCGTACTCCCGTCTAGGCCGCGAGCCTAGAACAGCATGCGTCGCCCATTTTCCGTGTTCCCACAGTCTGGCGACTCCACTGGGGATAGAGAATCGGCCCCGAAATATTGTCTTGTAATGTTTGGATTTATGTTCTAATTGACCGTTTCTATAATGGATAAAATGGGGGTTTAATCAAGGGCATTTTGAGGCTAGGTAATGGTTTGGTGTCTTTCTTCATTCACTACCTTCCTAGAAGGAAAAGCTGTGAAGGCACCTATATGGCCATCTACTCGTAGCCTATTGTGATGGACTAATTTGGAGGACTCGTTGTTTATTTCTGTCACCAAGCAATAAGAGCCTAAGAGGCTAGGGTAATTAAGAGATCCTCGCTCCACCCTCCCTCTGGGGAATCTACAACGGGAAATCCATTTGACAGTCAGTCACACACCATAGCTCATTGGCACGTACCTTAGTGTATAAAAAAAGGTGCGCTCACTTGGTCGCTCGAACCCTTGATTGGGGAGACCTAGTTGTGGGCCATCCTTCGCCGGTGAGAGCCTTTGTCTACACTCTTGCGAACACACCCATAGATCGGGTTTGTATGGTTAAAGTAACAATTATTTCCTTGAATATGTGTTTGTGGACCATCCTCATTTGGATGCAGTTGGACTATTGTCAGAAATGCGAACTTGCTGGGCCATTTAAACTGGGGCGAGTTCGTACCTTATGACCATTAGGCCCAAAGCTTCTGAAACGTTGATGGGCCATTCTGTAGAAATCATTGTTTTATGTTTGCATTATCTTTCTTTTATGCTTGTGTTTGGGAACATCGTCGTTTGGATCCATTTGGACCATTTGTCATGGGATATGGGCTTGTTGGGCCATTTAAACTGGGACAATAACGTATTTTATGACGATTGGGACAAAGGCTTCTAAGTGATTGATGGGCCACTTCGTGCTTGTGTTCGGAACATTACCATTTGGATTTAGTTGGGCTCCTTGCCATGAGATGTGAACTTGTTGGGCCATTTAAACTGGGACGAGTTCACTCCTATGACAGTTAGCCCAAAAGCTTCTAAAATGATAACGGGCCGATTTGTTTGAAAATTTTAATTAATTTAGTATGTTATATATGTTACATGCATCTCATGCACCTCATACATACATATATCATGTTAACACCATCTATGTCTCAAAAAGACATCATAGATACCGTTTGGGTTAGAGAATGAACAATGCTCATTAAAAGAACAGTAACAGTCATGAGTGAATCCGGTAATGAGGTATCCCGTATGGATCAGTTAGAGAACGGTCTCACCAAGATTACTGAACAGTTGCAAGCCTTGACTACTGATGTGGCTAGTATGGCTGTGTCCCGGGCTGGGGGAAATTCTGAGAATGTGATGCGTGATGAGCCTCCGAATAGGTTGTGGGATGATATCCCCACTTTTGATGATGATATGGCAAAGTATACAGCAGGCAGAGTATCTGGGTCTCAGACAGAGTTACAGAAACTTTGGGATCAGGTTGAGTCAGTTACCTGCAAGATGAGGGGTAAGAATGAAGATTTGCTGGATTATGACACACTGACTTTCGAGGAACAGTTGTCGGCACAGTTCAAGATGCCTGATATGGCTAAGTTTAACGGGAATGGGGATCAAGGGTGCATCTCCGATAGTTTGTATCAGTCATGATTTCAGTTGGCCTGTCTCAGCGCCAAGTGCAGAAGATGTTTGGAATGTCGCTCGAGGGAGCTCCCGTGGTGTGGTACCACAGTTTGGAGAAGAAAGTGAATGAAGATTAGAGGGAGTTGGCTGACGCCTTCCTGAAGCAGTATGTCACTGACCTAGAGATCGATCTGTCACTCCGCGATCTGGAGAATGTTAAGCAAAAAATCGGAGGAGAGTTTTAAAGAGTATGTGGACCGATGGAGAGGTCAGTTGTTGAAAATGCAGACTAGGCCCTCGGAAAAGGACCAGATTAAAATGATTATCAAGGGCACCAAGCCTCCATTTACAGCAAGTTGAGGAGGATGACCTCCATGATTACAGACTTTCGGCAGTTGAGGGAAACTATCATGGATATTGAGGAAGAAGAGGCCGAGAATAGAAAATTCTATGGTCTGAACAGGAGGCCCATTGGGGGAACATTGGGAACAAAGCCCGTTTCTGCTGAGATTGCTGCTATCCGGAACCGGAGATTTTCCAACTTGGGAAGACCTCTGTTAAAGGTGCTAGAGAAATTGAAGAGGCAAGGTCTCTTAAAACCCTTGGAAGCCAAACCATTACCCAATCCCCCACCATCACATTATAACCTAAGCCTTTACTGTCACTTTCACCAACAGAAGGGCCATGACACCGACAACTGCGCCCGACTCTGCCATGAAATCCAAGACCTGATAGACTCCAAGAAAATACCTGACCCAGAAACAGAACAGCCTGACACACACAGAAACCCATTACCCAACTACCGTGCCGTACCACCATCAGCCTATATGATCAATTATGGCCTCCCAGAAGACCTTGTCCTAAAATCCTTTCACCCTAAAGCCTTTTGCCTGGGAATCTGGGATAGTACTAGTGAAGAGAGGCTGAGCAGGGGAAAAACTTTTGGCTTGATTTCTCTAGTAGTGATGAGGAAGAAGTTAGGGGAATGACGAGTAGCGGTCGTTTTTACAATGATATGGCAGAAAAGGGTAAGGAAGTTTTGACAGATGGTAGAGAAGTGGTTGAGACTGCAGAAAATACTGAGGGGGATATAGTGCTGAGGCAATTGAGGAAGACTATAGCACAAGTGAGTATCTGGGAACTGTTATGTGCGTCTCGAGAGCATAGGCAGGCCATGGTTGAGGCCTTGAGCAAGATTGTGGTACCGGAAAATGCCAACCCTGCAATGTTTGTTAGGTCAGTTCAGAAAGAAGCTTTGCAGATATCTTTTTTCTGAGGATGAACTCCCGGAGGAAGGAAGAAATCATAATAGGCCTCTATTTATCAGGGCGGGGTGAGGGGAAGAGAAACTTCATGTGTGATGGTGGATGACGGTTCGTCCATCAATGTGTGCCCGCTGAAAATTCTGGCAAGATTGGGTATGATAGCAACAGACTTGGACCCCTCCAGCATGACTATTAAGGCTTATGATGACAGCAAAAGGGGAGTTGAGGGTACTTTTGTGGCTATGGTCAAGGTAAGCCCGATTGAAGATGAGGTTGAGTTCACGGTACTGGACATCCCGGCTACTTTCGCCTTATTATTGGGAAGGCCTTGGTTTCACAAACTTGGGGGCGTGCCTTCCACTTTACATCAGATGATCAAGTTCATGTATGAGGGAGAAGTTGTTACTATCCGGGGTGAGATAGATAATGTCGTGGCCGCCTTAGAGATACAACCTTTCACGAGGTTTCAGGTGTAAGCTACTTTTGAGGAGTGGGTGGATCCTAGGGTGGCTAGGATCATGAAAAAAATGAAGTTTGAGCCGGGTGAAGGTTCAAAATTACCAGATTTCAGAGGACATACTACTCAGAAGGGTTTGGGGTACAAGTCTGATGAAGAAAAGCCGAAGGTCAAGAAAAAAGGCCTGAAGCTGATGGAATGTTTTGTGAAAGCTTCAGATATCAAGGGGAGCCTGAACCTGTAGAAGTTAATGGAATTGTGGTACCTGGGTTTGAGATCTTCCAGGATATGTTGGGTAAGAAGCCGATAGTTGAAGAAATTATGAAGAAAGAAGAAGAGAATTGGGAGGAAGAACTGATGAAGTTGGAGATCCTGACTCTGTGAGAGAACAAAAAGCCTGAGGAAAAACCTGGTTGCATAGGAAGAAATGCCTATAGATGATGAAGACATTTACCTTCCTGATTTGTTTGAATGTACTTCTGCATTATCCAATAATAAAGACATCTATTTTGCTTACTTGCCTGAGTCATTTCCATTTACTCTGCACGAATTAAGCATATTTGATATCAGTTTGGCCAGAACTACTGCATTTAACCTTGGTACACCCGAGAGTCCTAAGGAAATTCTGATTGCAAGTGAAGTTACCTTCGAATAGAGGGAGAAACTAGAAGAAGTGTTGGTCAGATATGCCAAAGTGTTTGCTTGGTCCTATGAGGACATGTCTGGGGTAGACAGAAACATTGCCCAGCACACAATACCAACTTATCCGAACATGAGGCCAATAAAACAGAAACTCCGACGGATGAGACCAGAATGGGCTGAGAAAGTCAGAGAGGAAGTTAAGAAACAAATAGATGTGGGGTTCCTGGAAGTAGTGAAGTATCCTGAGTGGTTGGCTAATATAGTGCCGGTGCCAAAGAAAGACGGGAAGGTCAGAATGTGTGTAGACTACAGAGATCTCAACAAGGCTTGTCCGAAAGATGATTTTCCTCTGCCGCATATAGATGTTTTGGTTGATAGTACAGCTTTATCTGCTATGTATTCATTTGCAGATGGGTTTTCAGGTTACAATCAGGTTCTCATAGCTGAGGAAGACAAACATAAGATTGCATTGTTACCGAGTGGGGTACTTACTGTTACAAGGTAATGTCGTTTGGGCTTAAGAATGCGGGAGCTACTTATCAACGGATGGCCACTACACTTTTCCACGACTTGATGCACAAAGATATTGAGGTGTATACGGATGACATGATGGTGAAATCAGAGACAAGAGTTGGGCATATTGAAGCACTGGAAAGGTTCCTTCAGAGAGTTGACAGATACAACCTGCAGCTTAATCCCAAGAAATGTGTGTTTGGGGTGACATCAGGGAAATTGCTTGGTCATACAGTGGGAATGGGCGGAATAGAGGTAGATTCTGAGAAGATCAAGGCAATCACAGAAATGCCTGCACCGAAGACAGAAAAAGAAATCAGAGCTTTCTTGGGAAAGATTCAGTACATCAGTCGGTTCATCGCCAAGTTGACATCAGTATGTGAGCATATCTTCAAACTGTTGAGAAAGGATCAGCCAGTGAGATGGAATGAACAGTGTCAGACAGCCTTCGAAAAAATCAGAGAGTACTTGGTAAAGCCTTATGTATTGAAACCTCCGAGACCGGGCAGACCTTTGGTATTCTATTTGGCTATAGAATCAAAAGCACTGGGGGCAATGATGGTACATGCAGATGAGACAGGGGTAGAACATGCAGTTTACTATTTGAGTAATAAGATGCTCCCGTTATGAGGCTCGGTATCAAGAAGTAGAGAAGATTTGTCTTGTCGTGGTATGGGCTTCCAGAAAGTTGCGACATTATTTCCAGTCTTACAAGATCTAGGGAGTGGCGAAGGAAAATCCTCTGAAATATCTTCATTCGGTGCCTTCACTAGTGGGAAAATTGGGCAGATGGTTGGTATTGCTGACAGAGTTTGAAATTGAGTATCTCACCTCCAAAGTGATCAAAAGGCGAGCAATAGCAGAGTTTCTGGCATTGCAACCTATTGAGGGGGATCAGTATAAGTTTGAATTTCCAGACGAAGAGATCCAAGCAATAACAGTTCAAAGATGGAAGATGTATTTTGACAGGAGCGAGTGAATTACAAGGGAGCCGGAATTGGGATCGTGATAGTGACCCCCGAGGGAGAGAGACTTTGCTTTGGCCAAGTGGTTGACATTCAGAGTGACTAACAACATGGCCGAGTATGAAGCATGTGCTTTTGGTTTGACAGCATTGATAGCCTTGAAGGTCGGGAGTGTGGAAGTCTACGGAGATTCTATGTTGGTAGTCCAGCAGATGCGAGGAGAATGGGAATTGAAAGAAGAACGGTTGAAACCTTACCTTTTTCACCTCAGAAAGTTGGCACATGTTATCCCCGAGTGTAAGTTTCAGCACTTACCGAGAGAAGAGAATTAAATGGCAGATGCATTGGCTACACTTGCAGCAATTTGGGAAAATCCAGAAAAGTTAGTGATGAGACCGTTGATACTGACAACCGCAAGCAGACCTGTTTATGAGATAGAAAGAATTCTGGAAGTTGAGGTCGACGACGGTAAACCTTGGTATTATGACATTCAGAGGTATCTGGAACATGGTGAACTCCCGGAAGGGGCAGACAGAAAAGACAGAATAGCCATTCATAAGTTAGCTTCCCAGTATGTGACTTTGAAAGGGGAACTGTACAAGAGGCAAGCAAACACTATTCAGTTGAAGTGTTTGAGAAAAGAAGAAGCTCAGCATGTAATGGAAGAAATACATGTCGGGGTATGTGGTCCGCACATGAACGGGTTGAATCTGTCCCGCAAGATAGTGAGACAAGGTTTTTATTGGTCAACCATGGAAACAGACTGCGCGAAGATGGTAAAGCACTGTCATGACTGTCAAGCACACGGTAATTTGAATCACTTACCGCACACAGAGTTGCACAGGTTGTCAGAGCCGTGGCCTTTCTCAGCATGGGGAATTGATATGATTGGAGAAATTCGACTTAATGCATCGAATGGGCATCGCTTCATAGTAGTGGCCGTAGATTACTTCTCGAAGTGGGTGGAAGCCGAATCATTCCACAATGTTACAGCAAAACAGATGGAAAAGTTTATAGCTCGGAACCTCATTTGTCGGTATAGTATGCCGCATCATGTAGTGACAGACAACGGAGTTCAGTTTCAAGGAGAGACGAAGGCAATGTTACAGAGGTACGGGATAGGCCACCACAAGTCATCACCGTACAGGCCACAGGCAAATGGGGCAGTTGAGGCAGCCAACAAGACTATAAAGACGATTTTAGCCAAGATGACAGAAAATTGCAGAGATTGGGCTGAGAAATTGCCGTATGCTTTGTGGGGGTACAGAACATCAGTAAGAACAGCAACATGGGCCACACCTTACTCTTTGGTCTATGGAATGGAAGCAGTATTGCCAGTAGAGGTGGAAATACAGTCCATTAGGGTATTAGCAGAGGCAGAATTACCGGAACAGGAGTGGGCCGCACAGAGGTTTGATCAGTTAGCACTGCTAGATGAGAGGAGAACGAAGTCTTTGTATCACATGCAGTTGTATCAGAAGAGACTAGCCCGGCCATTCAACAAGAAAGTACGTCCCACCAAGATCAGAAAGGGTGATTTGGTACTTAAGCAGTCGAGGCTGTCGACGACAGATACGAGAGGGAATTCAGACCTAACTGGGAAGGACCTTACATAGTGCAGAAGGTAATGTGAAATGGAGCAGTGAGGCTATCAGACTTGGAAGGAAACGAGTTCACCGAGCCGATCAACGTGGACAGATTGAAACAGTACTTTGCCTGAAGAAGAAATGACCGAGCAGTCACCAAGGGAATTGGCAGAAGACCTAACCCAACGGAGTAGGAAAATCATTCATGCATACACGTAACATTGCATTCTTTCCGTGTTTGTTTTTGTTTTGTGTTCGCAGGTTTGAAGAAAAGAGATGCGCCAAAAATGAGCCAAACAGCGTCAGCGCAGTTTCAGTTTTGGGGATGCGTCCCAGGGGGCGATGCCCACATCAATAATTTTTGGGGAAAAGTCCCAGGGGGCGAGGCCCATATCGGCTTGGGGGCGAAGCCCCACATCATCATCAATTTGAGGGCGAGGTCCCTATCGTCAGCGGTGTTGGGTCAATGTGCCCCCGTTTTCGGTTGTAGTTCCGGGATGCGTCCCAGGGTCGAGTTACCCACTACACCATCAGTTTGAGGGTGAGGTCCCTATTGTCAGCGGTGTTGGGTCGAGGTGTCTAGGGTCGAGGTGCCCCTGTTGTTGGTTGTAGTTCCAGGATGCGTCCCAGGGTCGAGGTGCCCACTACATCATCATATTGAGGGCGAGGTCCCTATTGTCAGCGGTATTGGGTCGAGGTGCCCAGGGTCGAGGTGCCCTCGTTGTCAGTTGCAGTTATTGGGATGCGTCCCAGGATCGAGGTCCACTGCAGCACCAACTCAGCTCGAGGCAACAGACGAGCCAGGTAAGTGAGAATGCATTGCATAACTTTGATAGGATTGTTCAAAGTCACACACTGCACAAGTCCCATCAAAGTGGGGGCGACTGTAGGCATTGCATTTTTGCATATGAAACCCGATGATGAGTCTCAGTTGGAGGCACTATTTTATGTCGCGGAAGCCGCGGGAAACGGACGTCGGAAGGGAGGAGTCAAGAATTGACTCATATTCGGATTAAGTTCGCTGGTTTAGCTTCGGGTTACTTGTTGGTTTTCCATTTTAAAAATTATTCCCGGCCCAGAACATTCACAAATCACCTAACCTCGGCCCAAAATCCCCGCAAGCCCCTTGGCCTTGACCTAAAACCCCCGCAAGCCCACACACTTAGCCCACACAAACTAAACCCACCAACCAAATGCCCACACGCCCACTACAAGGCCCACACGCCCATTCACCCTAATACACACCCAAATTAAATCAAATATTAAGTTAAATATTAATTAGATAATGTAATTAAATAAAATAATAATTAAATCATTTACCAAATTAAATAAAACATAAAATAAAATCATGCCTAATTTAAACAAATCAAATATGTTATATACCTAAATTAAAAAGATGATATACCTAATTAAAATCAATCATAACAAATAAAAAATATTGACTTCCTAATCTAACAAATTAAATGCCTAATCCTACCGATCAAATATATTGTATTCCTAATCTAGCCCAGACATGTCCCCCAATCAAATCCATTGCTTTCCTTGTCTAACACTAAATCATATCGTAATTGAATGCACCAAATCCCTTCCTTGTCAGACAAGGTGAAGCCCTAACCTTTCTCTATATAAACAACCCCTAACCAAAGCCATTCTCTCCTTCACACATATAGTTCACGCCCATCACAAGAAGAAAACAATCAAAGAATTTCCCATCACCTTCACATAATATCATTCACGGTAATAGCATAAATAAGTAAAATAATTTCTCTTCACCTCCTCCACTCCATAACCGAAAATATCATAGCCCCTAAAACCCCACACATCACCGAAAATCTCCCCCAAACAGCAGCCCCTTTCCACCGAAAATAGTAGCCCAAATCATTCCAAACAGCAGCCCAAAAACACCCAAAACAGTCCCTAAAATTCTTAAAACAGTAACGTAAAACTGCACTTATAATCCTTAAAATAATCACACAAAAAAAACTGCACTTAAAACCTTTAGAAAACACCCAAAACAGTCCGTTGAAACGACAAAATAGTGACATGAACAGTGAGCAGAAAATACAAAGGAAACAGCAGCAAAACGGAGGCCAAACAGCAAGCAAAACAGCAAAACAGTGAGCTAAGACGCTAAACCAGTGAACCAGAGAAGTTGAGGAGCTTTACCCTTCCGATCTCCGAGGCATAGAAGCCAACCCCCAGAAGATACAAGTCGTGCTGGACTTAAAATCTCCCAGAACAATTAAAGAGGTGCAAAGTCTAACAGGCAGGGTCACCGCGCTCAACCGATTCATCTCTCGGGCGACCGAAAAATGTCACCCCTTCTTCAAAATCATCGAGAAGGCCCAAAATGGGATCGATTAGGCGCCGGAATGCGAGGAGGCCTTCCAGCAGCTAAAACAATATCTAGCACAGCCTTCACTCCTGGAAAAACCTCTCCCATGAGAGACATTATACTTGTACTTGGCTGTTTCAAAACACGTAGTAAGTTTGGTACTGGTGCAAGAGGCCAACCAGATCCAAAGACCAGTATATTATGTCAGCAAAGCTCTGCTGGATGCAGAGACCTGGTATCCCGTGCATGAAGTAGTCACCCTATCCTTGATCACTGCAGCACGGAAATTACGACCTTACTTCCAGGCCCACCCTATCAGAGTTTACACCGATTACACCCTGCGGCAGATCTTGCAAAAACCAGAAACCTCGGAAAGGCTAATGAAATGGTCGGTGGAGTTAAGCGAGCACGACATTTCCTACCTCCCAATAGTAGCAATAAAAGGGCAGGCCTTGGCAGATTTTGTTGCGGAACTCACGGAACCCCAAATATTGACTATGGAGGAAAGCAAATGGGAAATGTCAGTGGACGGGTCTGCTAGCTCACAGGGCAATGGGGCAGGAATCGCACTGAAAGATAGTAAAGGAGAAGAAGTGTTGTTTCCCTTAAAATTTGCCTTCAAAGCCACAAACAACGAAGCAGAATACGAAGCAATCTTGGCCGGATTAAGGCTATGCACGGTGGTGGGAGTCCACGACGTAGTAGTAAGGAGTGACTCTCAGCTAGCCATTCAACAACTAAAATGAGAATTTCAGACCATGATAGCCTACTTGGCCGAAGTAAAAAAATTGATGGAGAAAATGGGGAACGTACGCTTCGAACAAATCGGACGAGAAGAGAACTGTGAAGCAGACTCCCTGGCCCGGCTCGCATCCTCAATGAAAATAGAGAACCCCAAAATAATCCCTCTCATATGCCTCCGAGAAAGAATCATATGAGAGCTGGAAGTAGATATACTAGAAGAGGAAGGCAAAAACTCATGGATGCAACCGATTAGGAGATACCTGGAAACAGGGGAAACCCCTAAAGACAAAAAGGAGGCCAAAAAGCTAAAATTAAAGAGCACCGAGTTTTCCCTGATCAAAGGGGTGCTCTACCGGAGAGGCTACACCGTACCCCTCCTGAGATGTCTAGCAGAAGAGGAAGCAGATTATCTGCTCAGGGAAATTCACGCGGGCATCTGTGGAAGTCACGCCGGAGGAAAATCAAGCGCCTTCAAAGCCTTGAGGCAAGGGTTTTAGTGGCCGACCATGCATCAGGACGGTGTGAGGGTAGCTCAGAAATGCGAAGGTTGTCAGAAAAATGCCAACCTCCACCATCTACCGGCAGAGCAATTAACCACCCTGTCCAGCCCCTGGCCATTCGCGCAATGGGGGCTAGATATCATAGGACCAATGCCAAAAGGGCGAGGGCAAGCGAAGTACGCAATCGTGGCCATAGACTATTTCACAAAATGGGTAGAAGCCGAGCCACTATCCACCATCACAGAAAAGAAGGCCACAGAGTTTTTAAAGAAGAATATTATATGCAGGTTCGGAATTCCCCGAGCAATCATCACTGACAACGGAAAACAGTTCGATAGCAAGGGATTCAGGAAGCTCTGCGAAGACCTCCAGATCGCTCTAAAATTCACCTCGCCAGCCCATCCCAAGTCAAACGGACAGGTTGAGGCGACAAACAAAACCATCAAGGCAAACCTTAAAGCTCGGCTTGGATCATGCAAGGGCTTATGGGTCGATGAATTACCAGAAGTACTATAGGCACATCTAACGACCTGCAAAGATTCCACAGGGGAGACACCGTTTTCCCTATCATACGGATGTGAGGCCGTCATTCCAGCAAAAATCGAGGTAGCAACCCACAGGGTCCGCCACTTTGGGAACGAGCAGAATAAAGAACTTATCAAGAACCACCTCGACCTAATAGAGGAAAGGAGAGAAAAGTCAGCTATGAAAACGGCAGTCTACCAACAAAGAATGGCCCGCTTCTACAACAGAAGAGTTCAAACCCGCTCCTTCCTCCCGGGCGACTTAGTATTAAAAAGAGTCACCCTAAACACCCGAAGACCAGAGGAGGGCTCGTTAGGTGCCAAGTGGGAAGGGCCCTACAAAATCACAGAGGTAGTAAGGCCAGGGGCCTACATCTTAGAACAGCTGGACGGCACAAGATTAAAGAAACCATGGAACGCAGAGATGCTGAGAAAATACCTTCAGTAAATTCTCCCTTCATTTTTTTTTTCTTTTGCAGCAACCCGATAAGGGACAGAATTTCAATACAAAGCCTCTCTCAAAATAACCCGCAGAGAGTTGTAAGAAGGGCAGAATGTCCCCAAATATAAATAAAACTTTCTTTTCCAAAAGTTTCGCCCACTCCTATAAAAAAAAAAAAAAATTGAACCACGTTCAAAACTCCGGGGACATACTCAATACAACGATCCAGGGTCAAAAGCATAAAACCTGCAACTACCCGACCACAGCTACTACCGCAAAGAAGCACAAGGCACACTAGAATCAGTCGATTCCATATAAGCATTAAACAGCGGCGACGAATGTAAATCAGAGTATAGACCCGTGAGAAGCATAGCACGGGGAGGGATGATACCCCCGTGGCATTTGCTTGCTCCAGTGTTACTGATCATAATGAGGAATATGCCCTTAATATTTCAAACACCCTTCGACCCTCACATGCTCGAGGCCCATTTCAAAAGACAGTTGGCACCAAGGCCACTTCATTCTTCGGCTCGGGGCTGGATTACGTTCCGCCGAGGCCACTGTGATAATCGGCTCGGGGCTGGATCTTGTTCCGCCGAGGCCACTTGAATATTCGGCTCGGGGTCGGGTTACGTCCCACCGAGTCATGCTCATTGGTCTGAGGACGGGACATTCCCCCAGAACCAAGTGTCTCTGTTAGCTCGGGGTCCTCAGAATATTCAGGGACATACTCGATGCATAGGATCCATGAGAAGCATAGCACGAGGAGGGATGATACCCCCGTGGCGATTGCTTACTCTAGTGTTACCGAACATAAGGAGGAATGTGCCCTTAATGTTTCGAACACTCTCTGATCCTCACTTACCCGATGTAATTGATCTGTGGGAAAGCATAGCACGGGGAGTGATGATGCCCCCGTGACGATTGCTAGCTCCAGTGATATCGGACCTAAGGAGGGATGTGCCCTTAGTGTCTCGAACACTCTTTGATTCATTCATCATTTGGATCCAAGAGAGGCGCAGCATGGGGAGGCGTTGTGCCCCTATGGCGTGTGCCTGCTCCAGCACGGTAAGGAGGAGCCCCCACACAAATACACAGGCTCCACAGTGACCTGACGTATAGAGGATGTGCCCTTACCATTTTAAACGCTCTACTAATCCAAATCCTGGTTCGCCGGGACAGTGAATTGAAAGATTCAGAATTGTGTTTTGGAGGCCTCGGACAGGACGCTGTTTTGAGGCATCCGTGCTGTTGTTTACATTTGTAAAAAGTTTGATTTTGGGACAAGCGCTAAGTCGCCCCCGCCCTTTAATTTTATTTTTTAGAGTTTTGTTTTCGTTTTCCGCTGGTCTGGTAGGGGGAAGCCCGTGCCGGACTCATTAAGGGCTTCAAAAGGTCGATTCACTTCCCTTCTGAATAAGTCCCACCTGACTAATCGGCTTGGGGCTAGATTCGTTCCGCCGAAGTCACTTGATTAATCGGCTCGGGGCTGGATTCGTTCCGCCGAGGCCACTTGATTAATCGACTCGGGGCTGGATTCGTTCCGCCGAGGCCACTTGATTAATCGGCTCGGGGCTGGATTCGTTCCCCCGAGGCCACTTGGTTATTCGGATCGGGGCTGGATTTCACTCCGCCGAGGAGGCCATTATGGTTTCTCTCAGCTCGGGGTCGGGTTACGTCTCACCGAGTCTGTCTCTTTGGACTAGGGACATAATATTCCCCTAGAGCCAAGTGTTTCTCTCAGCTCGGGGTCGGGTTACGTCCCACCGAGTCTGTCTCTTTGGACTGGGGACGTAACATTCCCTCAGAGCCAAGTGTTTCTCTTACCTCGGGGTCGGGTTACGTCCCACCGAGTCTGTCTCTTGGACTGGGGACGTAACATTCCCCCAAAGCCAAGTGTTTCTCTCAGCTCTGGGTCAGGTTACGTCCCACCGAGTCTGTCTCTTTGGACTGGGGCGTAACATTCCCCCAGAGCCAATTGTTTCTCTCAACTCGGGGTCGGGTTACATCCACTGAGTCTGTCTCTTGGACTGGGGACGTAACATTCCCCCAAAGCCAAGTGTTTCTCTCAGCTCTGGGTCAGGTTACGTCCCACCGAGTCTGTCTCTTGGACTGGGGACGTAACATTCCCCCAGAGCCAATTGTTTCTCTCAACTCGGGGTCGGGTTACATCTCACTGAGTCTGTCTCTTTGGACTGGGGACGTAACATTCCCCCAGGGCCAAGTGTTTCTCTCAGCTCGGGGTCGGGTTACATCTCACTGAGTCTGTCTCTTTGGACTGGGGATGTAACATTCCCCCAGAGCCAAGTCTTTCTTTCAGCTCGGGGTCGGGTTACGTCCCACCGAGTCGGCTTCTTTGGACTGAGGATGTAATATTCCCCCAGAGCCAAGTCTTTCTTCAGCTCGGGGTCAGGATACGTCCCACTAAGAGACTTATCATCGGCATAGGATCGGAGCATCTCCCCCATGGTCCGCCCTTTATTGGTCTGGGGAGGTGACATTCCCCCAGAGCCAAATGTTCTTCTCAGCTCGGGGTCGTGTTACGTCCCACCGAGTCGATCGTCATCAGCATAAGGGCAAAGCATTTTCTCCACGGGTAGATATCGGGATCCTCGTTGACTGAGCACATGAAGGTGGCGGGAAGAACCAGATTTGCAGCCAAGACATTTTTCTCTGCGGTTCCTGGAAGTGACTACCGACGGATTCATCGGCACACCATCTTTTTTTATAGTTCCCGACATCAACTCACAAACTCGTTGTTACCGAGAACTAGGGGACAGATGTTGATGGTGTTTTCAGGACCTATGTTATTTAAGGAGTACGACATGGGTAAAAAGGGTAATTCCCTTCTCGGTCGAAATCATTAGTGCCGACCCGAGCATATGAGTGTTTTAAAGCCAACAGGTAGAGACCGAACACTTGATGATAGGTGACCGACCACTTTGGTTCGGATGACCTAGCATTATCAGATCAGTAGCAGCATTCTCAGTCCAATGGACCACTATGACCAACCTCATGAAGACCGAGCACATGGTGAGGCGTGCTCAAGAAGATAAGGCATCCTATTTTTACGGACAAGATAATAAGTTATCCTACTTTCATGGGGTAAAATAGTAAGTCAGTGTCCTAGTAGGATAAAGGAAGTGAATGTAGTTTTTGATTAGGAATCCTTATGGGAAAGAGAAATTGTTTCAATTAGGAAATTCTTGTAGGAGAAGGAATCTGATTTCTACACTATTATAAATAGAATGGTAGAGTGTGCGTAAGAGGCATCAGAATCAATATCAGAATCATTATTATCAGACTTGTAAAAAACAAGAAGCAGAGTTGAGAAGCGTATTTGAGTAATAAAAGTATCATCCTTTTTTGTGTCCGTGGACGTAGGTCGGACCAAAATCCGTCGAACCACGCTAAATCTCTTTGTCGATTGGCGTATTTATCTGTCTTTTGCTAAGTTTGCTTTTGGTCCCCCATAACCAAACAAATTCACTATTGAGGGAGGATTGTCTCGGGAGTAATATTTTCATATTGCCCTGAGACCAAAATCAGCCGTCAACACAATCTTTCAAGATTTTTATTCAAAATTAAATTAACGAGATATGGACGAGATAATCAGGTTCAACCGCTTCAGTGAATTGACTTGTTTATATGTATTGAGACAGACATACATTAAAAGGAAAAAACTGAACTGAAAATAGCTCTCTGCTCTCCATTGTTATCTATCACTGCATAGAGGTGAGCAACGGTTCCGCGTCTACCCGGAACCGGTTGGAACCCGATCGGTTTTCCGGGTTTGGAACCGGAACCGGTTGTAATCGGGTAGGTTCCGGTTCCAAAAATGAAGGAACCGATTTTATCCGGGTAGGTTCCGGTTCCAAAATGATCGGAACCGGAACCGGACCATGGAACCGGTTTGGGATTAGTAAACATGAACTTTTATTTGAAGGCAACTCATAATTTACAAACTTTGGATTCAGTTCAGTTCATTATTCAAGCCTTGATATTATCCAGTTGCAATAATGTAAACAGTGTTAAATGTTTCTTTTTGTGTTTTTGTTTTGTTTTGTTTTTTTAATGAAATTGAACTGGACAGCTAGTGATAACAAAACTTCCATGGCATTGATAAGTGAAGTTTGATTGCATTGAGGAAGACTTTTTATTGCTGGAATTAAAGCTTATATCACCTAAACTGATGACCTTTTAATTATAGGAGTTTTTAGTAATGGAATTAAGTCCTAATTTAGGTAACAAATGAACTACGGAATGCACAAATGAAGGCAAACATAGACTTTTTAATGCTGGAATTAAAAATTAGTGATTAATTGGATAGGGTAATAAGACGTAAAACGGTTGGTTCAATTAATGTATAATCGATTAAGGTTCTGAGTAATTAATTAGAATTCATAGCATATGGCTTCATTGGAATGCATAACAGTTGCTTTCAAAAGCAAATAAATGGTAGGTAGGTTTTTTAATATAGGAATTTCTTTAGCCTTCTACAAGAATCAATTAAACAATCAAACCCACAAATCATCCCGTGAATTAGCCTTCTACAAGAATAAAAAAAAACGTATGATTTAAAATGATCGGAACCGGAACCGGACCATGGAACCGATTTTTTTGTTCTTGAGTTTCCGCACTCCGATTTGGTCCCCGTTTTTTCCTACGGACTCGTATTGGAATGTAGTTTTCATTAAAATATTTTTAAATAGGGTAATTCGGAACCGGACCGGAACCAGATTGGAACCGAATAATAGGGTACCCTGTTTAATTGGGTAGGTTCCGGTTCCACTTAGTGTGGAACCGAATTTTTCTGGGTAGGTTCCGGTTCCATGCGGAACCGGAACTGGTTTTGCTCACCCCTATACTGCATCGTGAAGGTCGGAATCGAATCATAAAGCCTTATTGTATGGGGAATTTCCTCTGACGTCGGATATTCGACCTTAAGTACACGCCTTGACATCTTAATCTATGAATTCTGTACTTCTGTTTTGCTCTCCTTTTTGGATTTTTGTTGCAGATTGCTGGATTTTTCATCAACAAAAATACTACACATACTCACACTTATCCTTAAATTAATTATCTCAACTCTCTCATTATAATTACAGTGAATCACTAGGGATAAACGGTAGGGATAAGTGTGAGTATGAATATGATTGTCATTTCATCAATGCTTTCTTTTAGGTTTCTGTGTTCTGCGTTAACTGCTTGTCATTGGGTTGTGATTTGCGTTAAAAATTGATTCACCCGAGTATTTGAGGTTGAGTCAGTTACTGATTTCGAAAGTAATCAAGATGGAACTTGGTTTGTCTTTCACGGCTACTGGAGTATTTTGGTCTAAATTTTTTTTTTTTTTCAAGTGTTAGGCTGGTTAATAATAAAAAATTATTATTATTAAAATTATAAAAAATATTTATAAATCATAAATTATTTAATACATTTTTTAATCGCAATACCCAGCCCCCTAATGTTTACTTCATTAGCTACTTACCCCTACATTATTTTCATAGTATCGTAACATCTCAAAGGTCAAAAAGTCAAAGAATCGATGAGCGATTTACATATTTATCCTTGTGATAAAACAATTTATATTTTTATATTAAATTGACACGTCATATATTTCTTTAAAAAAATTTGAGTTGCATTTTTAAAATTGGAATTTTGAGTGCCAAGTTATTGATCTATTAATAAATGAATAAATTAATAATTAATAGCTTATATTGTTAGTATTTATTTATTATATTGTTTAGTATAAAATAAAATATGGAAGCATTTAAAATAAATTTATTAAGATAATTAAATAAAATAATTTTCTAGAGATTTATTAGATTTTATAATAATTTTCTATAGAAATATTATATATATATTTTTTTATTTTCATTGAATTAACAATGATACAAGATATTAAATATTTGATCATAAGGATAAACATATAAAAGCATACATCAATTTATTGATTTTTGGACTTTAGGGTGATGAGTTATTATGAAATTTTTATTTTTTTTGGAAACCCCGAGTTATTATGAAAACTATAATAGGAAAGTGATAAATTTGAGGGGAAACTGTCTCTAAAATGTAACAACCGAATTTTTATATAATAATTTAACTAGAATAATAATGGCTAGAATGGGAATTTTATGCACCATAAAAAGATTAAGGACACATTAGAAAAAGGTAGGGATGGCAATTTTACCCGCAAAAACCCGTACGCAATGGGTAGGATTTGGTAAATATATTAGTGGGTGTGGTGCGGATTTGGTAATTTAAAGCACAACCCGCTGCGGGTGCGGTACGGGTTTGGTATTTAAGAAAAAAATGTGGGTATCCGCATACCCGCAATATTATTTTTTATTAATTAATATTTTTAGGACAATATAAAAAAACCTTCATATAAAAACAACTAACAAAACCTAAACCTAAAACACTAATCCACAGTTCCACACTCCCACTCAGCCACAGCCCGCAACCTGCCCAACTGAAGATTTTTTGCATGACTATTATTGTTTTTCTTAATCACACTTGTTAATAAAATTATAATACAAAAATTTGGATTAAGTTCAAATGATCAGAAACGGGAGAGAAGCAATATAAGCTAGTATTTGCTGCAACTTCAGTAGCTTTCATGCTTCTTCATTACACTTACACCACTTGAGCCTTGTAAGCATCACTTTCATTACACTTAGCATAAAAAATATGACCAAAGGTTGGTGATTACTTTTTAGTTTATTGTCGATTGAGTTAGCTAACTTAGATCATTATAATTATGAAGGGAAGAACTCGTTTTAATTATGTTTATATGAAAAAATAAACATATGATACCGAGTCTTTCATACATTATGTTATTTATGTACTGTATATACATACATTGCATGTTGTATATGTCAAATGAAAAATAAATGTGAAAACTACAGCTAGCAATTAAAAATAAATTGTTTAATTAAAAAAATTATATTATTAAGAACACAAAGTAATTCAATATTTTAAAAACCCGTAAAAAATCCGTTGGGTACTAATGCGGGTTCGGTAATTTATTTTTATATGCGGTGCAGGTTTGGTAATGAAAATTAAAACCTGCAACGGGTATGGTGCGAGTTTGGTAATTTATTTACATATGCGGGTGCAGGTTGGTAATGGCAAACCCGCACCATACCCTACCCACTGCCATCCCTAGAAAAAGGGATACGCGTAAAATATGGGCTTTACATGAAATAGGGCTAATGTGTGAGGTTTATTCAGAAAACAATTGGGGTGTATTAAGTAAATAGGTTTGGGTCTAAATGAACTAAATTTAGCCAAGCCCAAATCAACCCAAACTAAACCCATTTTGTATGTAATATTCGGCCCACCCTAGGAAGAAAAGTCAAATTTTCTAGATTTTTCTATACTTTGTTTTACTTAAACCATAATTATTAAAACAAAACCAAATAAACTCATTTCTTCACCATTTGGCCGAGTGTTTAGGAAGAGGAGAAGGGAAAATTTTGAGCTCTTGAACCAAACTTCAAGTGATAAAAGAAGAAGAAAGAAGAAGCTCTAAACTTGAAAGATTCATGAATGAAGTATTAGGTAAGATCTTTTTAAATTCATTTGAATTTCAAAGTTTTCTTCAAGCTAGATATATGTGTTTATATGTTAGATTGATGATGGAATGATGATGGATGGTGTGGAGTGTTGAAATTGGTGTTAGAAGTTTTAGAATCTAAATATATTTAGAACCCGAATAGAAACCATTTCTATACATGGTGAAGTATTTTGTTTATAAATTAAAATCTATACCTCCGATTAGAGAATTATGAAATTTCAGTAAAATTATACACAATAAGAAATAATATAGTTGTAAATTAGAATTTTTCATGCTAGCGTGAATTTACAGAAAATTTCGAAGTTGATGCCTTGTTCATAGGGCTCAATCCGGTCATGTTGTAGTATTTTGGTTATAAATGAATTATGAACTTCAGTTTGACAAACCGTAAAATTATATATAAATTATACATAATAAGGTTCAACATAATCAAACATTAGAATTTTTCGATGAAGTATGAATTTATGGTGAATTTCGCAATGTGACTGCCTTGCATGTGACCTGAATATGTTTCCCTCTAAACCGTGTGTAAAGATTCTGTTATAACTTGAGTTTTAGGAAACAAAGTCAAAATTCGTAACAAGCCACATAAATTAGACACATAGAAGGTTATACAATAAATAGTTCAGCCTTTGTTTTATTACTAGTGAAACACAATGAATTTCCAAATTTAATTGATGTGCATTGAACTTTTAAATAGTATAGCAGAATTTGATTTGCAATATCCCAACTTACGTAACTTCGAATCGGACTCCGTAAAATTCGTAGGCAACCTAAATATGTTAATTTTCCAGCAAGCTTGAATGCCCAACATTTTATGTTTTATTCGTTGCACGAAAATTATTTTGTATCATTTATCCTAATCATGTTAATTGATTGTAGATTAACGCCAGGAATCGCAACCGCCATCAACTCCGTAACGCATTCTTGGTCGAATTTCAAATTCGTGAGTGGATGCTTTTCTTACTTGATAGATTTCTCATTTTCATTTCACTACTACGAGTATTTAGTTTGTACTTGAAATGTAATTTATTTGAGGTGTTTTCGGATTTTCCTTGATTACGATTTTGAAGACACATTTTATTTGAGACATTTGGGATACTTTGTTTATGTGTTCAATATTTAATATATTTTGGACACAATGAGGTTTATTTAAGTTCGACATGTGATTTTAGTGAGAATATTTAATCTGATATTTGCTTTCATTTGATTTTGTTTTTGAGAAATAAATTGATGTTTTATGATGACTATGATGAGATTATGATCTATGGCGGAAGACCATGTGTACATGGGTGGTTACCGGACTATTCCCGTCCTAGATGTCATATTCCCAGGAGCAATGATTACACAGGTGTCTTGGGGATGGCGAGACGTAACGCTCCAAGATACCAGGGATTTATCGAGAGGTGTTTAGAAAGATGACAAGACGTAACACCCTAGACACCAATGTTTTCTACAAGAGAGATTTTGAGCATATGATTTGAGTTTTAAAAAGTGATTATATGTATAACAATTTTGAAATTTGAGTTTGATTTTCTTTCTCAGTATTGATTTTATCTGACAATTATTCTTCCTTATTTTGTAGTATCCATTCACTAGGTCTCCCGGACTCACCCCCTCACACTTCAGTTTTGCATGACTCATTATCTGGTGAGTCATTACGGTACCTTAAGACATGAGTAAAAGGAATGATACATATTGCAATCACTGGAGTGTATCAGGTCCACTATATATAGAGTTATGACATCTAAAACAATTTGAGTAATATTTTGTTGGGGTGTCCATATATATAGTTTGTTGTTTGATATATCGTATGTGATAATTTATCGATCATTATATATATTTGTGGATGTTGGTTTTCGTCCGAGGTCCACAATCGAGAATTTATAGTATGAGGGCACTAGCGATCCTATAAAATAAAGATAGAGTGAGCGGAGAACACTGCCTACCAGTGTGGTGGGTGACTTGGGCACTCCGACGCTCAAGTCAGTAGTGAAGACGAGCGGTAAATAAGGAAAAGCAAGGTCTGAGGTTACCTTGATCTCTGTTGACTGTCGTGAGGGCGGTAGGCCGGTGTTAGAGCGTAAGAGGCTCTGAGAGCTCAAGTTTGAGAGCTAAGACTTGAATGCCATGTATGTTGAGTTATGTTACCATTTATAGGTTGAAAGAAGTCACTTTATAGTTGTAACATGAGCTGTACTTATGGTGGTGGGACTCGCAATGTACTCAAGACTTCATCTTTCGGCGATGAAGAATATTGTATTTTGGAAAATGGGATACAGTAGTCAATGTTATGTTTTCCAGTATGGACTGGTTCGAAGGACCAAAAGGCTACCTGCAAGCTTTAATTGGGCCTTATCTATCCACAAATTCGAAGTGAAAAGACAGTTTTACCATTGGGCCCAAATTTGGCCCGTACATTTTGTTTCTTACTCTCTAAGTCGAAGAGTGTTTGACTTGGAGAGTAATTTACCGAGTGCATCGTATGGGATCTGACTTATAAAATATTGGCATCTTCAATGTCGTCTGGACCAGATGAAGGCCAGGTCTCCAACTTAACTCTACATGAGCCATGAGGAATGTTCCCAGTCGATTGAACCATATGAAGGTCAGGATAATCCATATATTACGGTTCAAATGACCAGGAGACTCTTCAATGTCGACTGGACCAAATGAAGACCAGGTCTTCAACTTCACTCTACATGAGCCAATAGGAATGTTCTCAGTCGACTGAACCAGATGAAGGTCAGGATAATCCATGTACTACGAGTCAAAAGACCATGGGAATCTTCAATCTCTTTTGGACCAGAAGGTCGGGTCTTCAACTTTACTAGCCATGAGGAATGTTCCCAGTCGACTGAACCAGATGAAGGTCAGGATAATCCTCATACTACGTGTAGACACTGCATTTTTGCATAAGCCCGATGATGACCTCGTATGGAGGCACTACTTGAAAAGTTGCGGAAGTTGCGAAAACGAATGCTGGAAGGAAGGAAAACCTCTAAAATTAGCCCCTCATTGGATTCAGACTCACTAGCTAGCCTCGAATTCACTCAGTCAGCTTCTGCTTCAAGCCATAGCCTCGACCCATCAGCCTCGGCCAAGACCCCATGAAATCCATCCACAGCCGAAGACCCAATGAAATCCATCCATACGCCCAAAACCCTATACAATCCACATGTCTAAATCTCATCATCAACACTTTCCAATTTAATGAGATTTTGGGATCTCATCCTCACTAAATTTATAAGATTTTTTTTTCCCAAATAAATTTCTCAACTTTACATGATTTGTTTCCCTATTTGGAGATCCCTTCAAATTATTATAAAAGGGGACCAAATCATCAACAAGAAGGAGCTTGGACGGCAACCACCAACAAAAAAAACCCTAGGGCTTCTTTCTTCTTCTTTGACCGAAAAAACAACCAAAAAAACTTGAAGGAAAAAATAGCAAGCAATCACCGAGAAAAGAGACAAAAAATCGAGAAAGAAACCTCAACCAACCACAAAAAAAAACAACAAGAAACTGAAACCAACCACCGAAAAAACAACCATCAACAAAGCTACCATCACCGGAAAAAAAACAACCAAAAAACCCAACCAGAAACCGAAACAGCAAGCCCAAAAATAAATAGCCATCACCGAGAAACAACAAGAGAACAACCAGCCAAAAAAACAAACAACAAAAAAAACCATCACCGAGACAAAAACACAAAACCAACCATCATTGAACCAAAAAAAAATAAAAAAAACCAGCTAATCACCAAAACAGTCCAAAAACAACCAAAAACAGCAGCAAAAAAAAAAACCAAAACAGTATCAAAAAACAACCAAAAACAGCAACCAGAAAATAACCAAACAGCAACCAAAAATAGCAGTAAAAAACAACCAAAAACAGCAGCAAAAAACAACCAAAAACAGCAGCAAAAAAAATAACCAAAAAAACAATAAAAAAAATAACCAAAACAACAACCAGAAAACAACCAAAAACAGCAGAAAAAAATAACAAAAACAGCAGCAAAAAAACAACCAAAACAGCAGCCGAAAATAGCAAAACAACAACCAAAAAATAGCAAAACAACAACCAGAAACAGCAACCAGAAAACAGCAAAACAACAACCCGAAATAGCGAAACAGCAACCAGAAACAACAAACCAGGGAAGCTTCGATCCTTCCGGCGACGGCCTAACGCACTTCCGAGAAAGAAACTTAAAAGGTAATACCTGAGGGCACCCTTACCACATTTATTCTTATAGTTCTGGACGATGCATGCCGCACTAGACGTGAAATACGTCCAGCCGGGTATGCGAAGTCCTACATCAAATACGGCCAAATTTCTGGTCAAATTTTTTCTTTGTTATTTATCGTTATTTTATTATTTCGCCTTTATTTTATTATTTATCTTTTTGTCTATTTATCGTTATTTTATTATTTCGCCTTTATTTTGTTTATGTTTTTCATGTTGATAATTATACGCTGATACGCATATGCATGGTTATATTTTTTATGTCCGTTTACATTGCATTGATGATTATGTATGTTATTATCCCTTATGGTATATCGGATGGAAACCCATACGTAAATTATGTAGCCAAGTCCGAATGGACGGTAGTGCGGTCTGTACTTGGGATACAACTCCACGTGCCACTTGGGAAATACGCATACATGCGTGATTAACCCCCCCCTCTTGTTTGCTATTTATTTATTGACGCTTTTCTTGGTTTTGATTGTTTATTATAATTTTCGTTATTGCCTCTAGTATTTCTTAATTCAATATGCTTTTTGGAATCACATTATTGTAATTATTATTTTGGTTGGGTATGTTGTTACATTTTTATTCGCTTTTCTTGCATGAACTGCATAAGACTTGGCTATACCATTGTGTGAACCCGTCCATTATACTGGTATAAGTAAGGGACCATTCCAAACCCAATGGTTTGAGGTCTTCCCTTGCGAGGGGTGAGTGCGGCCTTAAACATTTCCCAGTTCCCATTGGGTGGCGACTCATTCATTCTTCGGTTTAGTCCACCACGGGCTACTTCGTACTCTCTACGGGCTGTGAACCCAACAGTGTCGTGGTCACCGAACATCATAGGTATAGCGGTAAACCCCGCTTCACTCCTACACTATCGGTCAAATGACCATGGGAGTCTTCAATGTCGTCTAGACCATATGAAGGCCAGGTCTTTAACTTGACTCTATATGAGCCATGAGGAATGTTCTCAGTCTACTGAACCAGATGAAGGTCATGATAATCCTCATACTACGGGTCAAAGGAACATGGGAGTCTTCAATTTCGTATGGACCAGATGAAGGCCAGGTTTTGAATTTGACTCTACATGAGCCATGGGGAATGTTCCCAATCGACTGAACCAGATGAAGGTCAGGATAATCCCCATACTATGGGTCAAAGGACCAGGGGAGTCTTCAATTTCGTCTGGACCAGATGAAGGCCAGGTCTTGAACTTAACTCTACATGAGCCATAGGGAATGTTCCCAATCGACTGAACCAGATGAAGGTCAGGATAATCCCTATACTACGGGTCAAATGACCAGAGGAGTCTTCAATTTTGTCTGGACTAGATGAAGGTCAGGTCTTGAACTTGACTCTACAAGAGCCATGAGGAATATTCCTAGTCGACCGAACCAGATATAGGTCAGGATAATCCACATACTACAGGTCAAATGACCAGATGAGTCTTCAATTTTGTCTAGATCAAATGAAGGCCAAGTCTTGAACTTGACTCTACATGAGCTATGGGGAATGTTCCCAGTCGACTAAACCATATGAAGATCAGGATAATCCCCATATACGGGTCAAAGGACCAGGGGAGTCTTCAATTTCATATGTATCAGATGAAGGCCAGGTCTTGAACTTGACTATACATGATCCATGGGGAATTTTCCCAGTCGACTGCACCAGATATAAGTTAGGATAATCCCCATACTATGATTCAAAGGACCAGGGGAGTCTTCAATTTCGTCTGGACCAGATGAAAGCCAGGTCTTGAACTTGACTCTACATAAGCCATGGGGAATGTTCCAAATCGACTGAACCAGAAGAATGTCAGAAAGATCATCATACTATGGGTCAAAGGACAAGGGAAGTCTTTAATATCGTCTGGACCAGATGAAGGTCAGGATACATGCGTGTAGTGTCGAGTGTGACCATCAACAAGTCCCAAATACAGGTATGTAGTGTCGACTGGGATCCATGTTACGACCTAAGCTACACGCTGAGATGTCAACTAGGTCATTCTTAATTAGTCACAAGTCAAGGACGCGTTGTGTCGACTGGATTCTTCTTTAAGCCCTAAACTACACACATGTAGATGTCGAATAGGATGCACATCAAGCCCCAAGACATGCACGCGTCTGGGATCCACAACAAGTCCCAAGCTACACACATGTAGATGTCGAATGGGATGCACATCAAACCTCAAGCTATATACGCGTATGGGATCCATAATAAGTCCCAAGCTACACACATGTAGATGTCGAATGGGATGTACATCAAGCCCCAAGCCATACACGCGTCTGGGATCCACAAAAAGTCTCAAGCTACACATATGTAGATGTCGAATGAGATGCACATCAAACCTCAAGATATACACGCGTCAGAGATCCACAATAAGTCCCAAGCTACACACATATAGATGTCGAATGGGATGCACATTAAACCTGAAGCTATACACGCGTCTGAGATCCACAACAAGTCTCAAGCTACACACATGTAGATGTCGAATGGGATGCACATCAAACCTCATGATATACACCCATATGTGATCCACAACAAGTCCCAAGCTATACACATGTAGATTTCGAATGAAATGCACATCAAGCCCCAAGCAATACACGCGTCTGGGATCCACAACAAGTCCCAATCTACACACATGTAGATGTCGAATGGGATGCACATCAAACCTCAAGCTATACACGCGTCTAAGATCCAAAATATGTCCCAAGCTACACACATGTAGATGTCGAATGGGATGCACATCAAACCTCAAGCTATACACGCGTTTTGGATCCACAACAAGCCATAAGCTACACACATGGAGATATCGACTGGGGCATAGTCTTCATTCTGAGTCTTCATTCGTGTATGTCAACTGGGATGTCATAATACCAAGTCTCCATACATGTAGTGTCAAGTGGGATATTCTTACCAAGTCTTCTTACATACATGTCGACTGGAATGCCATCACACCAAGTCTTCATATGTGTAGTGTCGAGTGGGATGTCTTTTCCAAGTTTTCTTTCATGCATGTCGACTGGAATGTCCTCACACCAAGTCTCCATACGTGTAGTGTCGAGTGGGATGTCATTGCCAAGTCTTCTTTCATGCATGTCGACTAAAATATCTTTACACCAAGTCCTCATATAGTGTCGAGTGGGATGTCCTTGCCAAGTCTTCTTTCATGCATGTTGACTGGAATGTCTTCACACAAAGTCCCCATGTAGTGTCGAGTGGGATGTCTTTGCCAAGTCTTCTTTCATGCATGTCGACTGGAATGTCTTCACACCAAGTTTTCATTAGAGTATTGCCCATCGGGACATCCTCATTATGCCAAGTCTTCATACACATAGTGTCGACTAAGACATCCTCCTCATGCGAAGTCTCCATACATGTAGTGTCGACTGGGGTATTCTCCTCATGCCAAGTCTCCATACATGTAGTGTCGATTGGGGCGTTTGCTTCATGCTGAGTTTTTATACACGTAGTGTCTACTGGGACATCCTCCTCATGCTAAGTCTTCATACATATAGTGTTGATTGGGGCGTCCACGCCAGATATATTGTTTCGTCGTATGGGATGAGTGGTAGGAAAAGTGGTTCTACTGGAGGGAAGCGTCATGTTCCTTTCTTAGTCGACTGGGATAAGTATATCGATTGGGTCGGAATTTGGTTTATATTTTCGATTGGAGCAGATGGGTTTCTCCCTAAGTTGTAGTTTTGTGAAAGATAATTTTTTTTAAGTAACAAATGAATACTTGTTTGGGAAGCTATAATATCCCCAAGGTGACAATGGGTGGCCTATGGCTCTTTTTTTGTGGTCTAATTGCATCAAGTGATACCTTATTGAGATATACTGTTAGCACATCATTTATTAGGTCGCTTGGGAGGATTCAAGATTCTTTCATTGTGATGGTTGGTGGGGCTTCCTCTCTTATTGTTCCTCTTATCCTTCTCCCACCTGATCTCAATGCGGGCCTGAGCCATGGCTTGATCCCTTGTGTAGCATCGAAATTTAGTGAGCTTTTTGTAGAGTCCACTTTCTGAAAGTAATCCATCTCTGAAGGTTTCCATTGCAGTAGGTTGATGGAGATTTGGGATTGTTATCCTTTTTTTTATTAAAGCGAGCCACGTAGTTTCGCAATGACTCCCCTCTCCGTTGCTTGATGGCATTGAGGTCATTAGTGGTCTTCTCAAGCTTGCAAAAACTTGCAAAATGCTCCATAAATTTATCTGCTAGCTATTGGTAAGACTCGATGGATCTGTATGGGAGATTAATGGACCAGATAAGGGCAGGACCGGCCAATGTTTCTCCAAATCATCTGCATATTTCAGCCTCTCATTGGTGAGGGGCCAGACCCGTTGATATCATCTTGTATTTGTAATGGATAACATGGTCGTCTGGGTCAGTTGATCCATAATACATCTTCATATCTAGAGGACTGAACTTATTTAGTAGTTCGATGGAAGTGATGGTCTCCAAAAATTTAGTATCAGAAATTACTTCGGCCTGACTTTTCCTTATTGGTAGTCTGACACCGGGGAGGCTGAATAAAATTACTTCTTTGAATTCTAACATTTCTTTGCGCATGTTGGAAGCAACTTGTTGCGCTTGGTCGACTAGAGAAATTGGTTCATTTCTTGGATCATTCTGGGGGTGTTCGTCTGGGGGTGGATCATCATTTGGCATATCGTTGAATGCCCCTAAGAGAATGGATGAGATTGTATAATTGTTGCGATTGGTCAGAATATCACGTTGTTGGGAAGTTGAGGAGATTTGCTCCAGTCGCTTCTAGAGGGTTATATTAGAGCTTCGCATGGCTTGACTCTCTTCTTCTAAGGCACGTAATTGTTCTTGAAGTATGGCCTGCTGCGTGGTCATAGGATATGGTGTCTGCTCACTGCTAGAAGCCATGGTTGGCCGTGTTTTAGGAACTATAGACTGAGAGATCTTTGATTGCTATGAATTGCTAAGGCCCCACTGTGGGTGCCAAATTATTGATGATGATTGTCGCCCGAGGTCCACAATCAAGAATTTGTAGTATGGGGACACTAGCGATCCTGCAAAACAAAGATAGAGTGAGCGGAGAGTACTACCCACCAGTGTGGTGAGTGCCGTAGGCACTCCAACGCTCAAGTCAGTAGTGCAGACGAGCGGTAAATAATAAAGAGCAAGGTATGAGGTTACCTTGATCTCTATTGACTGCCGTGAAGGTGGTGGGACAATGGTTAGGGAGTAAGAGGCTCTAAGAGCTCAAGTTTGAGAGCTAAGACTTGAATGTCCTATATATTGAGTTATGTTACCATTTATAGGTTGAAAGAAGTCACTTTATAGCTGTCACATGAGCTGTACTTGTGATGGTGGGACCCACAACATGCTGATATCTCTGGCGACAGGGCCCACAACGTGCTCAAGACTTCATCTTTCGGCGATGAAGAATATTATGTTTAGGAAAAATGGATACAATAGCCAATATGATGTTTTCTGGTAGGGACCAGTTCGAAGGACCAAAAGGCTACCTGCAAGCTTTAATTGGGTCTTATCTATCCATAGATTTGAAGTGAAAAGATGATTTTACCATTGGGCCCAAATTTGGCCCGTACAGTATTAACTCTCAATGCATTATATATATATCACCCTTATATGTTTTTGTGCATGAATTAAATGATGTGATGTGTTATAAGATATGGTTGGATATGTATTTAGGTAGAAAAAAAAAATGTTGAGAGTGATAGGGTAATTTATCATCTGCCGATAACATCTCCGAAAATTATGATGTTACAGAAAACCCATAGCCTTTGTTGTACTATCTCTAAAAATTGACGTACTGATAACGTGGTATATCTATCCATTAGTGTTTTGAAATATATTTAAAATAGCCAATAACAACAGAGATTAAAAAAATTATTGATTAACATATGTCATATATTTATTATATGAGTTAATTAGAAAAATGTTATATAAATTTTTCTCCTAAAATATTTGTATATTTTATGATAGCTATTTCGCTCTAACTCTCCATCTCTAGTTACATTTTTGCCTAATAGATTGCTTCAGCCATTATATTTATATGTACTCTTCAGCTTCAAGTTTTTGAAATTTTATTGTTGGAACCCTTCCCTCAAACTTATGATATATCATATACTGCTATATAAAACTCGTTATCCTCGTGAAGAAAGACTAACTCCATATCCACGAGGATAACGAGAAGGAGGGACCCGCAGTCCTCACCTTGTGGGGTTCAATTAATATTTCTTTGTATTTTTACCTTGGAGTGGTGGTCTGATCAACGACGATATGAGGTTTTTAATATTTGTTTTAGGGAGTGTTAGGTGAGAGTGCTTTGTGAGGGTTGTCAAATGGGTAAGTGCTCACAGTATAAATAAAACTCATCGATGGAGACAGAAGAGTTGATTCGTAAGTGTAGCTCTATTTCACTAAAGGTAGAGGAAGAGGATAAAATAATCTTTGTGGGGGAGATGAAAACCAAAGGCGACATATGGCAGCACAGTGCTTGGTGGGTAAGGTCATTCTCACAAGAGGGGTGAACATGGAAGGTTTTAAAGCTATAATGCAGCTAATCTGGAAAACTGTTAGGGAAGTCGGAATTAAAAGTCTGGGTGAGAATACGTTTATGTTTAAGTTTCCATCTAAGGCAGATAAACGCAGGGTGCTCGCATGAATAGCCTTGGCATTTTGACAGAGCACTGATTGTTCTGGTTGAGCCATTAGGCATAGGGGATATTAGAAAATAGTCATTTACTCATGCTTCTTTATGGATCCAAATTCACAACATACCTATTATTTGTATGAAAAGAGATAATGTCCACTTGCTTGGGGGAAAAAATTGGTATGGTGGAGGAGGTGGACACAGTTATGTCAAATGAGTGCATTGGAAAATTTGTAAGAGTTAGAGTTTCGGTGAATATTACAAAGCCTCTGAAGAAGATGATTATCTTGAAGCAATAAGAATAAGGTAATGTTATATTACCAATCATGTATGAAAGGTTAAAAGATTTTTGTTTCATCTGTGGACTTTTGGGCCACCAGTATCGGGAATGCCTAGAGTTTAAATCTCAACCTAATGAGGAATTCGCGTATGGAGTATAGATGAGAGCTGTTACTCAAGCTGAAAAAACAAAAATGAACAGAAATGGAAAGGACATAGAATATAGATCAGGACAAATCTGGGCAGGAAATAGCAGATCATGGAAGAATGGCGAACCCCCGACTGAAGATAAATCAATAAGATCCCCCGAAGATTATCGGGTCTGGGTCAATACTCAGACAAGAAAAGGAAAAACAAATCTACAATGGAAGGAGACAACGGGGCAGAGGCAGGTGATGATTTACTCTGCGATAAAGGTCTAGACCTGTGCAAACAGAATCTAGGAATGGACAAGCATCGTGTCCTAGCTGGTAGGGAATAGGAACCAAAAATACTGAGCTTTGTGGCTGGAAAAGAAAAGGAGCGGGAGGTATAAAAAAACCCTATTGGGCTGCGAAAGCCCAAACAAGAAAAGAGAAGGCAGCCCGGTCCAACACCAAGACAAAAATGGAAGAAGTGAAGTGGATGATGGGCCTTCACATGAACGGGCAAAGTCAGAACCAAAGAAGAAGCGATAGTGGAAATCTCAAGCTAGAAATCATAGTGTAAAAGAAAACATCAAGGTGGAGGCTAAAGCTCTTAAAAGATTGTGCAGTACTAGAGAAAGTGTATGTATGGGAAAGAAGAAGGCAAGGATGGTTAGCCCAGTGAAGCTAATCTCAAATCAGGTGATTTGGAACTCCCCAATGGCAGATTTCAAGCTGGGTGGGAAAACGACCGAGAGTGATGAAATGGAGACATCGACATCTTGCATGGAAGATTTAACGATGGAGTTTGGGTGTCAGCCCCATCGACAGTAATGAAAATCATTAGTTGGAACGTTCGGGGTTTGGGGAATGATCGGACGTTTCGAACTCTTCAGAAAATTCTCCAACTGCAGAGGATTAACCTTGTATTTCTTTGTGAAACTAAGTTTATGTCTAAGCAGATGACATCTGTAAGCAGGAAATTAGGTTTTAGTAATTGTTTTATAGTAAATAGAAGTGGCAGAGGATGGGGTTTAGCAATGTTGTGGAAATTGAAATAGAGGTGAAGATAAAGTCGTTCAGCAAACACCATATTGATGCAGAAGCTCAGTCTGAGAATGGACTAAGCTTGAGATTAACAGGGGTGTATGGACACCCTGAGGCTGCGATGAAGAGACATACGTGGACTTTCCTGAGGTGATTGGTTAGTCTTTCTTCAACCTCATGGATTTGTTTTGGTAAATTTAATGAAATTCTTCACAAATATGAGAAGTCATGGGGAATGCTCGAAGTATTGGAATGATCACTGATTTTAAGGAAGTTATTGATGAATGCGGTTTAATAAATTTGGCAAGCAGAGGGTACCCTTATACATGGTCCAATAGGCGGTTCGGGCATCAGTTGGTTGAAGAAAAATTGGATAGATTCTTGTGTAGCAGGGATTGGAGCAGTATTATACAATATGGTGGTTATAAATCTGGAATTATTGGAACTCGGATCATTGCCCGGTGATATTAGAAATTGATGAGTGGAAGACTATTGGTAAGGGACGAATGGAAACATATACAATAAGGTATTGTGAGGATATGTGGAGTTATCATCAGGGCTGTAAGGACATAATTGCATGTGAATGGTGTGAAACGGTTTGTTGGTCCAATGTTGATCCAGTGAAAAATTTTAGGATAGTTGTAAATCGTTCGATGACTTAGCTACAAAGTTGGAGTAAAACAGAGTTTGGAGGAAGAAAGAAGAAATTTGAGAAACTAGTGAGACAACTTCAAAGAATTAAGTTTAGTAGTCAGTATGAAGGGAAGGGTAATGAGATTAGGAAAATTGAAAGAGGTATTGATAATTTTTTGATAGAGGAGGAAGTGTACTGGAAGCAGCGGTCAAGAGCTGATTGGCTGAAAGATGGAGATAAGAATTCAAAATATTTCCATTCACGAGCTACAGCGAGAAGAATAAAGAACAAGGTATGAGGGTGCTGAATAAGGAAGGGATATGGATGGAAAACGAAGGGATGTGGTAGAGGAATTTTGTGGCTACCTTGAGCATTTGTTTGATACATCGAATCCAAACTAAGAGAAGATCAGTACAGTGCTGTCAGTATGCCTCAATAAGTTACAATGGAGATGAATGAAAAAATTTTGCAACCATTTACACAGAAGAAGATATCGAGAGGCTCTTTCACAGATGTGTCCCACAAAGGCTCCAGGGCCCGGATGAGCTACCTGCATGTTTTTTTTCAGAAGTATTAGGAGATGGTGAATGAATGTGTCATTGCTATATGCCTGGACATTCTGAATATGAGAGGTAACATTGCCTCTCTTAACCACAAACACATTGTTCTGATACCCAAAGTGTAAGAAGCCGAAAAAAGTTAGAGATTTTGAGTCTTTATAATGTGATTTATAGGATAGTTTCGAAAACTATAGCTAATAGGCTTAAACTAATCCTTTATCAGATTATTTCCCCAACCCAAAGTGCCTTCATCCCGGGCAGACTCATTACTGATAACATAATTGTGGATATGAAGCACTAACACAAATCAGAATGAGTAGGGGAAATGGAACGGTCTTGTGGCTTTAAAGTTAGATATAAGCAAAGCATATGATAGAGTGGAGTGGGTCTTCTTAAGACAAGCTATGAGCAGTCAGATGGCTTCTCTCAAAATTGGGTATAAACTAGTTATGAATTGTCATTACAACTACTTCTTTCTCTGTTATCATTAACGAGGTAGCAAATGGCCAATATTATTCCGAAGAGGGGATGGAGACAAGGATTCCATTTATCCTCATACTTGTTTATTATATGTGTAGAGGCTTTTTTTCCAACATGTTTCTACAAGCAGAACAATAAAAAAGGATACACGGTTTGGGCTTTGGAAGGAACATCAAAAGTTCCCATCTTCTTTTTGCTGATGACAACCTTATTTTTGCAATAGCATCAATTGAGGAGTGCAAAATTTTGAAGTCTATATTGGATAACTATGCAGAAGCTTCGGGGCAAGTTCTTAATTACGATAAATTTTCAATGTTCTTCAGCAGTTGCACTCAAGAAAGACTTAATGAGGTAATTAAGAAACATATTTCAGCTACAAGTTGTGTCAAAACATGAAAAATATCTCGAATTACCATCTATGATTGGGAGAAAAAGGAAAATTCTTTAATGATGTGAAACTGAGAGTATTGGACAAAATTTCTAGTTGGCAGCACAAGTTTTTCTCGAGTGGTGGAAAGAAGATTCTTATCAAGGCTATGGTACAAGCAGTACCAACCTTTGCAATGAGTGTTTTCAAAATACCTTTAGGGATCTGCGAGGATACTCAGAGAGCTGTTGCGAGGTTTTGGTGGGGATCCAAGGAGGAAAAAATAGGCATTCACTGGGCAAAGTGGGAGAATTTTTGTCAACCAAAGAGCATGGGTTGGCTCGGTTAGGGACCCATCTCCTTTCAACTAGGCGCTGGTTGTAAAACAGGGATGGAGAGTGATTTAATGCCCAAAATCTTTAGTTGTTATGATCCTTAAGGCAAGATATTTTAAGCACACTGATTTTATGAATGCAAAAATTGACTTAAATCCTTCCTTTGTATGGAGGAGCACTATGTGGGGAAGAAAAATTCTGGAGAAGAGAGGTAGATGGAAGATTGGCAATGGTAGTCGAGTGGGGATAATGAAAAACAACTGGATCTCGAGGCCCTCAACATTCAAACCAATACTGAAACCAGATCTGCCAAAGGAGGCTACGGTAGTGGAGCTTATAGGAGCAGGGATTATAAAGGAAAAGTTCAGAGATGAAGATGCAGAAAGATAATGGAGATCCCTCTTCCTGAGCAACTGAGACCAGACCATCTCATCTGGAACGATGATAAGAAGGGCCTATACTCGGTGAAAAGTGAGTATCAGCTAGCCAGCAAGATGCAATACCCTGGCAGCTTTACTGAATCAACAGAAGCAAGCAATCACTGGAGGATTATCTGGACTCTCGACATCCCAGAGAAGATAAAGATATTTTTATGGAGGGCTGCTGATACCTATTACCACGACAGAAAACCTGTGCAGAATGAAAGTTATGCATGACCCTGTGTGTATGATATGCAAAGTTGGTGTAGAAAGCATTACTCATGTGCTCACTTCGTGCAAGGCAGCTAAAAAAATTTGAAAAGTCATACCTTATGTTCAAAACATCCAGGAAGCCGCATGTGATGACATCCTTACTGTGTTAGAGAGACTGTCCAGGAATCTTATCAAAATAGTTTTGGAAGGGTTAGTGGCAATTTTCTGGGTGATCTGGCAGGTTAGAAATAAGAAAATTTTTGAAGGAAGAACAGAAGATCATGTGGGGGCAGTAGCAAGAGCCGAGTCTCTGGTTGATTCTTATAGAAGAATCAAGTGCGTGGATATAAATCACAACCGGAGAGAAGAACCAAAAATGATAAAGACATTGGATCATTCTCCGATTAGGTGGTACAAGATAAACGTGGATGCGACTACCAATATTTCGGGCCTTCCCTGGGGAAAATAGTGAGCCCTGGGGAAGGTCAATGCATTCCTTCCCCAGAGCTTCCCTGGGACAAGCCCAAGGAATGGAGTATAAGACATTCCATGTGATCAGTTCCTTCCCCATGGAATACATGACCTGGGGAAGGCTCATTTCACTAATTCCCCATGGAACGTAGTGAGCCCTGGGGAGGTAGAGAAAAAAATAGTTGGGATGGGTGCTGTTATTAGAGATTGGAATGGCAACCCTGATAGCAGCTGCCGTCAAAAATATAAGTTTTTATGGGTCTTGATATATGTTGAAGCTGAAGCAAACATTTTGGGGGTTGTAATTAGCAGATAATGAGAGATTAAATTCAATTATTGTGGAATCAAATGCAAAGGAAGTCGTGAAATTGATAAACAACAGGTGTAAAAATGTTACAGAAGTGATATGGGTTACTTCAGAGATAGAAGAAGTTAGCAAATTTTCCGATAATTTAGATGTACCTATATCTCTAGAAACTGTAATGGTTTTGCTCATGCTCTTACTAAGATAACTTTGGAAAAAATTGAAATTGTTGTATGGCTGGATACATTCCTAATAGATATTATGTACCTCTCGTTCACAATAGTGGTTAAATGATAAGTGTTACTTTCATTTCAAAAAAAAAAAACTCGTTATCTTAATAACTAACTTGAAAACTCGTTAACCAATATTAGTTTCATTATTATTATACATTTTTATGAAATATATTATGATAATGGTAAACCAAAACTCTTTTCCTCACAAGCATTAGCCGGTTAGAATTTCATATAATTTCTGAGAATTTATTACTGACTAGACTTTGTAATGTCTCTGTAAACCAGTAGAATAGCAAAATGACATCATAAAAAAGAAGACCAAATCAATCAAACACATTGGTTTCCATAAAAGTACAAAGCAAATCATCCCTATGAAGTCAGATTATATCATCACCATCATCATTACAACTCCTAATTTCAAACTCCACGTCTTCAAATCTTCCACAAATCCAAATCTACAGAAACTTATTATTTTTTTAACTTCCAATATGTAAAAGGAATCTCTCAAATAATATATAGTAGAGAGATTCCTCCATTAAAGAAATGTTTTTAATAGTTAAAAGAGAGTTTAGTATAAATAGGAAATACTACGCCTAACCATATAGAACAGAAAAGACCAAAAGGTATATGTCTCATTAAAATCTCATTTGGTGAACCATGTGGGAAAATCCGAGTAAGGAAAGAGTGTCAGATTCCAATTGAAATAATACTATACAAAATAAAAAATAAAAAGATTAACTAAATCTATAATGTGAAAATTTATTCGCATAAGTAGAAATATGGTGTCAAATAGTTTAAGAAGGACTTTCCCACCATGTAAGAGAAAAATAAGTAAGCCCAATATCAAATTCGTAAATTGATCAGCAACACATTAATACTTCCCAAAAATATGTCTTAATCATATTCTGACAATTTAACTAATGATTTTGATTATCCCTTGGAGTCCTAAGAGAGGATTAGAAAAAGATGAAGAACCAATATATATATATATATATATATATATATATATATTTGCAATTATAAAACACATTAGGATTTATAATGTAACTCATATATAATTTAATAATGATAATGAATCTTATAAAATTTAAATTAGAAAAATAAATGCAGTTATATCGAGGGAAAATGAGCATAACCCCATCATATTTTTACAAAACTAATCGAAACCCTCATGATAATTAATAACTAATAAAATCCTCTGATTGTTAACTTTATTGATCAATTTATTATTTTGTCCCTTATGAAAAATTTAAATTCTTAAGAAATAAGTCTCAAAAAATACTTTGAGAATATGAATCAAGTAAAATGATATAAAATGACTTTCACTTTTAAATTTTCATTTAATTCAACATTTTAATTTTTCTCTATTATTAATCATTAAATGCTTCTTAAAAAATATCATTAAGAATATTTAAATTATTTTTAAAATAATAAAATCATAATTAAAATTAATATGCAAAAAGATTTTGTTTAATTATTAAAATTAAGAGGATTTGATTAATTTATGAAACATAAAGGGTGTTAATCCTCAGAAGTACAAAGCAAAAAAAAAAAGGAATCGTAGCATAACGGTTAAGGGTGGCAGAAAAACCCAAACCCGGCCCGGCCCGGATCGGCCCGGCCCGGCCCCCGGTTTTGGCCCGCCCGGGACACAAAAATTACGGCCGGGCCCTAGAAACCAAGCCCGGCTCGGGCTTGGGTCCGGGCCGGGCTTGGCGATTTAAGCCCGGGCCCGGCCCGGCCCGGGCTTAAATTAATAAAAAAAATTGAAAATTGAAAAATATTAAACTTAATCTTGCCGATTCAATGCCGAGTTGCCGAGTGCTATTTGCTAACTGCTCTTAGTCTTGCCGAGTTGCCTGATTGCCTCTTAAACTTAGTCTCTCTCTCACTGTCACAATGTCACACGTGACACACTCAAGAGGCCCATAGGCCCATTAGTTTATTTTGTGAAATTGTGTTGTGCAGCTTGTGCTGTTGTCAGTGCTTTGCATTGTAAATTCCTTTTCCTTCTTCACAAAACAGAGCTCAACTTCAGTGCTTCGCCTTCGCAGTTCATCAGTCGCTCTTCATCAATCTTAAATCTCATCGTCAGTTCATCAGTCGTCACTCAGAGTCATTTTGAATTATTTACTTATTTTTATTTGGGGATTTCAATTTTTTTCAAGGTTTGTAATTTGTTTCATTTTGAATGATTTACTGATTTTTTTTGGGGATTTCGATTTTTTTAAGGTTTGTAATTTGTAATTTGTTTGAAATTTGGGGAAGCAGCTTATGCTGTGATAATGTGATTTACTGATTTTTATTTAAGGGAGTGTCTGGATTGAGTGGATTCTGGAATTGCCGAGCCGAATTGATTTTTATTTAAGGGAGTTTCTGGATTGATTTTTAATTTTTTTTTTTACAATTCGGGCCGGGTTTGGCCCGGCCCGGCCCGGCCCGACTCGGGCCCGGCCCGGCCCGGCCCGGCAGAGGCCAGGGCCGGGCTTTTGGCCGGGCCGGGCCAATTTTTTTTTATCCGGGCTCGGGCCGGGCTTTTTAAAGCCCGGGCCCGGCCCGACCCATTGCCATGCATAATAACGGTTACTCCATACGTATGATGAACGTACGGCGCGTGTAAGTAATTTGACATTAGCAAATAACATGACGTCATGTTTACAAAGATACGATTACGTGCCACGTGTTGTAAATGACGTGGCAGTGATCGTCATGCAAGAAGCCGCCGTCGGCGTCGTAATATTAATTATTAATTTTGTTTTTTATAATCAATTTCTGTTAAAAATGGCTGCTAAAACCCATCATTTGAATCACTTTTCTCAGTCTCTATAAAATGGGCCTCTTTCTTTTGCAATTCATGCTTACCTTCGATTCTCTTTAATGGCTTCCAAATCAAAATTTTCTTTAGTGGGTTTAGGGTTTTTCTTATGTAGCTTTGTAATTCTAGTGCTGCTCTTGTGCTCTGTGATCATGCAACCACATTCTGGTCTCTCTTTCTTTTTCTATAACTAATGCATTAATCTGGGTATATATATATATTTTTTTTCCAAATTTATTATCAAAATTTTTAATTGGTTTGTAATGATCTCAGATTATGTTACTGGGCATGGATGCTATTATGGAGAAATGGTCAAGCAAAACAGAAAGGTTTTTCTTATTTTTTTTTTTTTATATATATATTTTTAATGTTATGCTTTAAATTCTGAAAATTTCAAATAATAATTATTTGATGAATGCATATGCAGCTTTTGAGTGGTGGTTCGGAGTTGAGGGTGGCTCCTTCGGGGCCTGACCCGTTGCACCATAATGGAAACCCTAAGAACAAGAAGCCACGATCTCCATGAATGCTATGCAACCATAATGGAACTGTAACTTTGTTTGGTTTTTATTAGTTTAAGCTTTTGCTAACATTGGAGAATAAATGTCTCATATATATATATACTATAAATATGTGCTTCTTTTAATTGGCTAGACCTCATGTGCTGCTCTCTGTATGGTACCATTGTGTGTGTGTGTCTATATATATAAAAGAGCAAGTATATGTTCCTTTTTTTTTTATTAAAGAAATTTCTATTAATAGAAACTCAAATATTACATGGAATAAAAAAAGGAGTCCTCCCACTGAAAGCCCAGTAACCTGGATATTCCAATCTAATTTTAATCTAAGTCTAAAATGAATATTAAGAACTCTAAGATCTCGTACAACTTCTTGAAAATGATAAGATCTAAAGTATCTCCTAAGTATAATTTATCATTTCCAACACTAAAATCACTACATTGATAGCGTCAGATTCAATTAGTACATGGCTAAAATTGGAATCCCTATCAATGGTGAAGTTGATAAAGTTTTAAACTAATCTCTTGTTCTTGCATATCAAGATTTCAATTGGAAACTCTGAGCTAGATATAACAAATTAAATAATAAAGTTAACATGATCAAAAGATGATACGTTTTGCAGAAAGATTAATTATAATATGAACTATGAAGAAGTCAAAAGAAAAAATAGTTTTTTATTTGAATATCCTGGAAACCTCACTTCAATGAGTGGGTAAATTGGTGTTGTTCCAAACTCTTACAAGGGTGTTATCCAGAACTTGAACTTGATACTTTGAAGATAATGTTTCAAACTCAAACCGTTGGACTACACTCCTTTAGATTGCACGGAAATTGAAATGGAATACGCGACATGAAATGAAAACGGGAAACATCTTTTTCTAAAATGTTAGGACACGAAACGTTAGGGAAACGTTAAATAAAATAAAATAATTATATATTGAATAATGCAATATTTTAAAATTTAGAATAAAAAAATATATGTGAACATGAGAACGACTTAAAAATTAACCAAAATGAAAGAAAAAGTTAAGTTTAAACTTAAATAATATAATTATTTTAATATATAATCACTAATGTAATAATATTGTCTCTAAATAAAAGTTCTCCGCAGCTTCACCATAAATTAATGCTCAACATGGATTAAACTTTTGGATCTTATATTTCACTCCAAGCATACCCTAATCATAATAAAACCAAGTATAAAAAATAATAAATTTGAAAAAAAGATAACAGTAAAATTTAAACTAAATACTAACCAACATATTATAATTAATTGGATCCAATTACTTACAACTGATCATCATCTTCTTCTTTATCACCATCCACATCATTCATGAAATATACATTGCCTTCATCTCACGTTTATCAATGAAAGGTTGGCAATTTAAAGTATTCTGACATCTTAAAAAGAGCCAAATTCATCTCCATGTAAATCTTATTCTTAGTTTGTTCACATAATATTGTGGGTTTCTTCGTGATAAAAGTCGAAGATTATTATGAACAAAAATAAAATATTATGCACGTTTTGTAGTCAATTACTCCTCACCAAGTTGACAAAGGATATGTACTTTAATTTCTTTCACAACAAGACAAAGAAGATGGTTGTCCAAGTAATTTTAAAGTGATATTTTTGAAGCAAATGAACACTTGCACCAGATATAGCCTATCAACACTTAGCTTCCATATTTA